>OX104059.1:42059056-42291421 GCA_944474145.2 Dicrocoelium dendriticum | reverse complement strand
GAACAAGCTTAATAGCCATTCTTTATTCTTCCTATTTTCTACTTCTTGATTGTTGTTTAAACGCTCCACTGTGTTAATCCGATCGGTACACACACATCGTTGTTAATTGACGCTCATCTCCGTGTCCTCTTCAGCAGTGCCATTTGCAAGAACACATTCCATTGGCTTTTCCGCATCACTTTCCTATTTGGTTATATTAAAGGAATAGTTAGTTGTCACACAATTATTGTACTAGTTTTTACTTTTCGGGCCTGCATTTCTTATTCTCCTTTGTTTCGCGACATTTGTTTAAACGCTTCATTTCGTTATTCCGCTTGGCCAGTGCCCGTCACTGTAAATGGACGTTCGCTTTACGCTTGGAGCCCCATGATGCTATTTTTAAGGACATATGCGATTCGCTATTGAGTACACGGTTGCTTATTCGCCGTTGCATTTGACGTTTTTCCTGTTGCTGGTTGGCTCAAGTGTAATTTAGTAGCTTCCCTTCATGTTGCCTTCAAAACTAAATAAACAAATGTGATTTCATGTATTCGAGTCTCGTTCTGGCTCGTCTTTGAACTTCTTCTTGCGGTCGTGAGATGAAGTCATCAGCAGCCACACAACATAGCGCCGTTTATGACACTTGTGGCAGACATGTTTCAGGATGGGACACACTCAAACAAAATATTACTCACCACATATCCAACAGGCAGTCGGGTGCTTGGGATTCTCTCTAGGCTTTACATGGCCTGTTTCACTTGGAAGCGGTCTCTTTGAGGTGGTTTTTTATACACAAGGTCTTGGGGTTGATTGCTATTTCAGCAGCATAAGCGTGTCATGCTTGAGGTTCAGTAATCGTTGGCATTCAGTAGTTATGGTCTGTAGAGTCATTGGCTGGTCTTGTTCAAGTTTACTCAGCAGCTTGGTGCGAATCTCTGCATCCCGTGGGGAATGTAAGCCACAGATAAAAATCAGGCATTTGAACTGATCGGCCGTGATGGATTTGATGTCGCAATTTTCGCACTCGCGATTGATCATGCCAGCGTGAGTGACGTGGTCATCAGTGTCCACCTTGGTGGTCTTCAGGCATTGATATCGCGTGTTGAGGATGGATGACTGCTCTCCAAATATTTGACCCAAGCATTTGACAGTCTCCTCAAAAGTGCAGTGTCGAGCGTTCTTAGGCAAAATAAAGTTGACATACCTGTATAGCTCTACTGTTTGAAGTTTCCTTGAAAGCAATCGGACTTTCCAATCGTCATCATGGTCTCCAAGTTCAACACGGAACACATCTTTATAACTCTTGAACCAAGGTTCAAAGGTGAGGCCAACATCAGCGTGGCAAGAAAATTCTGTAACGCTGTTAGTGATGGCGTCTACTGATGCGGACGGCTTGACGGTTGTAGACAGTGAACCGGTCTGGATTGAGAGTTGGCGCATAAGAGTTCCGATCAGCCTGAGTTTGGATACCTCAAATTGTGCTTGTTGCTGCAGCAGAAGGGCCTTGAGCTCGTCAGTCGAAATGGACATCTTCATTAGGGTTCAACCCGTCGCCAGTTGAAGTGTTCGTCCATCGCCTGAATGGACGCTTGATTCCCAATCAAAACCCGAAGTCGCTGGCCCCCCACAGGCGAGAGAGAAGAACGAATCGGACGAGCAGAGAAGCAGAGATGTATTAGCGAATCACACCGTTCGTTATAAATATGCAATGGAAAGTTCGTGAATGGCATTTAAAGCGCACGTGGAAAGCTCTGGAAAGGTTAACTTACAACAAATGTAGGAACGCCGCCGTCGCGTTAATTGGCCGCTTCTCCCGTTTGGCTTTCTGTTCTCCCCAATCAGGGCGGGTGAGTTTGGATCGCCTGCCGCGGCTTTATTGTCCTGGCTTGTTCGCATCGCGTATTCCTTCCTAACAGTTTAGATTGCGCGCTTCACCATCCGTTCCATGAGCTTGCAAATCCCAGACGTCAGGCATATCGGTCGATAGTTTGCAGGATCGTGCCGGTTCCCACCTTTGTTCTTAGGCATTACAAGCCTTACTTTCCAGTCAGGTGGTAGGCGCTTGTCTGCAAGAGAACGCCGGAAGATTTGTTGTATCGGCTCAGCAATGTATTCTGCTACCATCTTGAGGAGTAACGGGTGAAGTCCATCAGGGCCCGGTGCGGAGTTAGGGTTCAGTTCAAGAGGAGTCTCTTGACTATCTCGGGATTGATTTCGACTTGCTCGAGAGGAGGGTAATGCGTTGCCAGATCGACAGTGGGTAGTGACGGTTCCACGGAGTAGATCAAGGTGTACTGCGAGGCTAGTAGTTGAGCCTTCTCGTCATCTTCGTAGAGCACTGTGTCCTCTTCCTGGCAGGATAGAGCAGGGATACCACTGCCAGCCTTGGTGTTTCGTTTCAGGTACGAGAACAGCTTCTTTGGGCAGGTTCGTGATTGCATGACTAGGCTATGTTCGTATTGTGATCGTTTCTGGCGCTTTCTTAGAGTGCACAGATTTCTGATCACTTTGTACTTCGAGTAATCTGACATTACCTGTGTTGACTTGAATATGTCCCACAGTTTGCGTCGTCTGTTCATCAGGGATCTCACCTCTCGGTCGATCCAGGGGGCCTTTGGGGAAAGGCCTGCCCTTGGTGATAGGAACAACTTTTTCGATGACCGACATCATCTTCGAGCGTAGTAAGTTCCATGCTTCATCAAGGTTCAGGGATTGTGGAATGGTCCAGTCTGTGGTGCTTGCCACTTCTTGTAATCTGGATGGGACAACACGCCAGAAGTTGCGACGGCGTGTCCCTTGATCATATATGGCAAGGCGGCATGCCCAAAAGAAGGAGATTGTAGAGTGGTCACTCCGGCCGAGTGGTTGTAGAATCTTCAGGCCATGGACATCAAAGAGCGCTGGTGTGAGGACGAGATCCAGTATGTTTGGTGTTTGACCCGGTATCATCCGTGTTGGTGCTGAGATGTGCTGGATCAGATTGCATTCGTGAATAACGTCGAGAAAGCCAGCCTCGAAGGAATCTTGGTAAAGATCACAGTGAAGAAGGTTCCAGTCGACACTGGGTGCATTGAAGTCGCCCATTAGCAGACAGTTCCTTCCTCGACCATTGGTTTTTACCGACTGTAATAGACGGACGCCTGAGCTCAGTGGTGCTCTGTAAGCCACACCGACCGTGTGCAGCTGATAGCCGTCATGAATTCGGCACCACAGTATCTCTGAGGCTCCGTCATTGTCGCAGAGAGCTTCGATAACGTGTACCTTGAGGCAGGACCTCGAGTAGAGAATTACTCCACCCCAGTCCGCCCACTGGAGCGATCTGCTCGTGAGATTTGATATCCTGATATGCTAATCTCAGCGTCCTGGATCTCTGTTGATAACCAGGTCTCGGTGAAAGCCAGTAAATCTGGCTGATGCTCAGTAATGAGAAGAGGAATCTCGTCGAGCTTATTTTTAAGGCTGCGTACATTGGCAAATATCACTCGCAGACCGCTATTTAGACATGGGGGCTGGGTAGCAGAAGGATTGGCTTCCAGCGAGTTCTCTGGGTTTTCTGAACAACGCGAAAATCCACAATGTGGAGATCAGTTTCGCCGTTCGTTCGGCGAGTTCGAAGTTCGTTGACGGCTTGTCTCATTCTGACTCTATCTTCTGGGGAAAGGTCTTTCAGAACAAAGGTTTCTCCTTTGAGACGCGAGGTACGCCTGAGGATGCGGCGACATTCATCCTCATCCTGACAGACGACTTTTAGCGGGCGAGTCTTGGATGGATCATCCTGCTTTCTACCTAGACGGAAAGCAGAGACGATGTTGATACCCTGCTCGCCTTCATCGAACAGGATGGATACCATCCGCTTCAAAAAAGCCTGGTCGTCAAGAATCCTTTCAGCTGATGATTCTTTGTCGGATTCAGGAGCATTCGTAATTATTAAGCAACGCTCACGAGGTGCTTTGTTTCCTCCTGAGAGACTTGGCTTTTGTGGGGCTACCTTTTCTTTAATGAGCCGCTCAAGTTGGGTAACTTTGTCAATAATGAGCTCCAGTTGCGTTGGGTTACATTTTGCTTTAGGCCTTGAAACTGCTTTTTTGTCTGTCTTTTGACCGGGTTCATCGCGGATGTTTCTGCAGCGTTTATGCCCGCCACAGCAGCATAGGTCCTCGTCTTTGTTTTTGGCTTAGTTGCATCCAACTGTTCTTTACAGACACTACTCTGCGTTAGTAGTGCACCCTCTGAGGAAGAGGTGATCCGGCTTCGACTTTGATCTGGATTACCAGGACCGACGGGCAACAGTGTTCCCGCCAACGTTGTGGAGGAGGCATGGCTTCTTTTCCCCTTGGGCGTAGAGTACCCAGACCCAGGCAGGCACACAGATGAAACAGGAGTTTCGCAGTCAGAGTTAGACAGAGCTTGTGCAGGAGCAGTAGGTACGCTGAGGGGGCGTAAGCTCATCAGAAGTTTTTGTCGCTAACCACTGCTAGACACGGGTCGCAGTGAAAGCTTATGCCCTTAGAGGCAGTGTGCTGACGACAGTGGTAGAGATCATGCCCAATCTTACAGCAAACTATGTGCATCCATCTGTCGCAGAGCGCGCATTGGACGACCTTTGAACGTGAAATGACACTATTCCCGCAGTCCACGCACTTGGATGTCATCTCCTCCCAAAGGAAACTTTAACTATAGGCACCTTTCGTTAAAAGTGTTTATTCAAACAAGTTTCTTCACTAGAATTTCACCTAAAAGACTCGAAAGTATAGAACGCCAGAAAGAGGAGTTACCGCGTAGTACTCACAGTGCAAATATCCGCTCACCGAGTTTTCCTGGGGAATACTGACTTTAATTGTCTATTTAGCAATTACACTGAATTAGCAATGAAAGGTAGGGCTTTTTCGTCGTCTACGGAGGAAGATCAGATGTCCGAGTTCACAATTTCAAAGTCACCGTCATAACAGGGCTGCTGGATCTTGCAAACAGGTCCAAGTAACATCTATCCTAACAGGGTTTTCGCAGAGAATGTGATGCCGTCCGCCCTGACGCTGTTCTAGCTGTCAGTGAACTTCAGGGATATCTGCTCCCAGAAGAATTCGAACATTGCGGTCTTTAATATCGGCAAAATAAACATCAGATAAATGAGGCCAACTGCTCTCCACTTGGCTTATGGGGCGCGCTACGGGATTCAAAGTTAGACGCCTCATGCTATAAACTCGTTCAACAATAACCGAATGGGAGCCATCCAGGGCTGATAAACGGAAGTCCGCAAGACCTGCGTTCAAAGATGCAAACCCACTCAATGTCTGTATTTTCAACAACGCAGTACCAGCCTTTAACCCGACCTCCTGCCTGCTGTCTTCTTGGACACGGCTTGCGTCAAAAGCGCTGTCCAACAGCGCGTAAGTCTCGAACGATCTCAAGGGACCCACTAAAAGCACCGGCATTACTCCAAGACAGACTTTCGCAAAAGCAGAACTGGCTGTATAAAAAACCTTGGACCTCTTCTGCGGAGAATTAGGTGTTTTTAACGCATGCAACAGGGGTGGTGCATCCCTTTACATGAGGACAGTTGGCACCTCTTACTATCTCTACAGTTCATAGTCCGATGGCCTGGTCTCAAACAGTTGTAACATACCCCTGTGGATCTTACGAGCTCCCACCGGTCGGGAATGTCCGAAAAGAGGAATGTTGGGCATGATGCCATGTCGTGTTCTTCGTTGCATGCTAGGCATGCTGGTTGCTGGGGCTGGTCCGACGATGTATAAAAGGCAAAATTACGCTCGGCACGTTTAGCACCCGACCGTTGCGACTGCGCCACATTGTGCAGGCGCTGAGTGCTCGTCGTCGCCAGTTGACCGAATCTACTACTTGCTACGCGCGCCTCGGTGGCCATAAAGTCTGCCAATGCTCTAAACGAAACGTCCCATTCCTCTTGGAGGAGGGGATCCGCTGCTCTTGCCCATCACGACTGTAGGCTACTGGGCAAGACGCGGACCAATCGCTCAATGGTAGCTACCGAGTCCAAGTCAGCGGTGGAATCCATCGGGTAAAAAGCCGTGTGATAATTATCCATTTTTATGGATAGACGTGATAAGGAATCTTGATCATGCGTTAGGGGTTTTTTGACCGGCGTATAAACCGTCAGTTAACGATCTAGCCACAACGTGGCATTGACTAAATAGATCAAGGAGAATGCTCATAGTCTTGTCGTAGGCCCTGATCATGCCTCCATGGGCGTGCCTCGCATAGTCGAGAACAAGATATTTATTTATTTATTTCAGAGGGAAACATTACGCATCCGCTGATGGCTTCTTTTGTTCTGTCTTCGCAATAATAAATCAAATAGAGCAATCTTTGGCCTCTATCGGCTACTCGGTCTTCAATGAAATATTCAAATGGCTTCAAAAACCTCCAGTAATCTGAGGGATTACCTTCAAAAACTACAATTCGACACAAGGTAGGTCGAATTGTGGACGATAATCCTCCCACAAACTGTCGGGAGAAGATGTATGCACAGTCACTTCAGGCAGCGACTTGCGGCAATCTTCCACAAACCGATCCATTTGTTCATTCCTAAATTCCGGCAATCGAGTGAGAACAACGGGTGGTTCATGATCGTCAAGCGCTTCCAGTTCTAAACGCAGCTTAGCCATTTTTACTACGTTTTCGGCTTCCGAAACACGTTCCTTATTCTCCAACTCCATCTCGGCTAGTAACTTCTCTCACTTTAACTCTGCTAATTTCAGTGCCGCAAAACAGCCGCCAGAACCAACAATCCGTTTACTCCTACCGATAGCCTGTGTCCACGTACATGAAAGCGCATCGCCATCAACGTGATGAAAAAGCTTGACTTGCCGAGTTCCATCCTCAGTTTTGCAGGGTATCCTTTGCGAGGATATGTATGATACAACACAACAGGCGATTACTTCGATTGAGATTCGAACCGTAGTGGACCCGTTGATCTGCACTGGTACTTCGAATGATGTATGCTACTTAAAAGGGAAGAAGCAGGCCAAAGTCCTTGGGCTCCAAAGTAAACCACCTTAAGTACTGTAAGCAACAAAATTTGCTTGGAAGATTCAACTGACGCGTTACCACCAGGATCAAAAAAACATCAAATCCGGGACTGGATAACGGTACTATGTAAAATGAATAAATTAGCATATACAATAAATACCATAACGATTATGCTTCCAAACTCAGGACAGTTACAATGACAATCGTTTGGTCCGAGTCGACAAGTCCAGCTTCAGTGCGCGCTGTATGAAATCACACTACTAAGGTACACAACGTGTTTATAAGATGGGTAGAGCGGTGAGACTGGTTGATCGCCGGTTCAATAAGGGATGCGAATTGGGTAAGCTGCAAGCGGGTGTAAAGTTGGCATGTGCGGCGCGTTCACCAACTGAGGCACAGATACACATAGACAAAGGAGGAAATGGTCCGACCAGCTGGTCCGGTGGAGACAAACGTTCAGCGGACAGGTATAATCGGTAAAGGGTGAAGGTCACCAAACGACCCTACTCGGTGCAGTGCAAAGTGTTGACGATGGTAAACCAAGTTAGACAAATGTGAAGAGGCAATTTATGATCGTGGAAATGCGAGGTGCTAAGAATTTTAGGGAACGTAAGGCAGAACGAGGCAGAGATGAGGTTTCTTGACGAAATGGGGAAGTATAGTTGTAATGTTTGGTAGGGGTAAGGAATATGGAGGGGAATTGGGATCGCGAGGTCCGAATCTTCTCTACAATGGGTACCACTGGACTGAGAATCGCAGGTCAGTGTGAATAACTAAGGCCTGGTGACTGTGCATCTAGGTGTAACTCTGTTTTCCTTTCGGGGGATCCCTGGTACCACAACACACATCAAAAGAGCAAACTTCACTGACCCATAACAGTGCATTCATTTCCTTTAAGTTCGAGTACCTATTTGATAGACGATCGAAAATCAATGCTAAGTTGAGCCACACTCATCTGGGACTGGGCAAAGCAGGTCATACTGTAGCGAAAACGACGTGGGGGGGGGGCAGAGCGCGTATTGCCACAAGAATGTGTCACTGACAACACACAAACACGTACAGATTTAGAACGTGTTCCCTTCCCACGACGCAAGGTGGATGAGGATTTATGTGACGGGCCACACCAGATGCTTATAAGGTTGTGCAACAAAACAACCCCTCCATCTTTCCATCCCGTATCTCCGTTTCGCTACATCCGATTCTAGCCGGCCATGAGTCGTTCGAAAGCTCGCGATTTGCTCTCCCATGGCTGCATCACTCGACACGCGTTCACTCCTGTAGGCTTCGCTAGCGGCGTATTTGTCTGATTCATTGCTTTCTCCACAAATACCTCTTTCATTGTGCTGAGCCCAGGCTCGTTACCAGATGCCGCCCGTGATCCGCTGTCGGCTCGATGCGCAACCCTGGCAGAGCATTGTCTCGTCTCATCTATTGCGCCCGTTGTTAATTCTCTAAAGTCCGTTTTTGTTGTTGCTTCGGTTCACAAGTAGTCACTGGTTTCCGCCGCTCTACAATACGAACTCATAAGGAAGTCAATACTGTCAAAGTGGACCCTTGACCGGTAGGAAGAGCGGTTCTCATAACCAAGTCTGCTAAATTGGTGCACGCCACTGAAACCAAATCGGTTCACGATCGTAAACATATGACTGGCAGAATCAAACCTTAAATAGATGAGCTGATTAATGTTAGTGGAACAAGGAAAATGCCCTCCAGGCGACATGTTGTACACCAAGTGACAGCAAAACTGGAATCTACAGAGCTGGAATATTCGTATAAATAGTGAGATATGGGTCCATTCATCAAGTAGTAGCAGATGTTCAAATTTGCTTAAAAGAAAGAAAGCTTAAAGAATGCTTCATCTTTTTTCTTGATGAAGTATGCCATCACCGTTTGAAAGTCGCCGTTGTTGTTTCCATTCAATCGAAGTACTGAACCAAGAACAATCTTACTGAATGAAGTAGGAATAATGAAAGATAAACATACAGTATGTCTTCGGAGACACAGAATCGAAGATCCAGAAACGGCATTGTGCGTAGCGGGTGATCGTTTGACTCTACTCGCCTGCTAAACTATATCCGCACATTGCTTCTCAGCACCGCCGCTTTCGATATCCATGGGATCAAATATGAGTCAGATCCTGACTTCGATAGTGAAACAATTGCACCGTTAGAAAAGCGTGGCAACTAGATTGCACATTTCAGTGGAGCAATTTGAAGAATGTGTTCAAACGGAAGGTTACCGATTATCATCTGTATTTATCAGAAGGGCCAAACAGGGTTCCCTTCGCCATGTATCTGTGCAATCTCAACAGCATTTCTTTAAGGCTGTTCACCTCTTTAATACTGCTGTGTAATACCTGTCCTCTTCTGAGTTAAACACTTCCATGCAAATGAAGATGCTTAGGTAATATCTAAACACTTCGTTAGCATCGGAAAGTCCCATGTATACGTACGATACACCATTGGGGTCCTTTAATATTTGAAGAATCGCTGACTCGAGTGAGTACGCGTGACATCCACACGTCCACTGTACGGAGCCCTTTCTCTTCTTTGCCTGCATCCGCTGGCGTGTGTCAGTAACCCGCTCACTCATTTATCGAGTGGCCTAGTTTAGAATATTGGATCAATGCGTTGTACAACATGCCGGTTAGAATGCAGTTTTGCCTTCCATGTGCCTGATGCGTTTTGCCTTGTGATACTTCGGCTAAGAGCCTACCACTGCAGCTTCGCAATTAGTAAACTGACAGTAGGTCAGTTTGTGACCATACATTCAATGAGTATTGGGCCAGAGCAATGTTTTTTACTAAAAACTTATTGTAAGTGGTTTTCGGAGCTATGTGCGGATAACGAAAGGTTGTCAAGTTATTTTACCTTTTTGGTGTGCATCGATGCATACGAGAATAAAATATTTATGTATTTAATTAAATGGGTTACTCGTAGGCTGTGTTGGCTCTCATTAGACTTGCATTGGCTGAGTCGTAGTCTCCGTAGTCTCCGTCATTTGAATGAATGATAAATTGGCCCATCCGGATGGTGTTACCTGCGTGGAACCGGCCTCATTCCACACGTAGAAGCGAGGTTGCATCTGTAGTCGTTAAGCACTTTGCACACTTTGACAGATGCACCACACACCATCACAGTGACAATTAGTGAGTGGCGCAGAAACATATCGGTATACCGCCGGGCCACACGATTATCGGTAAGCTGCTCGAAGTATTGATCTCTTCGTGTAGCTGGGTAGCCGTATTGTCTCCGATAGTCGCATTCACAGTTCGGTTTGCTGGGTGTATTTTGTATGACTTATCAGCCCGCGACCACCATCGAGACGTCGATATTTGGTCTTGTTACTGAAATCCGGAGAAGGAAAAAATTCAGCACTATCAGTGCTATTGTAACGATAATCTACATGGCGCCCACTAGGTGATGACATCGGAGGGTTTTTAACCACCCAACTTGACTTGGCCTTGCAGCTGTCAGGTAGGGCCATCGATTTAGGGCTGCGGCTTGGCGTTTGACAAATTGGACTACAAATTTCGTAACCCGCATGGCAGCGGAGGACGAGTTGCACCATAGCGTAGTTGGCTTGTAAGCCATGGCCACCAAAGACCTAGCGACGTCCGTTGATGGCTAATGATGCACGCCTCTAATGCCGAGGGGCCAGGAATTTGATTCCTGGTGGCGTCGAGACATGCGCACAACTAAGGAGTCCAGATAAGACAAGCCAGCAGTTTAGCGCTTTACCGAATGTCTGGTAGATTCTCCAACTTGAAAGGTACTGTGCAAAATCCTTCATACATTGAATCGCACTGAATAAGTGGCTTGGCATAGTTGCTTAATCAATCTCAATCAGGTCACGTTTTTCGCCGTGGCAAGTGCTGACTGATGAGGACAAAGTTAATTGGATTCAAATTAACATACTTAACCTTTAATAGTTTATTCAATTGGGTCTGGTGGTTAACTGTGTTAATTTTTGTAAGTTATTCAAACGGTAATTCTACAACCAGAAATGACATCCAATGTTTGACGCCTGTTAGATAGCTTTTTTTAACTTCCGATACTGTATGCTGAAGTTCTTTTTAGACTATTGCCGCAAGAATTATCCCCGTGACGACGTGAATCATGACCAATTATTTCACCGCACTTTGGCATCAGAGCCGCTATCTAAGCTGGTGCGTAGTCTAATGTCTCACAAACCTACTTTGTAACCTGAGGGCGCGGATTCGAGCCCAGGCGATTCGAGACCAGGCGACCACCGTTGTATCCTTAGTTCGCGTGCAACTGATGGGGATTGCGAGGAACCGAAGCGCCGGTATTGCTGATATCTCCTCCATCTAAGCGTATGCCTGAACCATAACCTTGTTGGGCGCCGTACCGTCCTAATGCGTATCCTCCCTAATAACAATTTGCACCGAACTAAAAGTTTCTTACATCCTGATTGCGCAATTGTGCTGGCGCGTCTACTAACCCAGACGCTGGTCTAATGTATTGCCTTTCCACTATGTGGCCTTAGATCCCACAGAAGCCTCTGAAAGTGGCAGCGAACTTACATAGAAATACTACTCCTATAAGGAGTTATGGTGTACAACATAACACTTTATTTCACCGAATGGGGGACTACATTCTTAATGTATTCAGGAAGGTTTACTTTTCGGAAACGGACTGGTTCTGAATGGGTTCTGTTTGGTCCCTTTATCACTCTCAAAACATTTTTGGCATTTGGAAGTGCACTTTCCATTTAACCCACCTGACAAAGCCTAACCACACACCACTTGAAGCACACCAAATGATCCATGCCGACGTCAAAATAGCATTTGACCTGTAATCAAAGACCACGTAGGCGCACCATAGCGCATAGGAATCATAAGCAGTTGAGAATGCGCGTTATTTTGCATCCACTCTGATTGTCGCCTCGAGACGCACTAATAATTCTTAATATCTTTCTTCGCTTTGATTCCACTCATCATTGAGTTGCCACTGCATAGATTGATATCCCCATAGTAGCTGTATGGCGCCCGTCTCCTGGTTTACCTGTCTTCCTGACTGCGAATGCTGTAGTATACCTGCGTTTATCGATTGAACAATGAATAATGAACAACGATTTATCAAGGGATAAAAGCAAGTGCTTGACACGTCCCGTAGGATGGTAGCGGTGAATAAGATGCAATTAAAATATGTCTTGGTCATCTATCGAACGTCTGCCGAGATGAATACTTTGATCCGTAACATCAGTGTAAAATGAAAAAGAAATATCGCGCGTAAACATTCAGAAAGACACTGGGGCGCAGTGATAGTTGAGGTAAGGAGTGAGAAAATAAAATATGGTCAATCACTTGGGTCCATTTGATACATTAGTCCTGTTGAAAACATGCTTGGCGTAATCCACAACGGAGGAGCTTAGGTAACAAAATGTTGGGAGCTGAGAGCAACATCTAATCGTTTTTTGAAAACATCCAGGGTAGGAGAGGATACTACTGAGTCTGGGAGTGCGTTCCATGGTTTGCAAACCCGAAGGGAAAAGTAATTCCGTCGACACTCTAGACGGCTATATTGTTCCTTCAACTTTAAGCAGTTACCCCTGAGCTGCGTGTTGTGGCTAAGTTTCAGCAAATGGCGGCATACGTGGTTGGGATCACTCAATATCTGATACGCTAATATGAGATCGCCGCGCAGCCTTCGATAACGTCCGCTGAAAATTCCCAGCAACTTCAGCCTTCGGTGGTAAGAGTGATACCGCAGGTCCTTCACGTTCTTTGTTGCTCTTCGTTGTGGTGCCTCTATCGCTTCTAGGTCGCGTTTCAACCAAGGTTGCCAAGCTTGGATTGCGTACTCAACATGCGGGCGCTCGTAGGAATTGAGTATCATTGGGAAGATTGATGGGTCAAATCTCCCGAATAATCTTCGCAGCATGCCGACATGCTGGTTGCCTCTTTTCGCAGCTACCTCAGCCTGTTTTGAACAGTTGAGGTCGCTCTGTACGATCACACCAAGATCACGTTCCTGGGAGCTATTCTGCAATTCGTTTGTCCAAAGTATGTCGGTGTAGTTATGTCTATGGCGTAATTGTACCATGCGGCATTTGTCTACGTTGAACGGTAGAGCGTTTCGAACTGACCAGTTCGACACTGTGTTAAGATCGTGCTGGAGTCGTTCATGGTCATCCGGTCCTCTGATCCTTCGCCATATCTTGATATCATCAGCGAAAAATAGGAAAACGGAAGTAATTGATCACGCCAAATCGTTAATGAACACCAAGAATAGACGAGGTCCAAGAACCGAGCCTTGTGGTACTCCGCACGCCACATCGATTGCATCAGACAACGATTCTCGGACTCTCACCACTAGCCGTCGTTCTTGTAGAAAATTGCTAATCCAACTCAGGATTGGGTCGCCAATGCCGTGGTTCCGAAGCTTCTGAAGGAGAACTCGATGGTCTAAACGATCAAACGCTTTTGAAAAGTCCAGGTAGATGACATCGACTCCAACTCCATCATCAACAGCTTCAGTCCAGCTATTACGTGCAATTAATAGGTTAGTATTACACGAATGCTTTTGACGAAAGCCATGTTGCTCTGACGCCATTAAATTGTGGCTTTCCAAATATTCCATCAGCGCGTCTGCGAAGATTGATTCCATCACTTTTGATAGTACGGGAAGTAGTGTTATTGGACGGTAGTTTGCAGGATCAGTGCGGCTACATCCTTTATGGATAGGAGTGACGACCCCTTGCTTCCATACTGGTGGAATAAGGTTTTCCTCTAGACATCGCTGATAGAAAACAGCCAGTGGTTCTGCTAGATCACTAGCTACTGCCTGTAGAGCCTTTGGTCGGATGTTATCAGCTCCGGGAGAACTGTGAATACGCAAGGATAACAACTTGGCCTTGGCTGGCCAGTGACGCTGAATCAACAACTCCATTTACACACCCACCTGATGGAAAGGCTGTCATGCTGAAGTTGGCCACGTAATACAGGCGGTTGTACCGCCGCGGGAACTTTTACTCTATTTGTGTTTCATAGACATGGAAGTTACTTTCGCATTCGGTCGGCCATCCTCCTACGTTAACTGAATTCATAATTCGACTACCTAATGCGTTACACTACCTGCATTGTTTGATTTAACCAAACTATGTGTGCTCATGAAATTTGCGGTGGGTCCACCGCTACGAGTTTCTTTTCCTTGATACATCCGCATTTTGTTCATCTGTACCTACGGCACTTGTTAGGTGTCTGATATTTTAGCCACGCGAGGCTTAAGCTTGTGGAGTCAGGCCAGGAGACATGTACAGACATGTACAGGCATGTACATCGAAATGGAGCTGATGCGCTCACGTACTGACGTACCCAGGCACGTTGAATTGTCAACTGCCCAATGGTGCAACTTGCTTTGCGGAATATGTCAGCTGGGGTGAGGCAGGACCTGTGTGTCTACGATCGCAGGCCTAAACAAGAGTACCGAGCCGTTCGGCTGGGAGAAATGAGTTTTAACCAAACGCCGAAGTCGCACTGGACTTCTCTTGCTTCGATCGCAGGCCATACCAAGGGAACCGAGGCGTTCGGCTGAGATGTGAGTGTTAGCCAAACACCGAATCCTCACTGGATACGTCCTGATTCGATCGATTCGTAGTCGACTTTCACGCAGGTGAAAAGCCAGCAAAAGGGATTCTTGCGAAACGGCTAGTGACTCGCTGTTCTTGCGTTTGAGAGGAACAGTCTGGCCCTATGCAATGACCGATGGGCGCCGGTTGCTACCGCAATACTTGGCGAAAGACAATCGCGACAAAGATGTTATCGCCTCATGACTAGAGTCTAGCAAACCCGAAAGCTTTCATTAGGCTGCTTCCGCTGCTAAGAGGAATCATAATGCCAGGACCACTTTCTAAGATTGCAGTCTTGTTCGTTTTAGCGTTTCGATCGCGTGTGTGGCTACAGCTGGAAATTCACCCTACATGGGTGTATAAAAGCGACTACTTGACCTGACATGACAAGGAGGTTAGATTTCCGTCTGTCTCAACGCACTAGTAAGACAATTAGACAGCACCCCAATTTAGGTATAAATGCAACTATTGCCCTCACAGTCAGAAAATTGCTCGTTGTACAAATTGATCATGCCTTTGATGGTGTTTCTCGTGTCCAATCGAGAATATACATTTATCCATTCCTTCATTTATAAATAAATAAAATAAAACTGTTTTATTTCCGTCAGTGTTGTGCATGCCTGCGAAGGCATGCTTTTGATAATACAAACAAGTATGGTTAATAATTGTATAAGCGTACAGCAAGCTACCCAGTAACATACTTGATCTGTGTCTGTATATATGTAAGCGTATGTGTTAGTCATGCCCCAAAGTGAGGCTGATGTTTCATTCTGGATGTCTCTCCACCGCAGTTAGGCTAAACCAACTCACACTTAAATTAGGTCTTTTTAAGCTGGACAAAGTTCATTCCACTTTATTTGGTTTATTCTGCCTACCTGAATAATCTTCTACTAAATGGCCACGTTGCTTACGCTAATTGCGCTTGTCTTCGGTAACTTTGTTGCGTTTGTAGCATTTTTGAGTTACTTGTGGACATTTTCCTTATCGCGGATTCGTTGCTGACCAACTTACTTCATATGGTAATTTAGCGAAGAGTTATGCCACCGTATCTGTATGCATTATTGGAGTTGTTTTATTTCATCTCGTCGTTCCAGGTGATTGGCTGTTGCTTGATATCCCCAGTGTGGCTGCGCTTGATGTGCATGTTGACAAGGTGCCTACCTGTCTATTATCCACTACCTCGTCCATACTGGCTCCAGGAGACAGTTGGTCGTTGCTGGAGTGGACAGGTGTACGGTCCTTGCGGTCTTGCTAGGCTCGAAGAGCGGTTCCATGCACTCAGTGTGGAGCGGACTACGGTCCAGCCACCGCCTTGTGTGCGCTTGATTCCCCAAATACAGCGTACTTATGTTTGCCTATGAAGGATTGTGGGCCGGCTCCGTTGATGAAACCTGGCTCCCATCCACATGCTTCCCGGTCTTATTCCTTCGGTCTTACACTGGACATGGGGTGTGTGGTTGGAGCTGTGGGTGGTGCAGTGCAAGCCACCCATGGTTCCTCTGTAGGCGCAGGCGTCCTGCGGCTGGCCACAGTGACAAGCAAACCCGAAACCGGATGACGCCAACCATGGTGAGCGAAATTGTGAAGTGTGACTGAACGCGTGAGTTTGTTTTACTGTCTTCGCCATCGTATGATGGGATCGAAGTTACTCTGCAAACTGGATGACGTTCGTGAAGTGGGGATCCTACGGAAGGGGAAGTGGCAGTGACTTTGTTTAGTGGCGAGTCACATCCGCCGCGTCGCAGTGTTGTTAATCGGACCTTTGTGGGTTTTGTAGAGAAGATGCTTGTCAGACGAAAACCTACCACGTTCTGGAACACAGCCGCAGAACTATTCGGTGGAACGGGATTAACCCGAACCATCCAGCTGACACCACGTGGGGGTTGTTCGGCTAGCCAGCGATATACATGAAATGTGTGAAATGTCTTTTTTCCAGGATTGTGTCCGGTAGGTTGTTGTTTAACAGTACTATTGTCTGATATTTCTTAGCAAGCTGATACAAGGAAATGTTGCAGATCAGCCTGATACCGCAGCTACAGTCGGAAGGGTTACTGAGTAACGTTTGGTGACAGCAGGATGGCGCACCTGCAAGTTCGGCGCAATCGGTTCGTGCCTACCTGAGGGAGACTTTCGGTGGACTTTGGATCGGTCGCGGAGGACCGAAAAAATGGCGTGCGCGGTCACCGAATCTGAATCCCATGGAATTTTCCTATGGGGATACTTGAATCGCAGAGTTTGTAGAACGAAACCCAACGGCTTGCAGGAACTGAATGAGAACATTCGGAACGAACGTATCCCGATTTCGTTGAAGACATTGCAGAGAGTGCTCGCCATTACCATCCAGCGAATGCTGCTCTGCAGCCAAAACAACGGAAGGCACGTCAAACACTTAATTCGTTGATATTTACAGACATTTCACACATTAAATGTAAATATAAGTGAAGGAATGGATAAATGTATATGCTCGACTGGACACGAGAAACACCATCAAAGGCATGATCAATTTGTACAACAAGCAATTTTCTGACTGTGAGGGCAATAGTTGCATTTATACCTAAATTGGGGTGCTGTCTAATGCCCTTACTAGTGCGTTGAGACAGACGGAAATCTAACCTCCTTGTCATGTCAGGTCAAGTAGTCGCTTTTATGCACCCATGTAGGGTGAATTTCCAGCTGTAGCCACACACGCGATCGAAACGGTAAAACGAACAAGACTGCAATCTTAGAAAGTGGTCCTGGCATTATGATTCCCCTTAGCAGCGGAAGCAGCCTAATGAAAGCTTCCGGGTTTGCTAGAATCTAGTCATGAGGCGATAACATCTTTGTCGCGATTGTCTTTCGCCAAGTATTGCGGTAGCAACCGGCGCCCATCGGTCATTGCATAGGGCCAGACTGTTCCTCTCAATCGCAAGAACAGCGAGCCACTAGCCGTTTCGCAAGAATCCCTTTTGCTGGCTTTTCACCTGCGTGAAAGTCGACTACGAATCGATCGAATCAGGACGTATCCAGTGAGGCTTCGGTGTTTGGCTAACACTCACTTCTCATAGCCGAACGGCTCGGTTCCCTTGGTATGGCCTGCGATCGAAGCAAGAGAAGTCCAGTGCGACTTCGGTGTTTGGTTAAAACTCATTTCTCCCAGCCGAACGGCTCGGTACTCTTGTTTTGGCCTGCGATCGTAGACACACAGGTCCCGCCTCACCCCTGCTGACACATTCGGCAAAGCAGGTTGCACCATTGGTCAGTTGGCAATTCAACGTGCCTGGGTACGTCAGTACGTGAGCGCAACAGCTCCTACTTTCGGATGTAGTTAATATAACACGCTGTACATGGGGAGCACGGCGTTTATAAAATCCATATAATGGTTTTCTTCTGTTATGGTATTTGTTTTTCCCATTTTTGGTTATGACCCCCAGGGCACATTGTCTGTAAGCAGCCATTAATTACATAAATAAATAAATGTACATACACATATAATTGCTACTGCGGTGAATCCGGAGATCGAAAGCGTTGGCAGTGATCAGGTAGACGAGATCGGACGCTTCTGTTCAACTATTTTGGGCCCATTGCAGCGAGACGAATCTTTAACGAGGTGCGATGGTTTCTGTGCCTCAACGATCCGTTGAGTTGTAATGTTTGGTGTTGCTTAAGCATTCAGCGCTACTCATACCAGATTGGTCAATGATTAGTGACCTGACGAAGACAATATCCTGGCTCTCCATGTTAGGGGTTGGTATGCGGGTGGCTCCTCACTCAATAAATCGGGCGCAGCATATCCCAGTGCAAAAACTCCTCCGCCTTGCGGTCAGCTTTTGAATCAAAGTCTTTGGTTGAGAACCCTAGACCTGGAAATTCTGACAATATCCTGCCCGCGCAATACGATGAACTTCTCCTTAAACGCTTTCGTGACGCTCTGCCTGTCACAAGATAATCAACGGCACCTCATCTTCTGTATCGAGCAGGGGGATAGGGGATTGGGTGCTATTGCTTATGCGCTTTTTAATCCTTATGGTTACGCACCAACCAGTTTTATTTCCCCTGTTTTCAACCTCCCATCTTGCTTTAATAAACCTTAGTTTCGACCCACACACGAACGCGGAGCCTCACTCCTGCCGTCGACAAGCCCATGTCTGACCAAACGGACAACGTCAATTCATCGGCTTCTATTTAGATCCATCGATCCTCGTTAAGAATGGCACGCTTCAGTGTGCGCAATTTGTTGCAGATTGTCCAGCAGGCAGCACTTTCCCGAAGACACTCTCGAACGATGTCCTCCTTTTGTCAGAAATCCGCCTGCTAGATCCCAGTACTATGATGACGTTGCGATCGCCAACGTGCACTTGTCTGGAGATTGCGCGGATTCAATTGTCGGTCAAGCTGGTGTAGACATTGCTCCCAGCCCGACGGCTGAAGCTGTCTGATCGATTAGACCCCAATGAACAGCCGGATGTGCGCTGTCAGACTGGCTGGCTCGTTTAAAGTTTCGAAGTCGCGCGGGGACAGACAGTGCCTGTTTGTCATTGCGGGCTTACTTGCCTACAAATTGCAGCGCTTCCTTGATGAAAGATGAATTCTATCACCAACTGAATGCGCTCCGTCATTACAGAAAAGGTACAGATACTGTGGTGCTGGCTGGTGATTTAAACGCTCATCTTGGAAAAATGTCCACTGATGAACTGCATCTAGGCGTCCAACACGGTGTTGGCTCCCGTAATGACAACGGTGGATAGTGGTTATACCTGTGTGAAGATGCTTGTCTCCTTCTCGCAAGCACTAACTTCCAACACAGCACCCACAGAAGAATAACATGGCGCCCACCCACCTCAAATCAGCCATGGGCGCAAATCGATAACATTGCGACCAATTACCACGGTAGTGGCTGTTTCCAATGCTGCCGCACGGCTTGGAGCACGAGCGCAGACTTCGACCAAGCACTTGTATGCGTCGACCTGCAGGTGCGTTGCGGTGGGCGTCCGCAATGTGTCTATAGCAAAGAGTCAACATGCCAAAGGACATTCATTAACGCTACTGAAGTCGCAGATGTCACTACCCCAGCGAACGACCCTAAAATTTGATTCATGTACTGAGTTCCAAGTGCTATCATGCTTTACTTATATAGGCTGTAAGGTTATGTGCTCCGCTCTCTGTCCCTATGCCTCGGTCTGAACGCGAATCCATTGAACTGAATACTTCGATCCTAGTTGGTCAAGACTTGTATGATAAAAAGCACATTTATTATAATGTTTAGTTGCCCGAGACCGTTGCGTCCAGGACACGAATTCAAACTGCATTCGTAATGGGCTGCTACTCGTCAGACCTTGTGGTCCTAGGAATGCAAGTGAATACTCGGAGTGACCTGAAAACGAGAAAACTAATCGGACGACTCAGAAAGACAAGAGATATTGCCTTAATATTACAGTTCACGAATCCATTGTCTGTATCAAGCATTCGTAAATGAAACCGATATAAAAGGAGGACGAAAACGCCTTACGGATGGTATGCAAGGGAAAGGAGCTGGCGAAACTACTTCGTCATAGAACTAACAAATGGGCGCCTATGATCGTGGAACTGATAGATGAGAAGGGTCGGCACCTAAACGACCCACTTGCTAGTTGTGAAGCGTTTAGTTCTTTTTTCGCTGCTTCAATAAACGTAGAAACCAACGCTATATCTTGTTGCCCGGAAGTTACAACAACAAGCGTCATACAGGAAATCGTGGTTTTTCTTGCGACCATCCCTCAAATCCATCGAACAACCGTTCAAACTAGACCCTGATATTATCACCCCATCGAAATCGGTGGACCTGACATATCATTACTTTTGCTGAACATGTTCACTTTATCGTTTGAATATAGTTACTTTCCTGGCTCGTCATAAAGAATGGCTCAAAAAGAACGTCACTAATTATCGACTGTCCATCGCACTCCCATTACCGCTAGATTACTTGAAAAATTAACCATTATTATCTATCGTCTTGTGCTGCTTAACTAGTTCCAGCATGGGTTCCTCGCTGAACGCTCCTGTCCAACGTGTCAGTTGCACTACTTGGATTGCATCACAGAAGCCACTGACTCCAATTATGAAATTATAATATTGTTCCTGGACATGAAAAAGGTCTCGGCAGAGTGGCTCACAAGCAGCTACTGAAAAGAATCGAGTCATTTGGAAGTAGGGGCCCCCTACTAGGTTGGTTGATATCATAGCTAAATGGTAGTTACCAGATAGTTACTCTGGGTAATCGCAACTCTTCCCCACGTCTAATCACTGGTGGTGTGATCCAAGGGAGTGTACTTGGTCCTTCACTTTTCCTACTCCATATTACCGATATCACGATGTTCATAAAACATGGCAGGCCATTTTTTCGCTGATCACATAAAGATTGTTTATACATTTCGACGAGACCAATTCCACAGCGCAATGTTGCTCTTCCAAGAAGACCTCGATTCTTTTGAGAAATGGTGCGACACATAGATGTTAAATTTCCCTGCTAGTAACTCATAAATTATGTCACACGGATGTTTGATCCCTGGAGAGTTAGTTAAGCTGAACATTGAACGCGTCAGTGTGAAACTGTCTAACTGTGCTCCAGGCATATGATACTCTTCAAACTTCAATTTCGCAGAGCAAGCTGAGTATCAAGTAGCACGTACCAAACGATCTATGGCTGACATATGACATAAAATCCATACATTCCTAACCAAAATCGTGCTTTTCAAAATCCGCACACACTACAGCATCATCATTTATGGGAACATGCCTATGAGTGACAGAAAATCTTTGGGAAACCCACAAGGATCAGTGATGAAACGCTTGTTCATTAAATCGTTCACCTTGATCTATCAGGAGCGTTGCCAGCAGCCAAAGCTCAAACCCATTTGGTTGAAACGAATGAAAGCTAACCTGATGCTCTTACACAATCGCATAGACCAAAAGGTATACTCGAATTTATGCGCACTAAAACTTCAACATAACTTGACTCGGAAACTATGCAACTGTGCCAAGAACCAGAACAGCTATTCGATCCAACTGTTTCCTCGTCAGATACGCTGTTTTGTGTAATAAGCTACCAGCCACTATCAGGTCTTGCACAAATGCAAGCACATTCCGGCCAAACTTAGAAATTTCTCGAAGCAGAACTCGACAATGACCATGTTTCCATCAAGTAAATCACTAAATGAGTTCTTCCATGACGGACAAAAAACAGATAACCAGTGACAAATGATGTCACACAAAACGCAGCAACAATAAAAGTTATGCGAGACAAAATATGTTGATCTCACACGCCCCAGAATATGTATCTCACTCATGTACTAGCATGATCATGATTGTGCTCAGGGACAGCGTCGCGCACAACCGACAAATATACGTATTCTTATCACAGTTGAGGCTACGGTGGGAGCTGGACCCGAATGATTAGACCACCATTTGTGGGCTGCTCTTCAAGTAACAGCCCGACGATGAGGGATGGTGTTATCCCAAGAACGATACAACCGTCTCCATAGCACAAGCGAACTCCTTCACGCCGTTCCACCTACTAACGTATAAATCAATTGAATAAATGTCATCTTCCACGACGCTGCGAGAAGGTGTACCCTAGAAGGAACAGACCAAATATTGTTACATCCTTTTCATGCCATTGCATTAATAAATTTTCCAAAATAAACGAGCGCAAATTTTAAAGTTAAGTAACACAAACTAAGCAAAATCGTTCTGCTGTTTTTTCACTTTTCGTTGAACCAGGGTTCTGCATAATCATATGACTGAAGTTCGGGCTCTAAAAAATGCAATGAAATGAAGGGGGCTGTGGTCTCAAATGTTACATGTATGTGTTTTTAAAAGTTACTCAGGCACCATCAATCCCGTTATCGAAAGCGTTAAACAGGGCTTGCGATGTCCCGAACACATTAATTACGTATGGGACGGTTAACTGCTTGCTAATCGCAAGCTTAATATTGGGTAGTGCACAGTATATTTTGATATTCCTCGGAACTTTGATCCAACTCTTTGAGTACCATAAAACTGGGTAACTTTGGTCCACTTTTTTGGTTTGGAATGTACCACACCTTTATGAATGGTTTTTTAAATTATTAAGTGGTCTGTTCATGGGCTATAGTGTTAACGTGCTGCAGAAGATGTTAATTGATGCAGTTCTACATCTTTAAGGCAGTTCTTTTAAACTATGTACTATGGCCAAAAGTACCCTTTAACGGGGATACTTTGGTCATGAAGACAACGCATACACTGAACCAAAGTTGTATAACGCAAGGGTGAGTAAGGTCACTATTTATACTTAAAAGAATACAAAACGCATCTATAACATTATTAAATACCTAATCAAGTATCTCAAAAAGGCTTTTGCGAGTCTTACAGGCTTTCTGTGATGGTGGAACACACTCGTCTTGACAATCAGGAAAGATTTCTAGTCAGTGACAACTGACATCACCGGTGGAAGAGAAGTAATCGGCTTCTCTTAGATCAACGTTGGCAGCCGACTCCTTTTCTGTTTCAGTACAAGACTCGGTTCCGGTAACAAGCTCCTCAGTTGGACCCAATACATTTTTCCTAGGCTGGACGTTCAGAGAGTATTTTCGTTGTGGTGACTTTTCTTCACCAGTGGCAAAGCGCATTTATTTCAGTCGCTGCTTTCATACCAGCGAAACGGAGGTGCTGATGGCATCTACATCTTGTTCATTTTCTTTTGGCATTCTGCTCAGGACAGACTGGGGTTATTGGGTACATGCCAGTTTTGCTGAACCCTAACCGCAAGTCTCCTGCAATGCCTTTACCCATGGTATGTAGAAGCTGCTTGGGCAGCCCCGGAAACCTATCCTTCTGGAAGGTTTGGGCCCTTTTGCCACGGGAGTTTGTATATTTTGTTAGGATGACCCTCCACTGGGTCTTCATAGACCGAAAGAATGCTACATCTAGAGGCTGGTAGAGGTGGGTTGAGTTAGGTCCAAGGCAACACAAAACACTATTGTTTTCATTTCAGAATCTGACGAAGTCAAGAGACAAATGTGAGTTAAACTTGTCACCCAAAAGTACACAACGGCCAGTTTTTTGCGACAGAAAGGTAAGGCCATTTGATAAGACAAGTCCAAAAAGCAGGCGTTGTCAAACCAGTCTGATCCTGACCTGTTATATCATGTGCCGGGTGGACCATACTCCGCCTAAGTGTTCCAAAAGTTTTCGGTTTTGTACACTACATCTGGCGACAATAACTCTCCATTAGCGGTGACATCGAACAGCAGACTAATTGCTGAATTTGACGAATTCGTTATCCGCTCGGGATAGGTGGTTCTTCTTTTGAAGATTACTTTTGTCCGCCCACGATCGTCAGACAAATTGGTTTCGTCGCATTTAATTATGTTGGACGGTGGAACATCCCCCAGTTTCTTATAATTGATGAAAATACTCCGGGACTGTTTTCCGAGACAAACTTGTTCATTTATTAGAATGCATCAAGGGAGGAAGAATCTGAGTGAAGAATGTTTTTCGGTAATTGTCATCAGACTCAAATATTACATGATGACGACAAAGTGTTAAATGTGCCGGATTGGGCTGCGTATTGATCAGAAAGTTTAATTACGACAGGAACAAATCAATAAATCCCAGGATCCTTTGGAGTGGTGAATTATGTACAGGTGAAAATCACAGCAATAGTTGTAGGCCATGTTAGAAGTAAAGGACGTATAAACTATTTTTGTACGCATAATTCTGGCTTGAGGTGGCGGATGTAGACAGCTTCCTCAATAGACAGATAGTTCCGGAATACGCGAGATAGTATAGAGGACTCTAAAATCGTTTTGCGTCCCAGCGTGACCGCACTCTAGAAGGTGAGACAAGATGGAGCTATTACTAGACCTCGCTTCGCCATTGTAAAACCACCTCGAGATGTGTTCGCAAATCCTATGAAATAAGCGTCTCATAGTACGACCCATGTATCGTGCATCACAAAAGCACGAGTAAAAATAAACAGGCATTACATTTTGTGTAGGTTCATCGCAGTTAGACACAAGCAGACAGCCGCTACACATCCAGCCTTACATTAAACTGGAATACATTGGAATATTAAGAGAAGGAGATCCCTTGTCAACTCTCCTGGCGCGAGGTTTGAAATGTTGAAGAATCTTTTTGCACCTTATTTCCTTCAAATTTGGCTTGGAAGCAAATTCTAAAGAGACTGAGTAAGAAAACTTTACGCTGTTTCATCAGTTATTTGATCCAAGATATCTTGCATCTTCGTTGACAGCGTAAGTCCGTTCCAGTATTGTTTCTCTTAGTGTTTCTTCCGGTCGTATTAATTCCCTGTGGTTAAAATTGTTTAATATTGTTGTATATGGTATTACATTAACTCGTTGTGACTATTTATTCATCTTACGTCGTCATACCTGTATCGATTTGGTCATTGAATCCTACCAAACTATCTAGTTTTTTATTTGTTTAAACGTGACTGTTATGTACTCTTCGTAATGACATCAGTGGCTGGCTATAGATGCTGTGAGGACACTTGTGGCGTTGAGGTCAAAGTAGGAATTCAGTGCGACAGATGTTTGTTATGGTACCATAACAATTGCTTTACATTAGCTCAGGACTGTGTTGACCTTTATGCCCGACGTCCCCAATTAAAGTGGCTTTGCTTCCATTGTGTGTGCTTAGCAGACACTTATTCTCGTTGGACACACGATCGAACTTTTGATCCAATTACTCATGTCGCAGTTGTACATGCTTCTGCTGGTAGGAACTGTGTGCATAGAATAGACATTGGGGAAAAGTTGATTCGTGACCAGATCTTGCTACTTGAGACATTGCGTTCAGAAGTCGATGAGTTGCAGTCTCCATTGGAATGTTACTTGCGAAGTGCAGAACTTGCTATGGGTAGACAACGAAACGTTGTTGTCTACAGTAGGGAGCAGCCAATCATACAAGAAGCTTAAAATCGACGGGACCTAGGTAGAAGGTGAGTGCACGATATCCTTCGCATAGCCGGAATACCGTTATACGTCGGTAGCAAAAGAGTACGTCGTGTTGGCAGCTGGAGAGAAACAGGTATGCTTCGCCAACAAGGCTATGCAAGGTCTGTCCTGGTTGAGTTTAGGAACCCTGTTCACAGGGACCTACCACTTAACAGGGCTGGGCTGGTTGCGAGTCAGACAAATGGTTGGCATCGAATAGCACCGGACGCACTAACCTTGAAGGCTAAAGCCCCTCGGATGAGCCAGTTAGAAGGTAGTAATACCAGGTTGGCTAACGCATCCGCGGCCTCGTACGCTGGAATTCGCAATAGTGAGCCTCATGTTACGCAGACACCTAAGCAAACCGCTAGCGACTGCCATCCAGTGGCCAGTGCAGTCAGTTGCTCTGGACAACATTCACCACAAGATGTCAGTGAAATAACTCGTGGCCTGCATTTGGTTGTGGAGAAAGTTGCACTTGATGGAAATGCGAATCACACCTCTATGGCGAGAGACAGTAGTGAAGGTGTGGTGATGGGACTTCAGACAGTGCGTTCAAAAACAATTGTGGTCTTACGCTCGACAGCAGTGGCATCAAAGTCTATGGTTGGTACGACCAGTTCACACAACGGTAGGAAAATGAAAAACTTGCCACGCCTACCGTGGACTGTACAGAATACCCAAAGTGCAGTGCTGTTAGGCCGACTCAGTTAAATGGGAGAAATCCCGTCGGGAGTTTATCCAGCAAGCCCAGGCGGGTGAAGCTAACAAAAGAATTGTCCCATAATACTTTACAACAACCCAGAACTGATTCCTCGGCTCCGGCAGGCGACGGAAATGAAATGGTGCTAAAATAACGGGTTGTCCCTCCGGGCGTAGAGCCCGAGGGAAAATAACCGCATCCAGAGAGACTAAGCGTGTGGTACACTAATTGTTGTTGGGTGCGTAACAAATGGGAGAGTTAGTGACTAGTTGTGCACACGTTGATGTGCCTACTATGTCGGACAGTCATAAAACAGGCCATCTTCACAACGACTATTCTAAGGACTGAATGTTCCAGCAAGCATAAAATGATTTCAAATTAATGAAAAATAAGTGCTCAAACATAAACCGATT
Organism: Dicrocoelium dendriticum; assembly: GCA_944474145.2. Taxonomy (NCBI): domain Eukaryota; kingdom Metazoa; phylum Platyhelminthes; class Trematoda; order Plagiorchiida; family Dicrocoeliidae; genus Dicrocoelium; species Dicrocoelium dendriticum. The sequence goes on along the minus strand of OX104059.1, from coordinate 42,264,776 downwards.
TTACCACAAAAAATAAGTGTCATATAATTTCTAAACTTTGTTCATTTTGGCCCGAAGTTACTCCACTAGGCCAAAGTTACCCCATTTTACTGTGGTGGATTAGGAAGAATCGTTCTCTGGTTCTCGTGGTAAATTTTGGAATCAGGTCTTGTACCTTTTTGTTACGGATTGGAAATATGTTGTTTAAATATCTGTGAACGCTGTTATCAAGGTTGTGAATTTGACGCTTCATGATTCCGTAAAGAAAACATAATTTCAGCTTCATTCTCCGAAGTCAGACTGGGTCAAATCAAAGTTTATCATATCGGTCTCTGTATGTCATCTTTGAAAATATCCCCATAGCTTTTTCATGAAGCGTCTCTGGACTCTCTCAAGAGCACACTTATCAGATTTCCACAGATTAGATTGGACGAATGAACCGTATTCCATACAAGATATTACACATGTTTGTTAAAGTATATGCGAGATTCCGTGTGGTAAAAATGATGGCAAATGTATCCGATAGTTTTCAGAGCCTTCGAAACTTGAAAGTCACAATGTTCAGGAAGTTAACAATAACTGAATGTATCACGCCCAAGTCTCGAACTGTCCTGAATTGCGAGATGTATACGCGTTGTAGTAATAGACTGTCTGGAGGTACTAGGCATTTGTGTGACAAAATATTACACTTGTCCACTGCTAATGACATCTGACACAGCACCAGGACTCAACTGCAGATAGGCAAACTTGAATAAGACGAACGGCTTCCTGGGTATTCGCAGGTTCTCGTGAGTAGACAACTTTTATGTCATCAGCAAAGATAAATGTAGCACCATTAATTATTCTCCGGAAAACATCGTTAACATATATTAGAAAAGGAACAGGAGGAAGAACACTTCCTTGAACGACTTCACCGGTGATTGCTTTCGGTTTAGAGAAATGATCGCCGATGCGCACCAGCTGCTGTCTACCAACTAGATTTGAAGACAGTCAAGAAAACATCGGCTGTCCAGTGCTTATGGCATCCATCTTGTTGAGTAATCCACTATGAGACCATCTATCAAAGACTTTTTGCATATTCAGGAACAGGATTACAACACTGTTTCAGTTGTCTATGGTGTCTGTTGTGTGGTTTAAAAAGTCTGTCTGTCATGTTGCACAGGATCGACCTTGCATGAAGCCGTGCTGCGAAACGCTGATGATGTTAGACTTGTTCAGAAATACACATAGTTCATGCTTCATTATTCTTTCCATTATTCTAGATACAATGGGTGTGTGATTGATGGGACGAAGTTTTAACCTCGTGGGTGGCGCCATTTTTGTATCATGGGATAATGACAGAATTTTTACACTGAGTAGGATATCTTCCCTTGTAAAAAAAGTGTAAAGATGTTGAGCAAAAGCAGAGGGAAGTCATTACCACTGCCTTTTTAACAAGAGGCAGGGGTCCCACGGGGCCTGAGCAAGCGAGAGACTTATCCAGTGAACTTCGCTATAGTGAATTCCACTGTACACAGACTTTCACTTTTGTGCGGTATGATAAGTGCTGGTGTGACTGACGATTCATTGACCATTGATTCGGCAAAATAAGCACTGAAAGCTCCGCAGCTATCACCTGGTGCATCGAAGTAGGTTCCATCAGACGTGGTGGTAAAATCGAACTTTTTGACGCGACGAAAACCCCGAGCACAAAATAGTTTGACTAGTTCAGCTGTTTTGCTAGGGCTGTTCAGAACTGTACACTCTTTTAGAAGGAGGGTTTCGTCATTTTCATGCCTCCGTACTTCGATGATCTTGGACTACAGTAACAACAGCGCAGTCAGCAGTACATCTGCATTTTCGCCGCATCTTATGCAACTTTCGTGCAGCCTTTAACACTTTGCGATCAGATTTACGTTTAGTTTGTTAAGCACATTTTAGCGGTACTGCTGAATCGATGTAGAAGCCCAGTATAGTATAAGACAGGTCCGTCTCTTGTTGAGGATAGGAAGGGAGAAAGAAGTTATTCCAATTCATCGAACAAACCAGGTCCTTGAACGAGTTCTAGTTGACGGAACTGAACGAACGATAATTCATTGTGTTCTGTAGATTTGCCTTGCGTAGTCTTAGGTGCATTTGACCAGGCGATGATCACTCCCCGGAAATTCATCAAGAACGTTAATACTGATTGCAGGTATGCACTTTCACCTCTGATAGATTCGGAGACGTCTTGTTGCCAGCCATTCCTTTGGATACAGTAGCTAATCGTTTGGCATTTCAAAGGAGCGGTTCCCATGGGCCATGAAATCGACGGCAGATTGAAATCAACTCTCATAATCTTATGTATAAAGGGCAGGCTAGCGAGGCATTCAAATGCAAGCGTCAAGTGTGTTGGGTTTTCTTGCCTGTACATCCCATAAGCAGCAGCTGCTGATTAACTGAGATTGTAAGCCATAGTGATTCCTGGACATCGTTCAGCACTGGCTGCTCGAACGTTGCTACTGCGAGTGAGTGTTTAGGAAAAATTACACAGCCACCACCTCGAGGATTAGGCCGATTTCTCATAAACTTGTTGTATTCGAAAATGGTCAATTGATTGCCAGACATGTCATCATGGCACCATGATTCAGTTATAAATAGGACATCAGAATTATACACCAAAACAAATGGGCTCCTTGTGTGAAGCTTTGAGTGAAGAGAAGGAATGTTCATCAAAAACATTGATATGGTTGTGAGATATGAGGAAGATTTTTTAGGCTGTTTTATAAACATTGGGGTTACAGGCAGTGTGCCTGGATCCAGGCTGAAAATTGTCGAAACAGAGCGTGTGTTGCCAACGTTGGAAAATGATTTGGATGTTGTCACAGCGGAGGGGGTTGTGATTGAATATGTCCCTCTAGAACAAGTTACGCAACACCGACAAATCCTAATCATGCATCCAGGGACTTGCGTCGCATAGTCAAGAATAAAGCGTGTTTAGTTGTTTAAAACCCAACCTTGGTGTCCGTGAATGTTGCCAGGCTAACGCGTGGGCCCACTGAAACCGATGAACCTTAGATAGTTGCTAGTGAGGCAGGCCGGCTTGATGAATGAACAGATAATGACAACCCAGCAACTCGTAGCTTTAGTCATGAGGTAATTGTTTAAATTACTTCTTTCGCAACTTTGGTCCCGCAATGCTATCGTCATTCTACCGACCACTTTGTGATCATTTAGCAACTCGTCGGCCTCGCTAGAGGTCTGTACCGAATTAGAGCGGAAGACTAACTGCTTGCACAATCGCTGCCCACTCGGTGACAGAGCGCATCATTTGCGCTCACAGATAGGTCTGTCTCACTGATAGACATATGTGACTTGCGTGTGCTTGCCGATCGAAAGTTCTTGCACCATCAGTCAGGCCGATATCACCATGCCTACAATGCAGTTGCATAGACTCAATGGCAGCGTCCGGGTGCACACAGGTGTGTGTAGCCGCGCGCTTGAACCGAACACGTTGACTGGCCCATAATCATGACGGTAACTACCGAATGCACTAATCGATCCTCGATCGCTGATTTCATACTCCGACTTGACATTCGCCTGCCAACAAGCACGTGCGGTTGCGTACACAACCGAGCTATAGGCAGGCATGTACTGTGCAGTGACATTGTGAGTGTAATAGCCTATAAGTTCAAGTTCAGTTGGGACGGGAACGATAGGATAATCCCGTAAATGTTCCTTTTTTGGGTATTGCTGAATCGGGAATTGATAGGTCTGCTAGAGATGTTGAAAAGCGCAAAACAAAGACCGCATCACATCCTATCAAACCAATTACTACCCACATTTTCCTGCTCAGAACTCCTTGTCAGGCCGGTTGATGTGAGGTAAGAAAGAGTGAAGGCTAAGCTAAAACACAAGAGGATGAATGTAAGCGAAATAATGATAATACTAAGGTACGAAAAGAAATGGAAAAAAACGAGCAGAACATCGAAGATAAAAGTCGCTTAGAAGGGAAAGGTTTGGTACTGCCGTCTAAAAGCATTTAACTGACGTTCGAAGCCCTCAGCCGTAGAATCTCTAACGAGGTGCTCCGGAAGCGAGTTCCAACCTTCAATAACCCGACGCAACAAGCGAATTTCCGTCCTTGCCCGGTCAGAACGCAGTTTATGCAACTTCTACGGGCGACCTCAGAGACTAGGCAGCTCGGCTAGACTAAAAAAAAACAAAAGTCTGGACCGACCTTAGCCGTTAGGATACGGTAACTGAGGATCGAGTCTCCAGTAATTCTCCGGTAGTGCATTGAGTACATACCCAAGCCAAGCCAAGCAAACACTCGGAATACGTTTGTACCCCTAAGCCTTGCACTAACCTTTTACCCACTCATAAAAGGCTCTCCAGTTCCATTTTATCCCTTACAAGACAAGGTGGACAAGCCTGGATACGGTACTCTAGGTGGGGTCGCACAAAAACTGAGAACTGCTTTACAAAAATATTGGCCGTTAGGACAACGAAAAAGCGGCGAATAAACCACATTATACGGAACCCTCTACAAGCTGTCTTCTTCCAATTGTCCCCAGAGTGAAGCAATGAGGTGTGGACGATACCTAGATCAACCTGCTGAATGACAACAGCGATTTCACTTCCACCAAGTACATAGCTCCTGGGAGGACTAGCACCTCCAATGCGGAGGACAGAACATTTTGCCTGATTTATAGGACTCAAGCATAAGGTTGACCAATCCCAAATCCTATCCAAGGCACTCTGAAGTGCCTCAGAGCCACCAGGGATCTCCACAATATTCCAGAGCTTGAGGTTATCAGCAAACAATAGCAACGGCACTTCAAGCTTCTGGGGTAGGTCACTGACATTAATTGCGAAATTCAACGGCCCTAGAACTGAGCCTTGCGGACCACCACTAAGAACAGCTTGTCTACGCCCCACGCGTACACACTGCTCGCTCCCCTGTAGGAAAACAGATATTCATTTAACGGCACCTCCATACGATAACTTTAGTGCTAGTCGTTGATGTGGGACAGTATCAGACTTTTGAGAATTCAACGAAAAGCACATCGATAGCCTGACCGTTGTCTACTGCCACAGCCCAGCTTTCACGGATTACAAGTAAATTTGTCAGACATGAAAACCCCTTACGGAATCCGTGCTGGGTGGCACTGAGAAGGTTAAAGTTATTCAGGTGATTCTCCACCGAACCCCTGACCAATTTTTCAAACGACTTAACTACTACGCTTGTCAAGCTGACAGGCCGGTAGTTCTCGGGAAGGTCTCTGTCACCGCCTTTAAAAATCCGACAGATGATTGCCTCCTTCCATTCCGAAGGTAAGGCACAGCTGTCAAGCGATATTGTAAACACGAACGTGAGACGACCACGTAGCTCAGTGGCCAATTCATGCATCAGCTTCGAAGTAGTTACATCTGGACCAGAAGCTTTGAAAGGCTTTAGCCCTTGCAATAGTCCAAAGAATCGCGCCTCCGTTATGCTGATTTCAGTTAGGCAAGAATCCTCTGGGACTCATGTGACCAGTTCAACCTGATAGAACTCTTACGAGAAAATACACCAGTATACTGTTCGCTAAGTATACAAGCTTTATCATAGGCGGTGTGCACACGGGTGCCGTCCGTTTGTAGTAACGCTGGTATAGACGAGTTTGTACCGCTGCGCCTCTTTAGGTAAGCAAAGAACTTTGGATTTATTTTGGCTGCGTCAGCCAAATCCTTCTCGTACTGAAGACGAGCAGTCTAAAGATGTTGCTTACATTTATGACCGCTGGATGGCTTTCGTAGGTACTGGTGGCTGAAGCCGCTTGGTAAGTTCGTCAGTGCTTGAAGCACTTCCTGCGCAGGTAGTTACCTGTATGATCTACTGCAATCCTTGACCTGTGTCTTGGATACAAATCATAGCAAAAACGCTTGCACCAGTTGGTGAGATTCCCAGGTGACAGAGCTGGCTTAAGGTACACGTTAAAATGCATCCATGCCGCACTAGTGTCTTATGTGTCTTAAGGTAATAACGTAAATTAACTGATATGATCACTTTTGTACACTTGTTTCGAAATATCAATCCAGCCTTTGTCTGTTTAAGATGATCCTCCGTGAGCTTTAAAGATACACTTAACGATATATGAACCGAAAGCCCTATTAGGTACTTTCTATCAACCTAAGCAACAAATTCGCTTGGGGCACGAGTGACGCGTATAAACTCCCGATCCAACCAAGCAAGGAAGCCGTGACATTAGCTACGGTACTATTCAAACAGAAATTAAAGTGCAACAGTACCCGTTCAGTACTAACACAACCGGGTCTGGTAAGCCACCGAAAGGGTGCAAATCACTGCTGTTGCCACCGTACGACAGGATCACACAATACAGAGTCCGCGAGAGGGATCCAACGGTTCATTGAACGCGACCAATAACCCATCGTGATTGGTTTACCTTACAGCGCATAGGATGGTGGGTGTAAAGTGTATCGGGGCAAATGTGGGATGAAGTGATTAACAAGAGGGGATGACCCCACGTGACTTGGGGAATGGGTCAAGTCTGCATGTGGTGGGACACTTGCGTAGGTTACGCAGTATGGAGGTGATGGTATCTAACAGCGGGGGTTGGCATGAAACCACATAGATTTGGTTAGGAAAACAATGAATGGCACAATAGCCTGTAGGAGCTTGTGTCAGATAAGTTTATCCGGAGCAAAAGTTGAGTCCCACGGTGCGAATTACAATGAAAACACTCAGCATCGCATAGTTAAGCACATGGGGTTAGACAAATAAGTGTTATCCGGAGTCTCAGCATATTATGCTGATGGTGTGGTTATCTGTGGTATGATCTTGATATCCTGGCTGCCGTTATCATGGCAACTTTGCGGCTTGCAGTCAATATTGGAAACATATGAAGAGATCCCTAAGATTCTAGGTTGGAGTACCCGCTGTGTGGTTAGATTGTAACAAGCAATCTCTATTGAGACATTGATTCACTTTGAAGTAGACCTCAGTCATTTCGATCGGTTCAGTTCAGGTCAGTTCAGATGGGAGTGGAACTATAGGAGAATCCCGTGAGTGTTCCATCTTGAGTGGCTCGTTGAGCCAGGAATTGATGAAGTGCTCAGTTATTGATGGATCTAAAACGGAACACCCGAATCGCACCCTGGCCAACCAGTTAATGCCCACGTTTCCTGCCCTAGCAGTCCCTGCTGTGGCAGTCACGTGAAGTAAGCAAAGGATAGGAAGAGAAATTGGGTACAGAATAAGGAAGTGCACTTGAAATAAGAAAATAATACCACTGCATGAACAAAGGTAGAGAAAAGTAAATCGAAGTACGAAGATGCAGATAGTCAGGAAAAGGGAAAGGTTTCGTGTTGCCACCCAAGAGCGTCAAGTTGCCACTCAAATCCCTTAACCGTGGATTCCCTGATAACACTTTCCGGAAGCGTGTTCCAGCGGTCAATAATTCGGCGTGACAGCCGGATTTCCGCCCTAATCCGATCGGACCGCGGTTTGTCCAGCTTCAAGGAATGACCGCGTAGAACAGACACTCTAGCGGAACTAAATAGCCAAGATAAATCTGGACCAACCTTCCCAGTTAAGATACAGTAAGTTAGGATTAGGTCTCCTTTAAGCCTTCGGTAGTGCATTGAATGCATTCCCAGACTAAGTGGACGCTCGGGGTAAATCCGTCCCCGTACTCCCTCGACTAACCTAGTACCCACTCGTAAAACCCTCTCTAGCTCCATTTTGTCCCGGACGAGGCAGGGCGGACAAGTCTGGACGCAGTATTCCAGATGAGGCCGTACGAAAGCCGAGAACAGTCTCGTAAAGATGCCGTCCGTCAAGACTCCGAAGGAACGTCGTATTGACCGCAACATGCGGAAACCTCTGCTTGCGGCCTTCTTCCAGTTGTCGCCGGAGTGTAAAGCCGAAGATTGTACGACTCCTAGGTCAACCTGGCTAGATACACGGGGGAGTTCGACCCCACCGACCAAGTACTTCGCAGGAAAACAACCTCCTCCAATTCGCAGAAAGGAGCACTTTGCTTGATTTATGGGCGGTAACCATATGAGTAGACCAGTCCCAAAGCTTATGCAATGCTCGCTTTGGGCCCCCCAGGAACATCGACAATGTTCCACAGCTTCAGGTCATCAGCAAATAGCAGCGATGGTACCTCAAGTTCAACAGGTAGGTCATTCACTTAGATAGAGAACAGCAGCGGTCCAAGGACCGAGCCCTGCGGCACGCCACTGAGGACAAACTGCCTAAACGATAGGGCCCGGCCTACCCGTACACACTGTTCTCTACCATCCAAGAAGACAGTCACCCAATGAAGGGCGCGGCCAGATACCCCGTAGGAGGACAGCTTTTGCGCGAGCCTCAAATGGGGTACCTTGTCAAATGCCTTCGAAAAGTCGACTAAAAGCACGTCCAGCGCGTGGCTGTTATCCACTGCATCCGCCCGACTTTCGCGAGCCACCAGTAGATACGTCAGACAGGGAAATCCCTTCCGGAATCCGTGTTGCACATTGCTAAGTAGATTAAATCTACTCAGCTGACTCTCCAATGAATGTCTCACCAGTTTCTCGAGAAGTCTGACTACTACACTCGTCAGACTAACTGGCCTGTAATTCGTAGGCAGACCTCTGTCCCCATTTTTGAAGATGGGACAGATGACAGCTTCCTTCCACTCGGAGGGCAATGCACAGCTGTCAAGCGATTTTTGAAACACAATAGTGAGCGGTCCACTTAGTTCCGCAGCCAACTCATGCAACAGTTTCGGGTGAATTAAATCAGGCCCAGAGGCCTTAGAAGGGTTCAGCTCTTGTAACAGCCTACGAACTTCCGTCTCCGCTACAATAAATTCAGATAGTTCTGAACCCTCTGGGTTCCTGCAAACCAGCTCAACGCCTGTAAAAGAGGTTTCCCTTACAAGCGCTATCGCATATTGCCCACTGAGTACGCAGGCCTTGTCATAGTCCGTATGCGCAGGAGTACCGTCATCACGCATCAATACTGGAATTGACATGTTCGAACCGCGGTGCCTTTTGACATAAGCGAAGAACCTTTTTGGATTCTCTGAAGCTTCGTCCGCTAATTCTTTTTCGAAATTGAGCCGTATCCCTTAGGTGTTGCTTACACCTATTTCTAGCCTTACGGGACCTGTCATAAGTATCGGTGGACGGAGCATCTCGGTAAGTCCGCCAACATCTAGACCTCTTTGTGAACAGATGTCTGCAGTGGGATCTATCCAGGGCGGCTGTGCTCGTGTCTCCTTTCTCATTGTGACTGGGATGAAGGGCGCAGAGATCTCTGTGAGGTAGGACTTAAATTTATACCAGGCAACCTCGACAGTATCGTCGTCTGAGATCTCACAATGCGAACCCGAAGCCTTGGCTCTCATGGATTGATAGTCTGCGTGCCATATGTTCGGGCGAGACTCAACAGTACTCTGGTAGCGTCTAGACAGAATACAACTGAAGAGCAAAAAAACATGATCACTGGAACCCAGTGGAAGTCCGTAAGTAATGTCACCGACAAAATCGAAGGACTTAACAAATATAGGGTCTAAAATAGAAGGTACTTGGGCGTCCATATATCGAGTTGGGAGGTCAATGAACTGGTGCAAAGATACTTGGAGCGTAAGCTTAAGCAGATCAGCGCCGAATGTGCCTGACGCTGAGTCGCAAGAAAGATCTGCTCAGCAAATCTCTGGGAGGTTGAAGTCGCCCATCACCAAACATTTATTTGCGGACTTGGAGCGAATGAATTCAAGTACCTCTTTGGATACGCTCCCAGGGCCTCTATACACAATTACAACTGTAACCTGAGCCGAGGATGTGCTAATGACAGCCGACAGAGCTTCAACAGTTTTGTCTGCCGACTGAAATAAACAAGTCTTCAAAACGTCAAGCTTAGAGTTCACATGAGGAGCGACGCCCCCTCCCTGTCGGCCAGCAGAGCGATCGCATCTAAATAATGCGTAGCCAGGTAGATGTACTTCACCATCCGTGATGTCCTGAGACAGCCACGTTTCAATGAATACGAGTAAATCGGGATGAGACCCATCTATAAGCAGACCTAACTCGTACACCTTATTCCTTAGGCTGCGCACATTACTTAACACTATCTGAAGGTATTCGTTAGATCCAGACCTGGGTCGTGCGCTACCAGAATGGGCAGTGGTAGGACGGAAAACGACCGCCGGCTGACCACGCGAAAGCCCACTAACCGGAGACCCTGTTCATCGGCCGGTCGCCTAGTTTTGAGGTCCTTGATGGCCTCCCTTAGCTTCAGCCTAACGGTCAGCGGAAGTTCCGGCTGAACGCTAATATTTGTACCTTTCAGCTTAAACGCAAACCGCATGAGAGTGCTGCGTTCCTCCGGGATAGAGAGTACCAGACGAAGTAGCCGCGGTCGGGGGTTTAGTACATTAACTGGGACGTTCCCCGGTCTAATCAGCTTCCTGACAGTAACGCCTGGAAAACCAGGCGGAAGAAGCTTCGTTACGCACATTTTAAACCATTGAAGGCCGTTTAACATGCGATCAGCAGGAAGGACAGCAGTAGATTCAGCCGCGTTACGGAATATAACGCTACTATCCGTGAAAGAATCGCCACGACGGGGTGTATTAACTCCACGGGTCTTTGATTCAATACTTGGAGCAGGTGGCTTCACTACGGGTGTTGGGACTGTCTTTAGCCCCTTCGATGAGGTAGCAACAGCAGCATACCTTTTTCGCTCCATTATCGATGCCATCCCTTTGTTAGGGCTATCGATTTCACCGAAAGGTTTTATGGCAGATTTAGTCTGCTTTTCTTCTTAATAACGGGAGCAGGGTCCCGTGAGGCTATTTCGCTCTGAGAAAAAGCAAACAAACCTTCAGAACATGCCTTCTCGGTGAGAACCGAGATTGAAGCAACTTCGGCTGACAAGTAGTGCGTGTTGGAATCTTCGCCTTCGCACAACCGTCAGACGGTTTGCCAAGTAGCGACACTTGGCTTGTTTCCGGTGCCGAGACAACTATAACTTCTTGCTTAGCAGAGAGCTTACGGGGTTTCCTGGCTCTCTTTCGCTTCATTCGAAGGGACCCTTGAACTAGCAACTCGGCGTCGATCAGGGTAACTTTGGATACGACGTCCGAAGCTGCTTTATTTTTGTGGTCGGTAGCCATCTGAACCGGTGACATAATGATTGGTGCCACAAGTTGATCATCAGTGTAGGCGATCAAATCTGCGTTGTTGGAGACCGGAAGCTTCTTCATGAGCAGATCAATCTTAAAGCGAAGATCTGAGAGCATCGAGAACGAACACTCTACATTTCGCAGCCGGGTATCAAGAGATTCGTCTCTCGTGCGAAAGGCCACGCGGCCTTGCCGGCGGCTGTAGCAATCGGCACAACTGAAAAGCAACTTTTCGCTGGAGACCAGCGCTGCGTACTGCTCGGTATTCAGGTCTATACAAAGCTGATGGTACCATCGGTTGCAGACATTGCACTGCATACCGCCGGAATCGTCAGTTAGTGGTATATTGCAGCTTGCACTGCCACAAAGTGCGATAAGCTCAGAATCCAAGCCACCAGGAACAACAGCCTCGGTGGATTACGAAACCGACATAGTGGAAAACAAAGTGGAATTATAACACGTACACAATACTTAAACGACCTCAATAAAAAAAGGCAAAAACTGGGTGCAAAACGGGATTAAAATTGGAAAAAACCGGAAAAATTACCAGTAAGCGCCAAAGACGCTTTGACTAGAACCGTTTTAATCAATTCAAGATAGCTTGGATTAGAGGAAGTTTGACAATAGTCAAATTCCGTTGCAAGTGTTTATGCAAACAGTTTTCCACAATATTGTAGCTAAAAAGCTCGATCAGTATGGCATGCCAAAAATCGAGTTACCGCGTAGAACTCGGTACCTGAAACTGCGGTGTTTCGGTATTGCTGATCCCAAAACTGACACCCCATGACCATACGATGTTAGGTAAACGTGAAGAATATATCGGCATTCTATTTGGACGCCAAATAGTATGTCACTATTGAAGTGCACTGTTTAGTGGTCCTGTACACTGGTTGTTTGGTTTCCAGTTATGCTACTGTACAGTAGGAAGACAGTAGAAGTCCTCAATATGCTTTCACTCCTCACAGACTTGCACTACAACAACTGACTGTTTATTACTTTTTTTACCCGCACTTCCCCAAGGCAGGCATGTGTAGAACGCCCTCTCGTCTACCATGGTCCATCAATTTTCATTTTAACTTAACTACTATAAGGTACTAAGTAGTCATAATGCAGAAACGGGACGGCCACGCAAGTCCATACGATGTGATTGTGGTGTATTCGTGCGTCAGCGGTATCGTCCTCAAGTATGAGGAAATCGGGTATTCGAACCACATCAGGAAGCATACGTCTACAAATAGCTGGCTTGCAATGCAACACCCGCTCACCTTGCATTCACTATTATCCCGAGGGAATGTGGCCAGAATGCGTGCGAACAGGGATAAACCCACATCTCTACAGCATGCACAAAATTCTGTGCTACATGCATGTTACGCGCAAACAAGACGTTTACCGAACCGTGAGTCCTTTGAGGAGTAGGATACTGTTCGGGCCCATTACTGCCACATAGTGTTAGTTTAAGTGGTGGACATGTATTTTTTGTTACAATTCTTAGTTAGCCTGGCATTCAAAGCAGAACTCGATCAACAAGCACTTGGACATTGAAGTCGCTTACGAGGCTCTGCGAACCAGGCCCTTGAAGCCGCACTGATGATGTTGCCTAGTCAGGCAACGAAACGTCTGCACAATAATCACTCAGCTCGGAGAATCGCTCAAAATCCGCATCCACACCCCGAGCTACGGATATTCTCCTTTATTTCAAAGCGATTTGTTTCCTTCAGCTATTGTTGCTGGCGATATTACGTTGTTCATTGGCTGCTTGTGAGCACTGCTTTTGCCCTCGGATCGCAATGCTACTTGGCGGCTAACACTCTGCTCGTTCGTGCATGCCTCTTATTGGTTCCTTTGTTGATCACACTCCATTGGCTTCATTTTACCCGCAAGCTTCTAGCCATATGATTGGATGAACTGGCTTTTAGTAGCTTCCCTTGAGACCATTCTTAGAACTATTTAAACAGACATGCTTCAATTTATACACATCTTTCCCGGCACGTCTTTGGAGTTCTTCTTGCGGTCGCGAGGTGAAGGAGTCAGCTGCGACACAACATTTTCTGGGGATGGGTAATTAGTGGATCATGGCAATTTCTTTTGAACAAATACAGGCACTACTCAAGCAATAGCAGATGCAGTTCGAGACATCACAGCAAAAACTAATCGAGTTATTATCGCATAAGCTGAACATACAGGCAGAACCTCCAGGACCGGCACCATCATCTTCAGCAGAGTCTATTGCGGCATCGATTTCGGAGTTCCTTTTCGACGAATTAACTGGTGTCACCTTCAAATCGTGGTTCTAAAAGTACGAACCTTATTTCCGTGTAGACTCGGCCGAACAAGATGATGCCTGGAAAGTCTGTTTACTGTTGAGGAAACTCGGCGCGGTTGATTATGAACGGTATACAACTTTTGTTTTCCCCAAGAATCCAAGAGACTTTAGTTTCGAGGAGATGGTGAAAACGTTGACACAGATATTCAGTGCGCAAGCGTGTGGGGCACCTTTTTATATTTTGCCACACATTCTTTGCTAGGACAGCTAACATTTGAACCAGCTGCATCGACCATCTATGTTGGGCGCACTGCTCGAAATCTGGGTGCTCGGATCAATGAACATTCCAAAGTGGCTCATCAAACAGATGGAAAATGCGATGATCGTAGCGGTAAATAGAGAAGCAAAGTTTCCCCCGCAATTACGAGACATTTAATGATCGCCGGTCACCAGGTGAACCCAGATGAGTCCTTCACAGTTCTAATGCGCAGCCATAGACCTCACATACTCAAACTACTCGAGGCCAGTGTGATCCATTGACAGCGTCCACCGCTGTGTGTCCACAAACTTCTGACAGTGACATTAAGCCTACCGTGGCAGCGTGCCAGGCACCAATCATAAAGTATGTGATCTATAACGGATTTCATGTGACCTTGTTTTTCGCATTGCTTTCAGTGGCTTGTATAGTGGTTGAGGAGTATGCACGCAATGACAATGTCATACCACAATCTTCGTCTTCTGCTGCTCTTCTCTGGAATTAGAAAGGGAAATGCATGTTTCAAAATTCCTCTTTCAAAAGTCCAGGCAACGCGCAAGCGATACCAACTTGTAGCAGTCTGGAGATTCCCCGGATCGTCTGTGTAAAATCCTAACTAAAATTAGTTCACTGTGCAACTGGGTGACCGGTGTGATTTGTTGAACCGATTGCTGAGTTCGAATGTTTGACCTGCTCATCACCATTTTTGCATTATGTTCGTTTCGTTTGCTACGCGCGATTTCGCTGTGTGCTATTGATCCTCCGTTCCCCTAGCTAAAGCGTCAACGGTGTAGCTTTTTATAGCTAGGTAACAGTGAATCTACTGCTATAAAAAGTAAAAGTTTCCCTGCAACCCGATTTGCTTTTTCGAGTCGCTCTCTGGTTTCTCGCTATAGGCTACTCACTAAAATCTTTGAATAACTGACAACTGAGATATACCAACATCAGCAGCTTAGCTTCCCAGGCTTTCCTCTGTTCCTCTGTGCATGAGATGTGGGAACATTGAAATACCACAATAAGAATACATGCTTTCACTTACTTTTGGCATTCGAGAACGACGGGGCCTTGATTCCGAAATCCGCACCTAAGAAGCGCTCCTACAAGCCTCCGTATTCAGTATACGGTACAACTGTTTAGAATTGGTCAACTGAGATGCACATGATTTTGTCACACATGCTGGCATCGTGAACCGAGAGTGTGAACGTTACAAACTGGGCACCATGACATCTGATCAATTCCAGAGCTTTGTCTTTGTATACAGTCTTCAATCCCATGCGGACGCCGATGTGCGAATGCGTATCCTTCATAAATTAGAACAAGGACCGTTGCTGACATTGTAGGAGATTGCTGTTGAGTGTCCGTGGCTGCTAAACCTGAAACATGACACAAAGATGGAGAAAGATCCGGATTCCGGAAACGAGCAGCACATCTGCGCACGGCCGTTCGCGGCAAAATTGTAAATCAGAATGTGCCGATTCGGAAGCCTAACTGCCTGTTGGAACTGTGGTGAGTGGCACTTTGCGAAAGACTGAGTACTAGAATCATCCGTGTCACAGATGTAAACGCATTGGTCATAAAGAAATCCGCTCTTGAGGACCGCACAGCTTTAGACGCATATTTACTCCAAGGGTTCGATCAAACTCCAACTGCATGAAGACCAGATTCCAGGGTGCACAGACGAAAGCGATTCTTGCCGCATTTCGCACAGGATTCGCAAGCAACAGTAAATATCTGACTGCAAAATAACGATGTTTCTGTGTCGTTGCAGCTGGATGCAGCATGTGATGTCACCACCATTTCCCGGTCGACATGGGCTAAGCTGGGTGAACCTCCAGACAAACATACAGGTCTCGCGGCTCAAAGTACATCAGGAGAACCGTTGTCGTTAGACGAGGAAATTGACTGTGAGCTCAAGCACAAAAATTTGCAACTCCATGGCATCATCTACCTAGCTATTTGTGCCGACAATAATCTAATCGGAATGGATTGGATTCTGAAACTAAATCTTCCCGACGAGCCACTGAATCGTGTGTGTTCCGTAACGAAAGCCATGGTCAGCCATACTGCCATACCGACTCATCCCAGTGGAAGCCTCTCCGAACAGCTTTACACGAAATACGAGTACGCCTTCCGATCCGAGCTTGGATGCTGCACATAATGCAGGCAAAACTTAATCTCCTTCCCGACATAAAAGTAGTATTTTGACTCAAACGTCCAGTCCCGTGCGCTTCACACATACTCGTGTACAGGAGCTTAAACGGTTACAGCGGGCTGGAGTGATCGGGCAAATCAGTTTCTCGCCATAGGCTGCTCCTATTTTTGTGCTCTCGAAACCCGGAGATACTATTCGCGTGTGCGTCGACTTCTCAACTAGGCCAAAGGCCGCACTGGAGGCTCATCAATACCCACTTGCACTCCCTGAGGAAGTGTTTGCAAAGCTGAATGGCGGAAAGTACTTTGGTATTTTTGCTTTTCCGGCTGCCTGAAGTTGAGCCAACAAGCAGGAAACTTCTTACGATAAACATGCATCGCGGGCTCGATCAATAAAATGGACTGCTGTTTGGAGTCAAAACAACACTTGCAATTTTTCAGAAAGTTGTGGACACCATGCTGACCGGGGTACCTGGGACCGCAGCCTGTCTAGATGACATCATCATAATGGGCCGAACGCAAGATGAACTGTTTTTGTGACTGGATGAGGTGGTGTTGAGAATCCAAGATTAAGAGTTCAATTTGCCGGCGGATAAGTGCAACTTTTTGATGAAGTCCATGAAGTTCCTTGGCTTTATGATTGATTAGTACGGCCGAAGACCAAATTCAGATGATATCAAAGCGATAGATCGGTTACCTGTACCAACGGATATCACGACAGTGAGATCATTTCTGGAAACATTGAGCCACTATGGTGAATATCTGCAGTATACGCGGCGCTTACCTTATCCGTTGAATCAGTTGTTGATGAAGGAGGCTGAATGGAAGTGGTCTACACAGTGGCAGCAATCATTCGGAAAGCTGAAGTCACTGCTGAAGTCGGATTTCCTGCTTACGCACTAGGACCCGAGTTTGGAAATTATCGTGGCCACGGATGCCTTCAGTCATGGAATTGGGGCCGTCATTTTCAACCATTTTCCTGACGGTTCAGAGCAGGCTGTCGAACACGTTGCATCTGAAAAGAATTATAGGGTGTTTTAATAATCTTGTCCGGAGCTAGGAGCGGCTGCACTCAGGTGCTGACTTACGCCGGAACGCTAAATTGTTAACGGTCCAATGGCGCAAATTGCTTTGCCGGCAGGGGTGAGATGGGACACAGATGCCACATATGTGCCTACGATCGTAAAGCACACCGAGCCGTTCGGCTGTGAGAAGTGAACGTTAGCCAGACACCCCAGCCGAAATGAATGCCTCATACCTGGGACGCAGGGCAAGACCAAGGGAACTCACATGACGTGCGGCAGACACCACAGCCGCACTGAACGTGTCATGCTTCGATCGATCGGTAGTCGGCCTTCACGCAAGTGAGAAAGCCAACCAAATGGTTCCCTGTGAAGTTGTTAGTGGGTCGCTGTGCTAACAACTGAGAAAAACAGCCTGGCCGTATGTGGTGGCCGGTGGATGGGCATCTTATTGCTATCGCCACAAAAGCTGTTATCGCCTAATGACTGGATTCCAACAAACCCGTACTCGTTTATTAGGCTGTTTTCGTTGCTAAATAGAATCATACTGTCAGGAGCATATTGTAAGGTTAGTGTTGTTCGCTTTACCGTTTCGATTGCGTGTGTGTTACAGCTGAAAATTCACCCTTCATGAGTGCATAAAGACGAATTATTGACTTGACGTGACAATGGTCTTCAATTTCAGTCTGCTCCGACCCACTGGTGGCACTGTTAGACAGCATACTAATTTACTCATGCATACAACAGTTGCCACCACAGGCAGACAATTGCTTATGGACAGCACGCTGCAAACTAATGCATCCGTGCGAAGGAATGCCAGCTTACTGTCGCCTTTCGCAGCTTTGAATGTAGATTCAGTCGATGACTTTCCAATTGACTATATGCATTCAGTATGTTTAGGTGTAATGCGCATATTGATCAAAAACTAGGTTACGTCTCCCGTGGACGGTGGATTTCGACTGCGCAGGGAGCGAGTGAATTTGGCGAACGAACGCTTTGGGGACTTCGGGCCTTGTTGGACATCCGACTTTCTGCGTAAGCTTCAAGCACCGGATGGATACCGCTCATGGAAAGCAACGGAGTTGTGACAGTTTTTGCTTTGCGCCGAAACAGCGTGTTTAATTGGGGTATTGCCGGGGGCTTTCTACCATAACTTTCTAGATAACTCATTTGGTATTTAAAAATGTGCCAACCTCGCCTCACACTTCCTTATTTGATTTCCTTATTTCTTTAACTGGGGTTGTTTGGAGAATTATTTTGATCTTTAAGGAGCCAGTGAGATGACGTGGAACGTCCACTCCCTGGTTCATCTGCGCGCTGACATACAGACCATGAGGGCTTTAGACAGCTTCTCGGTATTTCCCTTTGAGTTCCACTTATTTTCCAGCAAGCGCATGATTCACAATTCCCCGCGACCGGTTGCCTAAATCATGCTGCGTACGTCCGATGAGGAACAGATGCCTCCTGCTTCCAGCAACACAAACACGGGTGGAAATATGTACCTATACGGGTCACAAAGCCTTTCATTTGCATGGTAGTTTGTTTTCCACAGTGAGGCCCGATAACGTCATCATAATCGATGAAAAATCCAGAGTGATTACAGATGTGTCTCTCAATGTCTCTGGGAACATCGTCATGCAATGCCGGAAGGGTATGAATAATCATAATCCGTTCATGAATAGCACGCATTCCTCAACGGCATACATCTTCCGTGCATCGCAGTTGTCCAAAGATGTATGCATCTTTCCTACCTGTGATATTCTATTCAAATGCATCGCATTTTCAGTGAACGTTTTTCTTGTACTTTACCCTAGGCCACACAGTTATACACGTTAACTATTGACGCATTTCTTGTTCAGCACTGCTGGCTTTTCAAGGAAACAGCCTTGCCAAACTACTTGACTCGAACGATTTAATAAGCATTAAAGCAATATCTGTCTTAGAGCGGAAGGTGCATACGTCCAAATACCTTCCGTGCGCACTACGCACTACTATGCAGCTGTGAAAAATCACACTGCACCCGACGCCGATGAGGCAACACTACCGTGTTCATCATCGTTAGCAGCATTAAGTTTCCTTGTTATCTTAACCCTCGCCTTTAGTCAGTTTGGAGCGTGCCCGGGAAATGGGACGTTAATCCGAGCGCGGTATGTTACCCCCCCACAGACGATAGTATTTCGATGGGACTTCCAGCTGTGTCTAATGTAAGTATGGCTTTTTTTCTCCTTTTCCATAGACGCCGGCTCGTCCTTTCTAGCTCCGATAACGAAGAGGCCGCGCATCCCACCAAACCCAAGAGGCACGCTGCTGCAACCTACGCACATGCCCCCGATTCTCTCGTCAGTGACACTAGTCTCCCACGTCCAGCGCCATCAACAAGTAACCGTAGTTATTGCGTTCATGCTGCCCCTTATTAAACAGTGATCTCGCCGGCTGTTATTGGTCCCGTTGCACCATCCAATGTCGAGGCACTGCAGTGAGATGTCACAGGAGCATTGCACTGCACTCAGCTTTATTATTAGACGCATTATGCCTGACTCGGTCATAATAGGGCGGCCAGGGTCGTATTTCCAAGGCCATGTTGCAGATGCTGCAACCACAGAACCAAAGTCTGGCACCGGGACTTTTCTGCCATTTATCTCTCTCGCTGGGCTTAAGAGATACAAGGAACGGCTGAAACACCCTATTTCGAAAGCAAAGTCGTAAGGTCGTCTTATCATAGAAAGGGTTTCAGGTCAACAATTTGTCTGCTGTGCACGGGATCACTTACAAATCGTCTTCAGCGGTACCATGGAGCGGCTAATGATAAGATCAGTTACCATAGAGATCAAGTACTCCGGCTCGGGAGGTTCATTTGCATCAGACGGACAACCATGAAAGGCACGGTACACGGTATGTTGCCATATAGTAATTCATAAAATCTACGAAGGCATCATGCGGCAACGCAAGGGTGATGCAGCCTTGGATGCTGACACTACAAACCACACCAAAACGTGGTTGCATTCTGCACGGCACAAGAGACCGTCTATTGAGTAAAGTAACTACTGCAGTGCCACCAAGGTAAACACACCGCTTTATTATTAACACCTTAAGCCACCTACGTTACCAATAGCAGAAGCGGATTAAACACCTTGACAATGCGGCGTTTGGACACCAACCCGATTTTTGTACTGTACATCTTTATGAACATAAACCATTCTTATACACCGGTTGTCATTTTCTTTCGCCTTGTGAGGTTCTCAGGTGTATGGCAGGTGCCATTTAGCTTTCGGGCCAGCCACGTGAAGCGCAGCCTAGTAACAGGTGGGCGCGAAAGCTGACTGCCAACGCGCATGTTTGCCACAAAGCGTGCTTGGGACAGACCCCGCGAGCGTGTTGCCAAGGCCCAGCCGAAGCTGATGAACGCGCGCATCGGACATCATGCCTGTTGCCAACGTCTGACCGGAAGCTGATGAAACCGTGCATTAGACGTCATGTACGTAGCAATGCCATGGGTAGGCGGATGAAGACTAGCATGCCAGAGCAAGACGGTGAACTGGTCGGACAGTCAAATATGGAGCGTGGGCATACGAGGAAGACGGGTAGAGAAATCCGCCAGATGATTGCTGAGACCGACCCATAAATATGAGCGTTCTCAGTTCTAATACAACTCTGGTCGGCTGAGACTTCTACTGTTTTCCTTCCTGCCGAGTTAGCAAAGGCGTCAAGCAGAACAGGCGTAAGGGTGCAGGTTTAGCAGCAGGCGTGAACCAACTGGTCGCTGGCGGGTACAGCGGTATACCAATGACGACGTGAGTTCAACCGAACTCAGCCGTATGAAGCGCGAGTGCGAACGGTCATAACTGCACAAGATGATAAGTGATCAGTTGAAATGTCTACAAGCGTCCAAAGACTCCGACATCGGAGCAAGAATACTGAACAAAATTGAGCACAACCCGGACGTCACCTTGCAGCAAGTGACAAATGAGTGCCAACGCATGGCGAATTGGAAGCACGACACCGCAAGGACTCACCAGTTGCCAAAGCAGAACGATCAAGAGCTTGTCTGTGCAGTCGACCGTACTCCCTAAAAAGCAGCTCCCCACGTGAGTTCACCGCATTCTAAACCTCCCTCTGTATGTTGGTTTTGTAGAGAGTGGCAATTTGTCCGCGAGCGCCTAATCGAAAGTCACACTTGCACACGCTGCAACAGAAAAAGGCATGAGGAGTCATGTTGCCTGACGAGTCGGCAAATTTTGACCGAGGGGATGCGTAACAAGGCCAGATCCTTCCGGCGTCCCAATTTGACCAGATCCATCACCGCAACTTTCAAGGTTGACGAGGCCAATAGGCGCAAATAAACAACGTCATACTTCAACGGCTACCAAGTCAAGTAACAAATCCACACGGCTGCAGATATCACCCTGATATCTCGCGACACTTGGTGCATGCTGCGGCGCCCGACACTCATACAAACAGGCCACACGGAACGGAATACTTCAGGAATTATGTTAAAATTGCTTGGTGAACTGAATTGCTAGGTAGCCTTCCGCGAGAAACAAATCCACACGACACGTTTCGTGACAGACCAGCCGGGGTAAGAGTTATTGGGGCGCGACAAGTTGGACGAACTGAAACTGCTCGATCAATGAATGAAGAGTATATGTCAGCCATCGCAAGTCAATCGGCTGTCGCAACCGGCTACTTCAAGCCCGAGGTTTCAAAGTCAGATTACCTAGATGAAGCGACGTAACGATGCATTATTCCAACCTGGTCACAAATGCTGCAACCTAAGCTACTGCCGCATTGAACCTTAAATCAGACTCCAAGTCAGATTTTAAACCAAGACGCCAGGTGCCATACGCAACCCGGTCCTTAGTGGAAGCCGAGTTAAACCGAGTACAATCTGAAGGGATATTAGAACGAGTTCACGCTTCAGCATGAGCAGCACCTATCGTGGTGGTAAAGAACGGAACCGGTAAAGTCCGCATTTGGACTGAGTGCTAGACAGGTTTGAATTCTGTGTTGGAATATCGTCAGTATCCCCTGACGGTACCAATAGATTTGTTCAGCATGCTCAATGCAGAATATGTTGCGCAAACCTTGACCTAGCTGAGGCGTATCTGCAAATCCCAGTTGTCTATCAGTGCAGAACATTACCGACAGTAAATACCCAACTCGGACTTCTTCAGTACAAACGCCTTCTCCTCGGAGTGAAAAGCGCACCGGCCATTTTTAACAAGTAATTGATACCGTGCCGAGAGGTAACCCAAGTAGCGCAGTATACCTAGACGATGCGTTGCTTATGGACTCAGATCCGCAAAACTTGATACAGACGCTGGAGAGATTGTTTTCGCGTCTCCAACTAGTCGGATTCCAATTCCGGGCGGCAAATAGGCTTCCAATTGAGTGAAAATTTCCTGGGTTTAGCATCGACAAACATGGCCGGCTCCTGGATCCCGCTAATATTGAAGTCACCAAAATGCTGAAGCCTCCAAAAGACATTTCAGAGCCGCACTCGTTCCTTGGGCTCGTTCGCTTTTATAGCCATTCCAACCAAGACTACACTAAACCGGGAGCCCGTAGAACCAGCTGCCGATAAAAGTCAAGGGATGGAAATGGACGAAAGAGTGCCAGCAGGCTTTTGATACGGCCATAGCAGCCCTCACATCTGACCTACGCTTGCCGCACTTCAATCGGAAGTTCACAATCGTCGTTGCCATGTATGCTTTTAATTATAGTATCGGTGCGGTTATCTACGTTTTTCTGCATGGAGGAGAAAAGGCTACCGCGCACGCAGCACGGTCATCAGCGGCAGCTGAAAGGAACTATATCCAGATAGAGGCGGAAGCGCTCGCGATCGTTTTCGCAATGAAACGGTTTTAGAAGATGCTGTATGGCAGATATTGCGCAACCTTCACTGAGCAAAAGCTACTGATATCGCTATTCGGGTCAAAGAAAGGAATTCCAGTTTTACGGCAAACCGATTGCAACGATGGGCGACCATAATACTGGAGTACGACTTCAATATACAGTATAAACCGCCGCAACTAAGCGGTCAAGCGGATGCCCTGTCTCGTCTTATCAATTCAAACCTAAAGAAGAATGAAGATTGTTTGATTGCACCTAGCAGGTTCGAATCCGAAGTCCAACGAATCCTGGCTGTGAATGCAAGACGACTACCAGTAACAGCCTACACCATTCTTTATGGAGACAACACAGGACAGAATCGTGGAGAAAGCGATGTAGTGCGTACGAACATGTTGGCCAACTGGAGACATACCAATGGAGTTGCGGCCGTTACACAAACGACGTGGATCCCTGTCAGTCGTGGACAATTGTCTGATGTTTGGAGACCGAGTGGTGGTGCCGAAGAAATTCCAGAGGCAAATATTGCAGAAGTTCCACACGGGGCACCCTGGTACCAGACACATGAAAGCCTTGCCATGCAGTTTTGTTTACTGGCCAAAATTGGATTTGGAAATTGAAAAGCTTTGCCAACGGTGTGAATCTTGTCAACTCGCAGCGAAGACCCATCCCAGGTGTCGGTGGCAGCATTGGCCTAAAGCAGAGAAACCGTGGCAACGAATACACTTAGACTATGCAAGGACCATCAATGGCCAATACTATCTCGTTTTGGTCGACTCATTCACCAAGTGGCCTGATGTGGTTCTGGTAAACAATCCGACTGCCAAACCCACTGTCTGGGAGCTGGAGAAGTTGTTCCGATCTTTCGGCCTGCTGAGATGTTAGTGACAGACACTGGAACACAGTGCACTTCAAGCTCTTTCCACGAGTGGTGCAAGGAAAAGGGGATTCAGGAACTGTTTGCATCACCATATCATGCGCAACTAAACCGACAGGCGGGAAGGTTCGTGGATACGTGCAAACGTGCACTCTTTAAAGCAGGATAAAGAAGGGTTTCACAAGACGCAATTCTATTTTTCCTATTCATGTATCGGACTCTCCGAACCCAATCGCCCTTGATGGGAAACCCCACAGAAGTACTAAGTGGAAGAAAGATCAGGACGTTGTTCGGTAGTCTTCCGCCAAGGTGCATAGAAAAGCACGGCAGTAGTCCTCTGAGGGAAGGTTGTAAGGCCCGGCTCCGTAAGTTCGAGGTTGTTGACATGGTTTACGCCAGGGATTTTCGCAGGCCGAAATGGTGGTGGAGCGGAACTGTTATCGGCCGGAAGGGCAGAGTTACTTACGAGGTGATGCTTGGACGTGAAAGGTGGATTAGACACCTCAGTCTTTTGCGACCGAACCATGGCAAAACACAAGTATCCGGCAAAAGGTAAAAAGCAAAAGAAAACCATTATTTTGGCAATTAATAGATTAGCTTTGATCGTGCATTGATTTCGGAGATTCCGAAACCTCCCATCACGTGGTCGCTAGCATATGGAGTTTTGGCAAGGAGGTCAATAATTTAACAGTTGACCTTCGTCTTCTAGAAGCCGAAGGTCATTGAGCCCCCATGTATTTGACGTAGGTCTGGCGTAGTTTATACAGTCTTTTGGCGGCATTATTGTCTACGTTGGCAGCGTTTTTGTTAAGACGCTTTTCGTGGTCAAGGTCGCTGGGCTTTTGACTTTCCTTCGCCTGTGCTAGGAGGTTTAGGGAGAAACTTTTAGGTGTGTATTTCGGAAAAACAAGAAACCATGAAGATTTAGCAATGGCGACGGACAAGCACTCAACTTTTACAAACTCTGCTGCCGTACATTTGCAAAAGCTGCTTCTTCAGCAACAATCATAGATGAAAGCACAAATGAAACTGATTGAAAGTTTGACGCAGTGCTTGACCATACAGTCCAACGGAGCGGCTACACAAGAATCGCAGGCTGTTTCAGTTGAGCTTCTTACGAATGCAAGCAACGAATTTCATGATTATGCTGCTTTTGAATGCAGTTTAGAGGCGTGCTTCAAGCGCTGGAAGGACATGTTCCGGGCGGATTTCAGCCGTTAAGATGATTCCTGGAAGTGCGTTTTTTGCTCCTCAAGCTCGGTACTAATGAACATACATGATTAGTTAACCACATCCTACCCAAAGAGCTGAAGGACATCACTTTCAACGAAGCAGTGGCAACACTCAATTAATTTTTGGAGAGTGGACCTCCTTGTTTAGCATTAGCTACCAATGTCTAAAAATTGTTAAGCGTGATACAGACGATTATGGGGCACTATCAGCCATGGTTAATCGTGAATGTGAACGTTTCATGTTACCCTGTTTGATGGATGACCAGTTTAAGTGTCTCCTATCTATCTGTGCTTAACAGTCTCCACGCGACGCGGAAATCCGCACTCGGCTCCTTGCTACGTTGGAACAAGATCCAGCTTTGACCTTGAAGTCTCTTTTAGGCGAAGGTAAACGGTTGATTACTTTGAAACCCGACACCGCCGTGATTGATCAGAGTTGCCCCATCATCGCCGAAACTGTTCCATTTGTGCAAAAATCAAGAAAGTCTGGCTCGAACAAGCCACTCAACAGAACGCGGAACAAGCCGCCTACATCTGGTTTGTCATGTGGTGAATGACGTTTCACACGATACTGTCCATTCAAGCGTCACATTTGTGTTAAGTGCCATAAACGCGACCACCAGGAAGACGTTTGTCATCAGCCCCGGCTAAGAAACATGAAGCAGTCCTACCGAAGGAAGAACAACAGGAAGCCTGACGCAGCGTCACTATCGGTGATTGCTACCTTGCACAGCGATTCGATGACACGCCGCCGATTTATCACTGTGCTTATCAATGGAATCCCAATCCGGCTACAGTTCGATACGGCATCAATAAACAATGATTTATAACGGGTAAAAAACAGGTGCTTGACATGTCCCGTCGGGTGTTTAGCGTGACAAAAAGACAGTGAAGGGATAATGGGGTCATCAGTTCGGGCGCTTACAGAGGTAATTTCACTGTCGTATAAAGGAAGTTGGAAATGAGGATGTACGCACAAAAAGCAACAGGGGAGTGGTTATTGTTCACATCATAGGCGAGAAAAATATAAAAAGATAGCAAGGACAACGCTTACTCGTGTGCAACTATCTTGGGTCGACAGGATACTGAAATACAGTTTCTATAGTAGTAGTGTTTATCAAATTTCGTGTAACGGGTTTGAAGTGAGATTCTCGAGTAGGGTTATGGCATGGTCCACTGTCTGTTGTGCATTAGTGCCAGCATCTGTTGGTCATGGGCTATAGCACGTAGTGTAAATGTGACAGAGTATCGTCAAGACGTTTTATGAAAGGGGATAGGGTGGGTGCATTAATTACATGTTCCAGGAGGGCGTTCCAAGGCTGTGACACTCGAATGGAGAGATAATTTCGCCAACATTCCAGGCGGTTGTACTGCGTGACTAACTTAAACTGGTGACCTCTTAGCGAGGTGTTTTGACTGAGTATTAGAAGAGAATGGCATGGGTGGTTGGGGTTTCTCAGGATCTGGTACACCATTATGAGATCGCCCCTTAGACGCCGATAACGTCCACCGTATAATTTGGGGGTCTTCAGCCTGAGTGGGTAGGGGAGGTTGGTCAAACCTCTGACACTCTTTGTTGCCATACGTTGTGCAGTATCGAGCGCGGTGAGACGGTGCTTGAGCCAGGGTTGCCACGCTTAAATGGCATATTCCGCGTGCGGCCTCACGTAGGCACTAAGCATTTTTGGAAAGATCAAAGGGTCAAACTTCCCGAAAGCTCTGCGAAGAACGCCGAGGTACTGGTTTGCTTTCTTAGCTGTCTTTTCAGTCTGTCTCAAACAATCGAGATCATCTTGAACCATCACGCCGAGATTGCACTCGTGAGAAGCCCGTTGTAGAATTTGTGGTCCTAGGCGGTACTTGTGCATACTCTTGTGCCGTATGCTGAGAACTTTGCACCTGATGACGTTGAAGTGCAGGATGTTCTCGATGGACCGTGTGTACGCTTTTTCCAGGTCCTGTAAGAATGTGTGATCCTGTACTGCAACTATAGTGCGCCGTACGTTTAGGTCATCAGCAAATAGCAAACAGTTAGAAGATGGCACATTCGCGAGGTCGTTTATGAAGACCAGGAACAGGCGAGGTCCAAGTACAGGGTCTTGAGGTACGCCGCCCTGAACTTCGATGGATTCTGACAGGTTGCTTCGAACCCTCACATTCAGGTGACGTTGCACGAGAAAGTCTCCTATCCAGCCAAGCATAGGCTCGCCTATTCCATATTTCTAGGGTTTGTGGCGGAGAACGCGATGGTGTATACGGTCGAATGCCTTCAAAAAATACGCGTAGGCCGCGTCGACTCCTACACCAGCGTCAACAGATTCTGTCCAGTTTGCACGAGCAATCAAGAGATTAGTTGTACAGGAGCGATTTTGGCAAAATCCATGCTGTTCCGGAACGAGAAATTTGTTATTCTCCAGGTACCCCATTAAAGCCTCAGCTCCGATGGACTCCATAACCTTAGAAATCACAGGAAGCTATGTTATCGGGCGATAGTTTGCTGGTTCAGCTCTGCTACTACTTTTGTAGATAGGCTTGATGATTCCGTGCTTTCACATCGTGGGGACGTGTATCTCGTTCAGACATCGTTGAAAGAAAATTTCTTGTGTTTCTGCCAAACTCGTGGCAGCAACTTTCAACGCCTTCCGGCGAATGCCGTCCGCACCCGGGGAGCTGAACTCGCGCAGAGACATCAGCCTCTTCAGTACAGCTGCGGAGGTGAACGATATGTGATTAAGCCCTGTTGGCGGCGTTATCCGCTTAGGCAGGACGTATGATGATTGCACGCTTTGGGAGGTACGGCCAAATTGTTGTCCAAGGATGTTGGCCGCCGCTTGTGCGGTTTGGGCTAACCCGCATGCTGTGTGCAGAGCAGGAATACCGAGATTAACACGGCGCAAATTGTTTACGCGTCTGTATGGCAGTTTGGGATCGGAGCGAAACTTTTCCGCCAGACCTTGTTAGTTCCTCAGTTTATCCTCCCGAACGAGTTTGTCACAGTGGTTCCTTTGTATTATGTAGACATCCTAGGTATGGTCGTTCGGGAGGCTATATAGGTGTGCCATGCCAAGTCCCTCAATGCCATGCACTTAGGTGTCCTGCTCCTTACGAAAGACTTCATCCTTTTAGGCCGGTAAAGTTTGGTTTCAGATGTCCTTGCCACGAGCTTGGTAAATATGTTGACGAATTCACCGCAGGCCACCTCGGGGGTTAATTCAGCTAAGAAGGACCAGCTGGTTGCATCAATGATGTCGGACAGGTCGTCTTAGTTGATTACGACACGATATTCCTCGGCATGCTCTTTAGGATAATCCGCATAGCACATGTAATGAAACAATAGCGTCGATTGATCACTGCGGCCCAAAGGAGTATCGGTTATCACTCTCTCGACTATTAATTCTTCATTGGTGAATATTCGGTCCAAAATGGATGGCCTGTCAGTTCCCCTGAATCTGATGGGCGTAGTGACGTGGCCATAAAGCGGGAAGTCTGAAACCAGATCTTGCAAATCTGCTTTGAATTGCTCTCCTGGTGTTGCCTGGGATTAGAGGGCATGTAAGCTGAAGTCACCGGTGATTAGAATGTGACTGTACTTCCTGTTTCTCACTTACCTCATCGCAGCCATCAACTTGTAGTCCATCTTGAGTTCGGCTGTAGTGACCATGACATTTTACCCCATCAAACATCACACTCAGACTTGTGCACATTTTGTTTTACTTTGCACCCATCCCAAGCCTATATATACTGGACTGCAATAAAAAAACGGGTTCGCCATCTTGCCCGCGCGCTGGCGGCTGTTGTGCTCCTACGTGGTGTTACTCGTTGCTTCACCACTCTCTCCCATTTTCCTCAAGCTATATTCACATAGCTATTGTACATAGCTATTTTCTCAAGACAATCTTTATATCCCACCGTCTTCTGTCTCACCGGGCTACGGTTTTCTTGTGTAGCATTCGTCGAGCCGCTACATAATTGGTGACCCCAGTCGCATTCCGGTGAGTTCGTTCCATTTTTTTGGTTTTTTCCACGCAAATCATGGCCTCAGTTTCTAAAAAGTGTGAGGACTCACAGTCTGTGCAAGCGGTATCTCTGGTAGTTCCACCCTTTATTGAAAAAGATCCCGTTTTATGGTTCATGATTTTAGAAGCTGAGTTTACTTCTAAGCATGTCACTAGCGATTCTGCAAAGTTTAACCACTTGCTCACACGCTTGCCAACTGATATTACTATAGCGCTACGCGATCTTATTATTACATCTTGTCCTCCTGACCGCTATAATTCTCCCAAGAACGCTGTAATAAAGCGTGTTACTCCCTCATTGAAGTCCCGCCTGCACAAACTTTTTACTGGTCTTCAGCTAGGTTCTAGTAAGCCATCCGCGCTATTGCTAGAGATGCGTGGTCTTCTTCAAGGGTTGCATATGGATGAGTCGCTGCTTCGAGAGTTATGGCTTCAGCGTTTGCCTGAAAACGTGCAAGCTATGCTATCGCTTGCGAAATCGCAGCCTTTGTCAGAAGTTGCAGATATTGCTGATGATATGATGGATCGCTTCACCGGACCACCGTGTCCGTCGTCTAGTACTCTTCGCTCACCTGACGTAGACTTCACTGTTGACCCTTCGGTCCAAACCATCGACACCACTACTCCACCTTCCACTGGTGAGCTCTTAACAGAGATAGCCGCGCTACGGCTAGAAGTTCAAAGCTTAAAGTTACATCGGCACCAACGGGATTCTCCATCCCGTTCCCCTAGTCCATCTGGAAGACGAACACGACGCCCAATTTGCCGTTATCACGCACGTTTTGGAAGTTCCGCTAGAAATTGTATAAAACCATGCTCATTTCCCGTAACGAGAAAAAGGACAGGCCGACACGTATTGGCGACGAACGCCGTCGGCCGAAGTCGTCCAAGTCGCCTCTTCAAAATCGTTGATAGGAACACCGGGATCATGTTCCTGGTTGATACCGGGGCGGAAGTTAGCGTGATCCCACCGGTTCCAGGCGACGCGACTAAGCCACAGACAACCAACCTGCATGCCGCTAACGGCACCGCTATCCGAGTTTTCGGTCAACGCTCCCTTACCATTGACCTCGGACTACGACGTCCCTTTCGATGGATTTTCACCATCGCTGCCGTTCCATTTGCTATATTGGGTATGGACTTCCTCCAACACTTCGATCTTCTCGTCGATGCGCGTCATCGCAAACTCGTTGACCAAAAGACCCAGCTTTTCACATGTGGAGTTCGCACACCTTGTGTTTCTGTCACTCCCATTTACATTCAGCCTGAAGCTGATAAGGAATTTTTAGATCTGTTCAGACAGTTTCCGCAGCTCGTCCGCTCAGCTGACGCTACTCTTCCGGTCGCATCTAACGTTACGCACCATATACGAACCCGTGGCCCACCGGTTTCTGCACGGCCACGACGTCTCGCCCCTGATAAGCTAAAAGCCGCTAAGGCGGAATTCGAGCACATGCTCGAACTTGGTATCATCCGTCATTTTCGTCCTTTTCTAGAGGGCAGAAGCTTTACCGTCTTTACTGACCACAAACCTTTAGTTTATGCCCTCGACTCGTCATCGACCTTAACGCAATCTACAGGGCCACCTGTAACGACGCCCAGCTTTTCAGCTCCACCACAATCCCAGTCACCAGATTCGCCTCAAACTAATACTAGTCACGGTAGAAGAGTTCGTAAACCTGCTCGTTTCTCCGATTTTGTCGAATGCATCCACACCTCATGAATCTTTTTCATTTTCTCTCATCGTTTGTATTATGCTTTTCCGTAAATATCTGAATCTGTCTCCCCGAGTTTTTTCCCCCATCCATCAGGTAAAGTCATGAGGCTGGCACGTTTGGGTCCGTCCGTTCAATGGTTGGCTGTTTCTCAATTGTTTGGTCGTTTGGATGCTTTGGTCTACCCCCAACGCTTTGTCGTCTCGCCCGCCCACGTTGGCCTTTGGATCGTGGTCTGCTTGGCTCAATTTGGCTCGCCTTGGTCGTTTGTCTGGCTCGCCTTCCTGGCTTTGGCTGCTCGTGTGCCTGGCTCGTTGTTTTTGGTCCCCCCACGGCTCGCCAATACGAACAGGATTTCAGCTTCGTTGTGGCAGTGGATTGGAATGCGGTGGGAGGAGTGACCACTCCCAAGCGCACCGTCTTTCAGCAGCGGTGAAAGGTCCTACCGGCCCTTTTTCTGGATTATCCAGTTTTTTTGTAGTCCGGTGTGCCCGCTGGGACGGCCCACCGATGATGCATTCCAATCCACAAGAAGATTAAATAATCCAAATACAACCGAACTCCTGTGATTCTGCCTTTATACATTTGCAAGCCAACAGCGATCGAAGTCCTCGTCCCTCGGCCTTCTAGGGGGAGGCCTGTGTAGTGACCATGACATTTTACCCCATCAAACATCACACTCAGACTTGTGCACATTTTGTTTTACTTTGCACCCATCCCAAGCCTATATATACTGGACTGCAATAAAAAAACGGGTTCGCCATCTTGCCCGCGCGCTGGCGGCTGTTGTGCTCCTACGTGGTGTTACTCGTTGCTTCACCACTCTCTCCCATTTTCCTCAAGCTATATTCACATAGCTATTGTACATAGCTATTTTCTCAAGACAATCTTTATATCCCACCGTCTTCTGTCTCACCGGGCTACGGTTTTCTTGTGTAGCATTCGTCGAGCCGCTACAGGGTTAATTCAGCTAAGAAGGACCAGCTGGTTGCATCAATGATGTCGGACAGGTCGTCTTAGTTGATTACGACACGATATTCCTCGGCATGCTCTTTAGGATAATCCGCATAGCACATGTAATGAAACAATAGCGTCGATTGATCACTGCGGCCCAAAGGAGTATCGGTTATCACTCTCTCGACTATTAATTCTTCATTGGTGAATATTCGGTCCAAAATGGATGGCCTGTCAGTTCCCCTGAATCTGATGGGCGTAGTGACGTGGCCATAAAGCGGGAAGTCTGAAACCAGATCTTGCAAATCTGCTTTGAATTGCTCTCCTGGTGTTGCCTGGGATTAGAGGGCATGTAAGCTGAAGTCACCGGTGATTAGAATGTGACTGTACTTCCTGTTTCTCACTTACCTCATCGCAGCCATCAAATTGTAGTCCATCTCAGGAGTAGACGATGGTGGGCGGCAAGCAACAACCAATAGGCCAAGATCGTTCTCTCTTAGCAGGAAATCACACCAAATGGCGTCAGGTACGTCGGTTTCCGAATCTTTTATGGGTTTGCATTGCGTGTTGTTACGAAAGTGGAGGGCTACCCCACCACCTTTGTTGGTTCGATCCTTCCGGACACCGGACATGCCCGTCAGTGCAATTTCAGCACCCGTTATCTCGCAGCGCAACCACGTTTCGGTGACAGCGATGAGGTCCCAAGCTGCAGATGTGTGACGAAGTCTTTATTCAGCTAATTTGCTGAGTAGACCATGGGCATTTGTGTACATGCACGAGAGCTTCTCTGACACCAAGGGTGTGCTGGATTGGGTGGATGAAGCAAATGGGTTTACGTCGACCATTAAAGGGTGGGCCACTAATCGTTTTTGGTTAGGTTGCATACTCTCGAGAGGTATTTGATATATAAGCAGGTATCAGATGCCCCGAATTCCGGTGTATGCTCGTGCATTGCTGTGCCCCTTCGGGTAGTATGGCTACTCTTGAAACCGTCCCCGGGTCGGGTCCTGCAGTTGGCGTTTCCATTAAGAGTTGTGTCTCTCCTGAATTGTCAACAGAAGGTTTTGGTGTTCCTGTTGCTTTCAGACGAATTTCTGTAGGCAATCTGCGACGGAATTTAATCCCGTTCGCTAGTAGGGTTTGTGCCATTGGTTCTGATTGTGACAAGTTTTAACAGTCTGGGACTGCACCTTCTATAGTTTGGTGATATGGGGATCGTTGTCAACGAGGTGACCACCACACTTTCGAAAGAAAGAGCCTCCAGGATGTAGTGCCATTGCTCGCGGTCGTGCATCTGAGCGTCGTCGGAAGGGGAATCAGAAAGCTCAGGGACACCTTGAGCAAGCACTGTTTTCGTATCTTGACTTATTCTGTAACTATCTTTGTTAGCGAGATCCTCTGAACGTTCGTTCCACGAGATTTCGGATAGTGTGCGCACTCCCCTTGAGTCGTTGCGGAGACGATTCGCAGACAGCAGAACGGCCTCAGTCTCGTCCGCCGAGTTTAGTGTTACCCGAAGTAACCGGGGTTCGCCGCAGTGCAACGCGTTTGGGTGGCGCGAGATTCTTCTTAATTTCGTGGGATTAACATGAACGCCGATCGACGTACAGATGGAACCCCACTGATTTCGATCGTCCGTCAACTTACCCTTAATTGTATTGGATTTGGATTCAGATGTAAAGATCATTTCCAAGATCTTTTGGCTGGCTAGCCGAACAACCTCCTCGTGGTGCCAGCTGGGTGGTTCGGGTTTGACCCGTTCCAGCAAATAGTTCGGCGGCAGTGTTCCAGGACGTGGTGGGTTTTCGCCTGGCAAGCGTTCTCCCTATAAAAAGCCACAAATGTCTGCTTAACAACACTGTGACGTGTCGGTCGTGACTCGCCACAAAATAAAGTCACTGCCCCGTGGGTATCCGAATAATCCTTTCCAACGCACGGACATCCATCTTCTACTCGAGCATTTCCGACGATAAGAGAGTGAAAATTAGAGCAGCACAGTTACAAACAGGAACCTCACAGTTACACACACACACACAGCTACATAATTACATACCCCCTACATAAACATACACTGGTACGGCAAACATAACGTATTCTTGCACATTCTTGACCGCGCATTGTTGTCATAATGATCATGCCTGTAAAGGCGTGCCTCGCCTTGTCGAGAATAAAAACTTTATTTATTTATTTATTTATAAAGTCAAAGACTGTTGATTCCAATAAAGTCTCCCTCAACGCATCCGGTGGAGCGCTGAAGCTAGGCGGAGAAATAACTTGCAAAACTGCATTCAGCGGAGTGGAGCAGGCTGGAACCTACTACCTATTTGACCGACCAAACTTGAATCTCCTTGGGCTTGACTGGATAGGAAGTTACAACTGTTTGATGTTCCAATGCATTCGATTTGCAGTAGCGTCCAACCAGACCCAGTCCACGCATCATTGTCGATAGAAGAAATGACGAGAAAGCTAAAGCAGAAGTTTGCCGCCTTGTTTGAGATGATCTCGGTGACTGCACTAAGTTCAATGCAAAGTTGTGCCTTCGCGATGGAACCAAGCCAGTCTTCAGAGCAAAAAGAGCGGTACCATATGCAGCCACGGCAGTAGTTGAGCAGGAGCTCGACCGACTGGAGCGAGCCGGTGTCATCAGGCCAGTGAACTACTCTTCATGAGCTGCGCTGATTACTGCTGTAGGAAAGCCGAACGGTATAGTGAGTGTCTGTGCCGAATTCTCAACTGGCCTGAATGCCGCTTTGGACGACCAACAATCCCGCCTTCCCATACCAGAGGATATTTTTGCCAAGCTGCATGGTGGGATGTGTTTCATCAAGCTCGACTTGGTCGATGCTTACCTCCAAGTCTAGGTTGATGGAGGCTGCCCAGCAGCACTCATCGTGGTCTGTACCAATACAGCCGCCTCCCGTTTGAAGTGAAAACAGCACCAGCCATCTTCTAACAGCTGATGGACACTATGCTCGCGGGAGTTTCTGGAGCTACGGCGTACCTGGATAGTATCCTTTTAATGGGTCTGACCGCAGAAGCATTATTTAAGTGGTTCGCTGAATTGCTTTTTCTCATCCAGTCATATGGTTTCCGTATCCGTGAAGACAAAGGTGTATTTTTTATACCAATGAACAAGTTTCTCGGCTTGATTTTCTCATAAGACGGTGGTTGCCCTGATCCAGAAAATATCCGGGCTATTCAAAAGATGCCACCGCCTGCCGACTTGCAATCGCTGCATGCATTCTGTCGTCTAATCAGTCATTATAGTCATGTTCTGATCAAATTGCATGGCCTGCGTGCCCCGTTGAACAAGTTGTTGCGCAAGGGCCAAGGACGCTAGGACGCCAGACTGTGTTCGAGCGGGTCAAGTCACTGCTGGCTTCAGACCTACTCCTGACACACTATGATCCGTCTCGAGAAACAGTCCTTGCCACAGACGCATCGAGTCTAGAGATCGGCGCCGAAGTTTCCCATACGTTCCCAGATGCACCGCAGAAGGGGCTCACATATGCCGTCAGGACGCTGACGAAAGCGGAAAATACCCACAGACAGATCGAGAATGTGGCACTGGCCATAGTGTCTGCTGTGAAGAAAGTTCACGAGGTGCTATGTGGTCGCCGATTTAAACCCTTGACAGAACACAAGCCTCTGCTGGTCATTTTCGGTTCGAAGAAGGGAATTCCGGCCTATACAGCCAATCGACGCTAACGATGGGCACTTACCTTGCTGGAATATGACATTGAAATCCTTTATCAGTCAACTATTACGATGAACCACGCAGATGCGTTGTCACACCTTATTGATTCCAGGTTGCCAAGCCTCAGTTGAGGCCGGGCCTGACTTCAAATTCTTGTTGAGCGACGCATTACATGGTCTGCCATTTAGAGCCGAAGCTGTGATGGCTGAAACGCTTTGAGATCCTATCCCGAATGTTACACTCTTCCACAGCACCAGCTAGCCACTTTCGTGTTCATCTGCCGAAATGTAGCAATTATAGCAGCGGAGATATTCGCTCACATTTATGCACGATTGCATCATGTTCTCAGAGACAGTGGTCCTCCCGCAGGCGTTGCAAGCAAGTGCTGCGGCAGGGCTCGACTGAGTGAAAGCGCTTGTCCGAAAATAGGTGTATTGGCCGTTTATGGACAGACAGCTGGAGTAGCCAGCTAGAAGTTGTGACATCGGCGCTACCACTTGAAGGGCATCGCCGAAGACTGAACTTAACTCGTGGCCCAAACCAACTAACTCGTGGAGCCGCGTTCATGTAGACTTTGCAGGCCCAGTCCATGGCCAGAGATTTCTCATAGTAGTCGACGCTTACAACAAGTGGCCCGAAGTGTCCCTCATGAGCCGCACAAACACCAGCCCAAAATTCTCGAGGTTGTGACAACGCTTCGTAGGTTCGGCTGCCCTGAAACATTGAGGACGGAAAATGGAGCACAGTTTACATCGGCCACATTCACGAAGTGCTGCAAGCGCTGCGCCATCAACCAAGTGCGGTCCCTACCATTCAACCCAATATCGAACGGTCAAGCCGAGAGGTTTGTGTATACATTCAAAGGCGCTCGCCTAAAACCAAGGGGAGGGAGACATAGAGGAGGGGCTCGACCACTTTCTCCTTCTGTACCGCTGTACACAAAATCCACAAAAGCCTGGTGGAATATCACCAGCAGAGGCAAGAAGGAACAGAAAGCTTCGCATACCATTTGGTGCAGTTCGGCCGTCCTCAGAGCTCAAAGCTGGTGCAAGGAACCTCAAGATGGAAAGTGACTTTAATCGGCAGTATGGTGCTAAGCGACGTTCATTTAAACCGGGTCAAACAGTACTTGTACGTGCTTACCGGGATGGACACGCAAGGTAGACGTCAGACGCAATTCCGGGCAAGCGCGCGAACGTCATTTACAACGTGCTGGTTGGAACGCAGGTATGGGTACGCCATGCAAACCAACTGCGACCAACAGCGTGTCAGCCACAAGCATCAGGATCCGCCGAGCTTCCACTTGAACTGTTGAAGGACAGCTTCAAATTGCTTAAAGAGCCCGTAGAAGAATACTGTCATCAGACGAATGATACCAACCCGCAGCGCACGGGACTTAAATCCAGAACCCTACAGCCAAGGCGATGGGGCGATAAGCGTAGAACCCCATCCCGTGGGCTTCAGGTCAATCCCAGGCTATCATCATGCACCGCGGTAGCGGTTGCAGGAGGGCAGGTATCCTGTAAAGGGTAAAAAGCAAAAAGAAAACCATTATTTTAGCAATTAATAGATTAGCTTCGAACGTGCATTGATTTCGGAGATTCGGGAACCTCCCATCACGTGGTCGCCAGCATACTGAGTTTTGGCTGGAGGTTAATAATTTAACAGTTGACCTTCGTCTTCTAGAAGCCGAAGGTCATTGAGCCCCCATGTATTTGACGTAGGTCTGGCGTAGTTTGTACAATCTTTTGGCGGCATTATTGTCTACGTTGGCAGCGCTTTTGTTAAGACGTTTTTCGCGGTCAAGGTCGTTGGGCTTTTGAGTTTTCTTCTGTTGGGCTAGTATGGATATGGATAAGTTGTTGGGTGTTTAATTAGGAATAGCGAGAAAAAATTAAAGATCTAAAACATCTTCAATAGATGCCTAATACTGGTGCTTTCAACCTCCCTGCCATCGGCTGGGCTGCTCTATCTTACAGCTCGGCGGTGGGCACTTTCGGTGCGGATCTCCTCGAGCTAACGTTACAACTGCCTTTGCATCAGTTCGTGTACCTCCCGACGAGATATATGCGTAACAAAATTCCGTCTACCTTGGATCTCAATTTTGCGAAGTCACACGATTTCGTAAGTGATATTACCTACGACTGTCCTCTAGGAGCCAGTGACCATATCTGCATATCCTTTCGATGTGCTCTAACTGCCATCAACCTACCACTGAGACTTGTCCAAATATTTGGCGGGCAGACTTTAACGCAATGCGAGACAAACCTTAAGTTCTGCGTTGCGCTAGCACGGTGGCTGACACAGTTAAGGTAGCCTGGGAGCAATTTAAGCCATACCTAACCGAAATATCTGCTACCAACATCCCACTTATTAGGGGACGGGTGAAACGGGCGCAACCTCCTTGGATAGACCATACAGTTAAATACCTGCTCAAAAAGCGCTCTAATTGCTGGCGAACTTACCAAGCGGCTTCATCAACCAGTACCTACGTAAGCTATAAAGCGGTTAGAAATAAATGAAAGCAAGACCTTAGCACTCTTCCTTTTCAGTACGAGGAGGATTTGGATGACGCAGCCATAAAAAATCCAAAGAAGTTCTTTGCTTACGTAAAGAGACGCAGCGGTACAAACTCGTCTATACCAGCGTTCTTACAAACGGACGGCACCCGTGTGTATTTCGACCCTGATAAAGCTTGTATACTTAGCGAACATTATACTGGTGTATTTGCTCGTGAGGCTTCTACCTTAGGTTGTGCTGGTTACAAACGTCCTGGAGGATTCGTGCCTAACTGAAATCAGCATAACGGAGGCGCAAGTCTTTGGACTATTGCAAGGGCTAAATCCTTTCAAAGCTTCTGGCCCTGATTAAACTCATCCGAAGCTCATGCATGAATTGGTCACTGGGCTAAGTGGCCGTGTCACATACATGTTTACAATATCGCTCGACAGCTGTGCCTTACCTTCGGAGTGGAAGGATGCAATCATCTGTCCGATTTTTCAGGGTGGTAACAGAGCTCCGCCAGCGAACTATAGGCCTGTCAGCTTGACAAGCGTAGTAGTTAAGTCGTTTGAAAAATTGGTCAGGGATTCGGTGGAGAATTACTTGAATAACTTTAACCTTCTCAGTGCTGCCCAGCACGGATTCCGTAAGGGGTTTTCATGTCTGACAAATTTATTTGTTACCCGTGAAAACTGGGCTGTGGCAGTAGACAACGGTCACACTATCGACATGCATTTCGTTGACTTCTCGAAAGTCTTTAATACTGTCCACAACAACGTCTCCCACTAAAGTTATCGTATGGAGGTGCCGTTAAATGAATATCTGTTTTCCTACAGGGGAGCGAGCAGTGTGTACGCGTGGGGCGTAGACAAGCTGTTCTTAGTGGTGGTCCCCAGGGCACTGTCCTTGGGCTGTTGTTTTTCGCAATTACTGTCAATGACCTACCCCCGGAGCCTGAAGTACCGTTGCTATTGGTTGCTGATAACCTCAAGCTCTGGAATACTGTAGAGATCCATGGGGGCTGTGGGGCAATTAAATGCCTTATATAGTCTCTGCGATTGGTCAACCTACTGGCTAAGGCCAGTAAATCAGGCGGGATATCCTGTCCTCCCCACGCGCTCTGTAGTTGGTGGAAGTGCAATCGCTGTTGTCAATCAGGGGTTGATCTGGGTATCTTTCACACCTCATTGCTTCACTCTGGGGACAATTGAAGGAAGGCAGCTTGTAGAGGGTTCCGTTTGATGTGGTTTATTCGTCGCTCTTTCGTTGTCCTAAAGGCCAATATTTTTGTGAAGCAGCTCTCAGCTTTTGTGCGACCCCACTTAGAGTATTGTATCCAGGCTTGTCCACCTTGTCTTTTAAGGTACAAAATGGAACTGGAGTGGGTTTTGCGAGTGGGTACAATGTTAGTGCAAGGCTTAAGGGTGCAAACGTATTCCGAGCGTTTGCTTGGTTTGGGTATGTACTCAATGTACTACCGGAGAATTGGAGAAGAAATGAGCCTCAGTTGCCCTATCATAGCGGGCAAGATCGGTCTAGACTTGTCTGGTTTCTTTAGTCCCTCCAAGCTGCCCAGTCTCCGAGTTCACCAGATGAAGCTGCAAGTTCACGTTCAAGTTCAAGCGGAACTGAAAAGATAGGATTATCCCCTGCGTGTTCCTTTCGCAGCGGCTCGTTGAACCAAGATTTGGCGGACTTTGAAATGCTGGTGGACCTAAAACAAAGACTTGCGTCACACTTTGTCCAACCAAGTAATGCCCACGTTTCCTGCCCTGACAGTCCCTACTAGACCGGTTATGTGAAGTGTAAAAGAGAAAAAGCAAACTCAGAAGGCAGAAGAGAAAGTGGAATGAGCTAAGTAAGTAGGATACCAAGGTATTTGAGTCATTATACAAGTACGGAGAAGTGAAGGCGAGTCAGGTGGAAAAAAGGAAAGGCTTGCTGTTGCCACCAACAAGCAACGAGCTAGAGTGCAGAACCATTAACCTTAGGTTTCTTAACCACGTGATCTGGAAGCGAATTCGCGATCTATAACTCGGCGCCACAGACGAGTTTCCGTCCTTATCCTACCAGACCGTGGTTTAAGCAGTTTTAGTGAGTAACCGCAAAGATTAAGTGACGTAGCGGGACTAACTAGCCCTGACAAGTCCGGGCCGATCTTACCCGTCAAAACACGATAGGTGAATATCAGGTCCCCTCTTAGCCTTCGGCAGCACATTGAGTACATCTCCAAACTGAGCAAGCGTTCAAGCTACGTCGGTTCCCTTAGCCCCTGCACTAACCGAGTGCCTTATCATAACACCCTTTTCAAGTCCATATTGTCTCGGTTAAGAGATGGTGGACAAGTCTGGATACAATATTCCAGGGGGTCGGACGAATGCCGAAAATAGCTTCACAAACAAATTGGCCGTTAGAATTCCGAAAGAGCGGTGGATAAACCACACCATACGGAACCCCCGACAAGCAGTCTTCTTCCATTTGTTGCCAGAATGATGTGCTGATGAGTGCACAACCCCTAAATCGACCTGTTTAGTGACAACAAGTGTTTCACCACCGCCGACAACATATCGGGTAAGAGAATTAGCAGCTCCGATTCGGAGAACAGAGCACTTGGCCCTACCAACCATCAACCATAGGTAGATCATTCTCAGCACCTATCTCAGGCACACCGAAATGACTTAGGAACCCCCGGGTTATCTGCAATATTCTAGAGCTTAAGGCCGTCAGCAGACGTTAGTGATGACATCCCTAGCTCTCCCGGCAAGACATTTACATAGATCGCGAACAACAATGGCCCGAATACCGTGCTCTGCGGGACGTCACTAAGGAGAGCTTGCCTGAGCAAAAGGCTATGCCCCAACAGTGCGCACTGTGCTCTCCCCTCAAGGAAGGCACACCCATGGCATGGCGCGACCAGATATCCCTTAAAATCTCAGCTTTGGTGAGCGTCGAAGATGTGGAACAGTGTCATAAGCTTTCGAAAGGTCCAAAAATAGCATGTCGACAGCGTGGCTACTGTCTACCGCTTCGGCCCAGCTTCCCCGAGCGACACTTACCTTAGTCTGACATGCACATCCTTTCGGAATCCATGTTGTACGACACTGAGAAGCTAGGACCTATTCAGGTGGTTCTCCGCTGAACCCCTTATCAACTTTTCAACCAACTTGGCTTCTACGCTTGTCAAGCTGACAGGCCGCTAGTTCGTGTGCAGAGCTCTGTTACCGCCCTTAAAACTCGGACAGGTGATTGTCTCGTTCCATTTGGAAGGTAGGATGCAGCTGTCCAGCGATATTGAAAACACGCATGTAAGCGGACCACTCAGCTCAGTGGCCAATTCATG
This sequence comes from Dicrocoelium dendriticum, assembly GCA_944474145.2. Classification (NCBI taxonomy): domain Eukaryota; kingdom Metazoa; phylum Platyhelminthes; class Trematoda; order Plagiorchiida; family Dicrocoeliidae; genus Dicrocoelium; species Dicrocoelium dendriticum. The sequence goes on along the minus strand of OX104059.1, from coordinate 42,223,784 downwards.
TAACAGCTTCGGATGAATTGAATCAGGACCGAAAGCTTTAAAGGGATTAAGGCTTTGCAGTAGCTCGAAGACCTGAGTCTCCGTTATGCTAAACTCAGCTAAGCAAGAATCCACTGGAACTCCTGAAACCACTTTAACCTGTGGTAAAGAGGTCTCTCGAGCAGACCCCAGTATACTGGGCAATAAACATACTAGCCTTGTCATAGTTGGGGTGCGTACGGGTCCCGCCTGCTCGAAATAATGCTGGTATAGACAGTTTTGCCCCGCTGCGTCTTTGAAGGTAAGCAAAAACTTCTTGAGATTAGCTGCGGCCGAGTCCGCTTAACCCTGCTCGTACTGAAGATGAATAGTTCTGAGATGTTGCTTACATTTAATTCTTATCTCTTGATAGCTAGCATAGGTACTGGCTGATGGAGCTGCTTGGTAGATTTGGCAGCGTCTAGGCAGTTTCTTGCGTAGGTACTTTCCTGTGGTAGCTATCCATGGAGGCTGTGTCCGTGACACTCATTTCCTCATGAGTGGAATATAGGGAGTGGAAACCTCCGTAAGGTACGTCTTAAAGTTATCCCAGACTAAATGGACAGAGTCAGCCAGCAAGGTCTCACAGTTCAGAGCTGAAGCTTTAGCTCGTATTGCACTAAAGTCTGCCCGCCAAATATCCTGAAGTAATTCAACGGCGGTCTGTTGGTGTCTTGAAAGAGCACATCGAAAGGATATGCATGCGCGATCGCGGGACCCAAGGGGTGCACCGTATGAAAAGTCGGTCAAGAAGTCGAGGGATTTAGCGATAACCTGATCTAAAGTAGATGGTATTTGGTTGTCTATATACCTAGTGGGGAAATTCACGAAATGGTGCAAAGACACATGGAGAGTCAGCTCAAGCAAGTCTGCACGGAATGTGCCTGGTGGCGACTTGCAAGAAAGCTCGGGCCTACAGACTTTGAGAGGCTGAAATCCCCTATTACTAAACACTTATTCGCGGACTGAGTTCGCCTATAGTCAATTATTCCTCTGGAAGAACGTCCAGAACTCATGTATATCACTACAACTGTAAACTGTGTAGAGGACCTGCACAAAACAGTCGATAGGGCTTCAACAGTCTGATCCGGTCTTCAATGCATCTAAGTTACAGCGCACCTACAGTACAACGCCCCCAACTTGACGACTAACGGAGTCAGCAGTTCTAAGCAGTGCGTAGCCAGGTCAACATAACACACCGTCCGTGATAACCGGAGACAAACACGTTTCGGTGAAAGCAAGTATGTCGGGACGAGTTTTATCTACAAGTAGACCCAACACGTGCACCTTGTTCCTTAGGCTACGCACGCTGCTAAGTAGTACCTCAAGGAAGTCGGCACGACCATCCCTGAGTCGTACGCCATCAGGATGTGTTCTGATAGGGTGGTAGCATACTTGCGGCTGACCACCTAAAAACCCACCAGACGGTAGCCTTGCTCGTCAGCCGTCCGACTAGTTTTGAGGTCTTTTATAGCCTCCTTTAACTTCTATCTGCCAGTGGAATGTCCGGCTGAACGCTGAAACCACTACCCCTAAGTTTGAATGAAAACCGCAGTAAGGCTTTGCTTTCCACCGGGGTAGAAAGGACCAAGCGAAGTAGTAGGGGTCATGGATTTGGCGTAGAGCTAGGGACGTTCCCCAATCTAGTCAGTTTTCTAACAACGCCACCAGGGAAGCCAGGTGGAAGCAGGTTACTGACGCACAGTTTCAGCCACTTCATGTCATCCGAGATGCGTTCTGCTAGGGTAAGGACGGAAACTCGCACGTCGCGCCGGGTTATCAACTGTTGGAATTCGCTTCTGGAGCATGTCGTTAGGGAGTCTACGGTAGAAAGTTTCACGCGTCAGTTAGATGCGCTTGGGTGACAGTACCAAAACTTCCCCTTCTCCTAACCCACCTGTATCTTCAACTTTCCCTTCATTTATTTTTAATGTTTCTCACACCTCGATATTATAATTATTTAGCTTACATTCCTCCTCTTCTTTTCTTAGCTTACCCAGTACCCTTTTACTTTACATAAACCGGCCAGGCAGGGACTGCTGGGCAGGAACATGTGGGCAGTAATTTTGTTGACAGGGTGTGATGCGATCTCTGTTTTAGACTTTTCAACATCACATGCGGACCTAGCAATTCCAGATACGATGATACGCAAACGTAAGAATATTCAAAGGCTTATCGTGGCGTTCCGGTCCCGATTGAACTTCGTACGCGCTACAGGCTGCGAATAGCGCCGCTCCGTCGCGTTTCTGCTACTGTTTTCGAGATTCATTTTTCTACCAACACGTGCGTCTTTTTGCTTGCTAAGACTATCAATAATATTGGGCTGCTGTGACGCTATTCTCTATAACACTTGTAGCGATTGTAAATAATTTGCTTATTTTTCATTTTCACGTTTACCTTTTTCGCTGCAGTTGTACAGTTTTGTTTAAATTAGCTATTGATACATACTCTTGGTTTCGAGCTCACCTTCCGTGGTTCTACCTTGGTTGCCGCTGGATTGTTGTGATTGTGCGCGTCGCTGCCTGCTCTATTCACGATCGAACTCTATGTAAACGTACACTTCGGAATACCTCGCGATTTACGGTGATCCGACGCTTAGGCGCATCAGGATATTTTATATGTGAGGTAAACCTAACTGACTGAGTGTTTTTCTTGCCGGTTCCTCCATATAATTGGTGACCCCGCATTTTTATACAATCTTTGTGCATATTTTTCCATTTTTTCTACACAATCTCAGATCACACGCCCTCTATGAATGCGTCGGAACATTCCCTTGGACTCGTTTTACCATCTTTTGACGTTTCTATCCCACGTGTTTGGTTCGTTCAAGTAGAAGCAGCTTTCCGTTTTCATAAGATTACTTCCCAGTCCACTATGTTTTCATATGTGACTGCTCACCTACCGTCCAACATCGCCTCAGAGTTTAGCGACATCCTTGATCCCATGTCCCTATAGTCCCCCTATGGTAAACTTAAGGCAGCCATATTAAAGCGAACTACAGCCTCAGATGAGACACGTCTTCAGCAGTCGCTCACTGAACTTGAGCTTGGAGATAGAACGCTGTCTCAGATACTCCGACACATGCGCTCCCTCGTCGGTTCTTCAATACAGGCTGATTTCGTTCTCCGCCAATTGTGGAGTAATTGTCTTCCTGCTAATACCACGGCTATTTTAGCTGTTCTCGCCGACGATCTTCCGCTACTATCATCTCTGCGCATATACTGAGCTGCCAAGGTCCACACTTTATCCCTCCAAGCTTTAATCCCTGGGACTGCGTGCATCACATACACTTGCTGTCTGTTGCCCTAATCAGGTGTCCACTAGCAATTATAAGGCCACACCTAAATGCCATTGCTCATCCGCGACACCTAATTGGCCGTAGTATAGCTCCCTCACTGGCTTCTCCCGGCTCAGGCTTCCTTAATCATACTCCATTAGCACCACCGCATGATTTGATTAGCTGCACGTCGATGCGTCGTAGTCTATTACGCTCTAACTATCTAACAACCTCTTTGTATGCTTGCGCTTTACTTGTCCGCTGTCATTCTATCACGAAACCTCTCTTAGCTTTCTTCTGTCGTGCAAACCTATCCAGGTATTCAGCGTAAGCCGCTCTTCTGCCTCACATTTCTGGACCTTTATCTACCCATTACTTGCTGTATTGTCTTAGGCATTTTTTTACCTGCAATACTCCAAGTCTCGGGCTAGCAGTCCATGGCTCCATCCAGCTTGGCACTATTACCCTAGCACTCTGGCTGCTGCGGATAAACCTCAGGTTCTGATATCCTCAGCAACCTTAATGTACGCATGTATTCTGACTATTCGCGGTCCTTCCGTCAATTAGCCCCTCTTAGCTTTTAATTCGGCACTCTCTCACCTGATCAGTACAGAGACGCCCCTTAGCTTCTCATTTGCAGATTTTCATTCCTCAATTATTCGCTGCTATTTTTGCGAAACTTACCCATGTATGAGTCCAAAAGTCTCACTGGCTTTCCCCGGGTCAGCATATTCTACGCTCCCCAGCGAATCTTCCCACGCAACAGTTGCGTCATAGCAAACTGATCCTGTGTTTTCTTTGCTTAACGGCGCAACGCTCTGCATCCAAGGTATACGGTAGCAACCAACCTATAGGGCTTTGCTTCCGATGAATATTCAAAAGACACTTTTAGCATAATCATTGTTACACATTGTACATCATATGTTTCCTCTAAATGTTAGACCATAGAACATAAATAATGCTTGTTCCCACGTCTGTTCTTTGCGGCCCTGTTTGTCTCTCACCTTCCCTTTCTCCGAGGTCTGGAACTTCTTGGGATCTGGGATCGGAACGTGAAAGAGCTTGTGCCTGGGACAGGACACAGAAACCCCCAAGGACCTACATAGGACACGGCTGTACAACAAGTGGATAAAAATGCACTCACTACCATGACCGTCGTCCAGTAATGGTAGCTGGACATGACGCCTTCATACTCCTGCGAAGTATACATAATCCTGTAAATTCTAGAAGCAAGAATCGGAAGTTTTGCTCACCTGGACACGAAGATGACGAAGGTCTAACCCTCCATAGGCCTCAGCCATTATGGCCGCCCCGAGCAAAAATAACCTGTTCAGCTAACAGAGGAAATTAGAAGGCAATTGACGGCGGTTAACCGTCATCACATATGTGATGCGGCTTCCTAAAACCTCTCTAAAGCATAGCTGTCCAGTAATGTTTAGTTTCAAAAACGCTTCTGAAACCGCCATGTTCATAACTGCTGGAACAATCATCGCTACTTCCACGGAGTTAAAGTCGCTTGTGATCAAACCCAACTGCACGCCATACAAAGGAGCGTTCTCTCACCGAGGCTCTCAATGAGGCTCTTCTACGCTACTCTACGCTATTGCACGCCACTCCACTACGCACTGATGATGTCACCTCGATTAGTGACGAAACGTTTGCAACAAAATTGCCAAGCTCAGCGAACAGTTCAACAGCCAAGGAGTGTTCTATCCACGCGAGAACAGAAACCAAGTGCAGTTCCAGTCAATCGCCCCCAAAGTTGGGTCCCGACCATAGCAAACCAATCCTCGGTTGCTTACGGCGTGGGTCACTGCGTAGACATCGACGCATCTGAAGAACTTAATGCAAACCACAGCGTAGAGGGGGAAATTCAGCTGGCGGCCGACACATTAGCTGACGATACTATCAGCTCCGCGAAGCCCGCCATCGACTGTCGAGCTTTTGGAACCCGACACCGACCAGACATGTCACGTAGAAACATATGGATGGGAAGAAAACCACTGCGCTATTGTGCACCCCATCAAGCTGATACAACCTGGTATTATATCCGGGACACCATGCGCAGGCGCACGCAGTATGTCTCAGTGGTATGACGCTTCCATTAGCACCCGATAAACCCCCAAAGATAAACCGTCCAGCCAGACACCAGTATACAACGGTGTCACTTGTAGTGTCGCGGCTCGTAAAACTGTTCCATAACCAGCAGCTCCAGGCACACTGGACGCTCTGAATATACCGAAAGAAGTCTAAGGACCAAAGCGAGGAACTCCATAAGGAAGCACTGCACGCGCTTCGGTTCATTGCTGACGGGAACCCGACTAGCACCGTGGTCACACAGGCACCCGTGCCATTTAAGCTAGCACTAGCCGATAAGCGTGACGAAAAAGTGCTTGCAAACCGGTGCCAGCAACTTGCAGGAAATACCCCTTAGGTAAGGCTTCGCTTCAGCGTTACGTGGGCAGAGATTGTGCGCACGGGAAAAATGTAGACCTTCCTACTACCATTAAACTGGGTACCAGTAGCAGTATGGAGATTCCCCGGTTTTCTTGTGTAAAATGCTAACTAGTTATTTCATAGTTCACCTAGGCAACCGGTATGGTTTGTTGAACTGATTGCTGAGTTCGAATGCTTGGCTTGCACATCGTCATTTTTGCTTGGCCGTCATTTCGGTTGAACCGCACGACTGCCCTGTGTGCTGTGCATCCTCCGTTCCTCTAGCTAGATCGTTAACGGTTCCTGTTTTATAGCTAGATAACATGGAATATTTTCCTGTACCATTAAAAGTTTCCAAGCAACCCAAGCTGCCTGTTTGGATCTCTCTACCGGCTACCACTACAAGCTGCTCGTTAACTTGATAACCCCGACTCGGGAAGAATCTCAGGGCCGGGTATTTTGAACATTTCTCCAGTAAGCTCGTTCCATCTTTTCATATTTTCCTATTTACTTTTGTATGCCGTTGCTTATTTTTGTGTCATTTTTTAGCCATGGATTCCGTGAACCATCATTTAGAGTCTCTCGTTAGCGCTGTAACTCGCTCTATGCCACCTTTTTGGGACGTAGGTCCTCTTTTGTGTTTCGTTCACCTTGAAGCTGAGTTTTATAACCTCAGAATCACTTCCGACCACGCGGTATAGTAAACTTATGCCTATCTTCCCAAGGAGATACCAATGCCAGTTCGTGACGTTATCGTTTCTCAAACCGAAAACCTCTATGAGTCTCGCAAGGAGGCCAAGATTAGGCGTGTCGTGCCCTCTGAGAAAGTTTGACTGCAGCAGATTTTCAGGGATTTGCAGCTGGGCGACAAAGTGCCCATAACCCTGCTACGAGAGATGCAGCAACTCCTCGGTCCCCCAAGCATGGACGAGATGTTACTTCGCGAACTATGGCTACAACGGATACAGAAAAACACTTAAGTGGTTCTTGCTATCATGAGCTCCGTTTCACTCAATAAACTAGCAGGTTTAGCGGATCTAATCATTAAACGATCAAAGCCACAAGCCGATGCAAGCAAGGTCAATGCCGTCGCGTCCCAGGGCATTTCTCCCACTGGCATACAGTCAACTATAGAAGCACTGCAAACACAATTTGCTACACTTAGTCGCCAGCTTCAACAGCTTACTATGAACCGTCGTCGTCGTAACCGAGCAATATCGCCCTTCAAACGTTCCAGGTCCAGCAACAGGCTAGCTAGCTGTTGATACCATCAACGCTTCGGTACCGCAGCTCGTAAATGTATCAAGCTTCGCAATTCTGCCTAGAAGCAGGGAAACTTTTCGGCCGATCAGTAACGGCGACGGACGCGACCGGCCAACCTCAAAGTCGCCTCACCCGCGTTAGGAATATACGTTCCGACGCCGAGTTTCTAGTCGACACTGGAGCCGAAGTTAGCGTTATATCCCGTCGCCCAGATGAGGTCATCTTACCATCGCCGACCAATCTGCGCGCCGCCAATTGCACAACAATCACAACCTTTGGCGAAAAGCTGCTAATGCTCAATCTCAGCCTCTGGCGAACCTTTCGCTGGCCCTTCGTAATCGCTGCCGTGTCTTTCGCTACCATAGGCATAGACTTTCTTCAACGATTGACCCCATCGTCGACGCTAAAAGGAAGAAGCTTATAGACTCTAGGACAAAGCTCAGTGTTATCGGGACTAGCGCCAACGTGGCTGATAGCACTCCCATTCGTGTCCTACCTCAAGCTTCACAACCTTTTCTAGAACTTTTCACCAAGCATCCCAAAACTCGTTCGCGTCCTGAACGAGTTGCCTTCTGTGGCGTCAAACGTCATGCATCACATTTGCACTAGGGGCTTACCTGTTTCGGCCCGCCCTCGCAGACTAGCCCCGGATAAGGTCAAAGATGCTAAGGCGGAATTCGAGCAAATGTTTGAGTTGGGAATAATCCGCCCGTGCAGAAGTGCATGGCCATCAATATTACACATGGTGTCAAAGAAATGCGGTGACCGGCGCCCCTATGGTGACTATAGGGCTCTTGACAAAGTTACCGTCCCGGATAAATACCCGATTCCGCACATGCACGACTTGTCCTCAGCTCTAGCTGGTAAGTCTATCTTTAGCAAAGTCGACCTAGTTCGCGCCTGCCATCAGAAACTTGTCGCGCCGGACGACCTTGCTAAAACCGCAGTCATCACGCCATTCGGCGTATTCGAGTACCTCAGAATACCTTTTGGCCACAGCAACGCTGCCCAAACTTTTCAGCGTTTTATTCATGAGGTAACGCGAGGACTCGAAGGCATTTATGCTTATCTAGATGACCATCTCATCGCCAGCTCTTCTGACGAGTAGCATCTTCAACACCTCTCCGCACTCTACCAACGCTCGAGGCAATAGCGGGTCACCGTCAAGTCGGATAAATGCGAGCTTGGCCAAACCTCCTTCGACTTTCTTTGTCACCGAATTTCCGCCTCTGGTATTGAAACCCTGCCAAACAAAATCCAGGCACTGAAGGACAATTCTGCGCCAAGTTCCCCCGTACAGTTACGCCGATTCCTTGGCCTAGTCAACCCTTATAGACGCGTGAGCATTTTTGATCAATGAGTGACTTGCACCGCGGTAAACAACGCTGTTTTCCTTTTCCAGACGTTACTAGGCTCTTTTGAGGAGCTCAAAGACGCTATCTATAACCTACCGCTTCTAGCCCACCCCAAAAACCTCTGCACCACATTCCCTGACAACCGATGCATCCGGCACTGCCGTCGGTGCAGATCTTTAACGAAGCATCGACCATTGATGCATACCTCTAGATTGCTTCTGGAAACGTTTACAACCTGCCGAATCGCGTTACAGCACCTTCCGTAGGGTATGGTAAACTATCTGCTTAGATATCACACATTTCCGTCACTACTTCGATGGTTGACATTTTACAATCTTCACTGACCACAAACCATTGAACTACGCAATCAATGGCGCAACGGACAAGCATGCTGCGCTTGAAACTAGACAGTTAGACTAGGCTTCTCAGATTACGACAGATGTACGACGTGTCCAAGGTGCTCTCAATCCCGTCGCGGATGCGCTTTCACGCATTCAGCAGAACAGACTATCGCCTGGTACCAACCTTAATCTAGCCGCCCGACTAGCTGATCTGGACATAGACAAGCTACGACGCAACACCTCATTGAAACTACGCGAAGTTCCACTAGCTTCATCTGGGAGACCATTATTTGTGACGTCTCACAAACTTCTCCCCGACCCGTAGTCCCTACTTCGATGCGTCAACTAGATTTCAACGTTGTACACAAGCTGTCACATCCAGGCGTATGTGCTTTGCAGAAGCTACTAACCGAACCCTTTGTATGGCCTAACGTCAATCGCCATCTCCGCCTTTGGGCACGCGCACACGCGCACAATGTATGCAGACACACCAAAAGCCCACTTGGCGTCTTTCCCGCTTCTGACTCTCGTTTTGCGCACGTCCATGTCGACCTGGTCGGACCGTTGCCTCCATGCAAGGGCTACGTTTGCCTCCTCACTTGTGTCGACCGATTCACCCGTTGCAGGAAGCGATACCGATAGCCAACTGCTCATCTGAGACGGTTGCGCAAGACTTCCTAGAACGCTGGGTAGCTCAATTCGGTTGCCCAAGCGCAGCCACCACAGACGGTTGATCACACTTTGATGGCTTCTGCAGCAAGCTTCTCAACGTTCATGGCTACCAGCCCAACCAAACCACCGCATACCACATCGCAGCTAATATGCTGGTAAACAGGTTCCACCGACAACGCAAAGCATCACTCGGTACGCGCTCTAGCACATCCTGGCACGAAGCACGTCCGCTCGTTCTCTTAGGCATAAGAAACACGATTAAGGCGAATTTGCACGCCACACCATCGTCGTTAGTCTTCGGATGCACGCAATGCTTGCCTGGTGAACTCGTCAACAACCTCCGACTATGGCGACTATGCAGCTCGCCTATCTCATCCCATGCGACTGCTTCAGCCTGCGCAACCCAGAGCACAGAGCTTGCGTACCAACGTGGACGTACGCTTAACTACTTGCACGCACGTGTTCGTTCGCACTGACAGCGCACGCCGGCCACTTCAACCTCCTTATTCTGGCCCGTACCGTGTCGTACGCAGAAGCGACAAGACGTTTACCATTGACGACGATGGTAAGACTGAGACGACCAACCTCCATCGACTCAAGCCAGCACTGTTCAACAAGTCTGAGGCTTCGGTGCAACAAGCACCTTCACAACTTGCTCCATCACAGCTGGCACCGCCAACTCAGACGAGTCAGTTCGCTCCCTCAGAACCACAACCTCAAACGACAGCACTCCTATTCACCCTACTATTAAGTGACGCGGTCGGAAGCTCAAACCTCCAGTTCCTTTTTCGGCATTGTTAGCGCTTAGTATTTTACATAGAACGTGTCTACGAAGCTTTTACTGCTCTCACCAAACGTTTCCAAAATCAACACGAACAGACCAAAACGTTTTGAAACTGCCAAGAGGAGCAAAATTTTTTGAAAACCAACAGCACTTAGCACGTTCTTCGCTTTGCACGTTTTTATGTATTGTTAAGCATTTACGCCGCTTTTTCCTTTTGCTTTCCCCATGCACCGCCGGTTGGTTGCACGTTGGTTTCACTTTTTCCTAGATCCACGCACGTCAACTAAAGGTGGAACGAACCTCCTGCTCAACCACCTACGTGCACTTTATTAACTGTCCCCCACAAACAGTTTTTACTTATCGACACCGTACGGAGGACACGGGTGGGAGCCCTCTAGGGTCCGATTGCATGGTTCACCCCAGCGGCTGCATCAGATTTCACAACCTGGTCACGCAGAAGGCTGGTCCGCGACGGGCCGTCCTCACTTAGATCGAAGGACTGCTTACACAGTCCCTACTGGACGATGGCTATGTGGCAGTCTGAAGATTCCCCGGTTTGTCGATGTAAAATTCTAACTAAAGCTATTTCATTGTACACCTAGGCAACCGGTGTGGTTGGTTGAACTGATTGCTGTGATGGAATGCTTGACTTGCTCATGGCCATTTTTGCTTAGCGCTCCTTTCGGTTGCAACACACGTCTGCCCCGTGTGCTATGCACCATCCATTTCGCTAGCTAGGTCGTCAACGGTGTCTCTTTTGTATAGCTAGATAACAGGTAACCTTTTACTGTACAAATAAAAGTTTCCCAGCAACCCGCTCTCCGGACTCCCGGTCCCATCTGCTCAATAAGTACGCCGTAAACTACCCTTACGCTAGGCCTGTCTATGGAAATTCACCCAATACATCACACCAACCATTTTTCTTGCCAACAGTGGTCACTCAGCCGCCATGACCTACTCCACAAAGTCAGCTTAGTATACACCATCAACTGCTGTTAATGAGCCAGGGACTCCAGACTATCCCATAAGTCGCCGCGACACCGTGGACGAGCAACACCACCCCATTTCCTCCCTATCAAGCGGAATTGTAAGCACATAACCTAATAGGCACAACGTTGTCGTCCTGCTTCATAATTCCCGTTGGCTTTTGCGGAAAATGATTACTTAGTACAAGTAACTCCTTTCTCCCTTCGCAGTTTATTCTAATCACTGAGACGGTTAGATTGACTACACCGGCTACCTCTTATCAGCTGGCCGTACACCACACCTCTGGCAGCTTATGAGCCCCTAGCCATGGTGGTAGAGGCGTTATCTACGCTAAAGATGACCTCTATGCATGCTTCCTCATAGACATCTGCTTGCAACCTAACGTAGACTCTGTTACCGCTTGCATTAACCAAATTGCTTTTTTCATTGGCTGCGCCTGCAACCCACCAAACGCCAACACTGCTGCTTTGAACAACTTACTTGATACCTTCCTGCAAGCTTCTGAACATACTGCAAGCTGTAAATTTATTGGCGGAGACCTCGACGTGCCAAATGTCTCGTGAAACACCCACCACAACCATGAGCCACAACAGATTCGCATCGTCAATTCATTCCTATGGATGGGCCCAACATGTGCGGTCACCAACTCAAGAAGATTAGATTCTTAAACTTCTTTTCACGCAGGGTGTTCCGGACACACCGGCTCAAGTACTTGGCAATTTTTCTGGTAGTGATCATAAACTGGTCATGATGTCAGTTAATCCGCCGACATCAAATGCTGTTTGCCAAAAAAACTCCCGTACCTGGTATCGTAAATATGCTTACGCTGATTAGAAACTTTTCGCAACCCTAAATGGGTCACCTTTTTGGGACATCTTCACCCTAACATCTGACCCCAAAATTGCTGCTGATGCTTTTTACATAAACCTCAAGGCATACCTTGATATGATCTGTGCACCCAAATGCAGATGCACTACCATTCGAAGCAAAGGAGACTGCACCTCACTCAAAATTGCACGGAAGTTTACGACCTTGCGCAAGAGGTATAAAAGAACAACCGACTTCTCGCTGGTTCTGCAACAGCAACAGATTTTGTCTAACTACTATTTCCATCGCTACTGAAAGCATGTAGCAAAGGAGAAGCATGCATTCTCTAGCACCAACAAAGTCTAACAGCCGTTTGGGCTGATGAAGCGCCGAAACCCTGTGACAAATGAAATTGCCTTCATCACACTTCCCATCGGTTCGGTTACTCACGAATCTGCCTCAACTGCCAAGGTTCCGAATAGGCACTTTAGCTTCAATGCAACCAGCAAGTTTCGCGCGCCTCACTCATCCGCCTAAACTCTGCACAGCTACCTGCCGTTGACTTTTCACCCGTGATGAAGAAAAGCAATTAGCGACTGTTAAGCAGTCAAACTATGAAGGTTCCGAAGGCCTCCCCTCTATTGTACTAACGCTTGGTGGTCCAGGTATCCCAACGCTCCAGCTTAACCTGTTCTGTATATCGCCGAAGGCTGGGAAACTACCTATGCAGTGGCAAACAGCTCCGGTTGTACCACGTCATAAAGGAGGGCCCAGACATGACGTCGGGGACTACCGGCCCATTAGCCACACCTCCATTATCTACAGAATGGTGGAGCGACTAATTGCTCCAAAATAGTGGACTTCCAACGGGCATATGACCTTATCAATGACTCGCAACATGGATTCCGGAAGGCATGTTCCTGTTTGCCATGCCACGGCTTTCCTTAACAATCTTGCTTTGTCCGTAGATCATGGGATGTCAGCAGTAGTCATTTATTTTGGTATGCCGAAGGCATTCGACTGAGTACCGCAAGCCAAGTTGATGGACAAGCTCACTTCATTTGGAATCGGCGGCTAGCTACTAGCGTGCTCAAGTCGTACCTCTCGAACCGAACTCAAGTAGTTAGTGTTAGTGACCAAATTTCCACGAGGCGACCAGTACTGATTGGTTTATTTCAGGGCAGTGTCACTGGCGCGCTACCGTTGTTGTGTATAAGTGCTATATTCGAAGTTATACGCCTTGGTATCCCATATCACTTTGCCGACGGCATTAAAACAGAATACACTTTCAATCCTACAGATATAAGCCCTACAATTCACACAATCGCAACCGAGCTGAAGGCATTGGAACTATGGCGCACCCATTGGTACCTGTCGTGTTTACCGGAGAAGTGTACTGCCCTTCTGTTCCGTTGCACAATAGCCCCAGGGACCCTTACTCTGTGGAAAGCCGCTAACCTGCAGCAATACCATAAAAGACTTACGGATGCACTAATCTGAGTCGTTAAACTTTGCGGTGCACACCACATGTGCACCGCCCGCCTTCGCGTAGGCGTGCTACCCAAAACACGTACAATATGGGAAGCGAGGGTTCCTCTCTACACCACCAACGCGACCACTGCTTGACACTGCGCTGACCTCCAGCAGCACAAGGTAAAGCGGTCGTCAGCAACCGGAAAGGCTGCAATGGGGGTGTACTAAGCGTCTACTGGGCTTAACTTTGCAATTCTCTTACGCACAACGCAGCAAGGCCTTGCGCCTCGACCCGGTATGGCTGAGAAGAATAACACTTAACCTACTTCTTATATTCGATATAATGCATTAAAGAGTCCAAGCTCCTAATTTAGGCTTGGAGTTCAAGAAAGGTATGAGATACGTTACTCAAAACAGCGATAGGGTACTAAGACTCAAAAGACCTGTAACCCAAGCCCGCAAAAGATTCTACCTGAATGTATTCGCCCACTTGTGGAACCGGTTACCGTCCACGTTTAGAATGCAAGTTACCCGAAGGCTTCGGTAGGGAGATACATACCTTACTTAACATTAAATATACCATTGAGCTTCTATAAATAAATAATAAATAAATAAATAGGTATATTTCTCGACCTGCTAGAGGCTGCACCCTAAAGGGTTCAGATCAATGCTTACATAAATCCGATGCTCTTGCATGGAAGTAGGAAAAATATAAGTATATATTCATCGTCAGCAATTACAAATGCATTGGCATTGTTTGGTATACAGCTACTGGGTCGCAGGCGCCCACCTTGACATGTTTCTGGTTCCTGCGGGCGATATTGAACTCCTTGTTCTTTGGTGAAAACTTCGCGGAGGTGTAGTTGTGCCTTTTCTCCTTGGAACCGAATCCAATTCGCCGAATGTGCACTTTAAATTGATCGCACATTAATTGGCCACTCAGTTGCCCCAATTGTTGTTCCGCACATGGAAGAAATGAGTGAAGGGGTTATAAGGCATACGAAAAGTTGAAAACAATTCTGATAAATGCAGACAAAAACAGAAACAATTTGTTAAGAGAGAAAATAAAGCTGCGTGCTTTAATAGAAAAATACCAATTAACAAAAAAAGAAAGCCGTACTTTTCTTACGCTGATATTGCTCTTCGGCGCAAAATTTCAACCAGAGTTATTCTCAGATAAAAGAAAAAGCCTTTCTGCAGTTAGAATACCGCTTAAAGTGGCACAAAATTACACTGATCTGGACCAACTTTAGCGCTTGAATACGTTGAACGTAAAAGCAACACAATCCGTGCAGTAGTTTGCGAGTTATTCACAATTAAATGATGGTCTACGAATAAGGTCATTTTTATTTTTCGCTAAAAATGGCTTTCTGCTTTGCAAGCAGATAGCAGAAAAAAAGAAAAGAAAATATAAAAAGTAGGGAAGCGGCGTATGTTCTAGATAGGCATAGCTATCCAGAAATGCTCTAATTAGCCCGTAATACCCTGCGACAACTACGGACTGCGCCGGTGGCCGAAAAGTAAACTTTGCAGGCATACCTGACAAATATATGCAGATAAGGGATGATCTTGCGCGAAAACGCTAGAAATCCAACAAGGAATATTATAGCTACATGGGAATTCAGGGGAGCTTGTAATTAACTCACGGCTAGAAGGCCACAGCATACCATTTTCAGTGGATACTGAGCCACATAAACAACCAGTAAAATAGAGTTTAGCATTTTTTAAGCCTCTAAGCTTTTCTAAAGCTTACAACAAGCCCGCATGAACCAGGTCTACCTGAGTAATCCAGGGGATCTTTCAGATCCGTTGACAGATTTCGGCCGACAAAATACACACATTACTTAGCTAAACATCACAAGATTTATCCCTTAGAGCCGATTTTCTATATTCATGAGGCTCTGTCTCTAACGTCAGTGAGCTATAGAAGCCTGCCACCAATAATAAAGAATTAAGCATGGGAAAATTTAGTAAAATTTAGCTAATTGCATTTGGGCGTGAAATCCGTTTTGGTCTACATTGGTTGGGCTTTAACAACTCTACTTCGGGTGGTTGAGCTTGCCCATACTTGAGGTATTGTTATGCATCATGTGTAGATGCACACTATTGTGCAGCTCTTTGATGAAGTTCGATTTATTTCTCTCCATTTTTAAGTTCCGAAGATAGTGCCGGCGGTGTTCATCCAGTTGGCAATGTTAACTGGCACTCTAATGTGACACCGACCATTTCTTTTGTGGTTTTCCTGGCAAGAGCTGTTCTAGCACTCTAAGCAAAGAGCGATAAGGTAAATCAGGAGCGGGAGCTTGTCGTTCACCCGCCATTACGCATAACGCATGGTAGGCTTTGGAGCCAGCTAAAAGATAAATGACACACGGACGGCCAAGATAAGAAAGTGGTGATGGAAAGTTTCTGGTGCTCCAGCCAGCCAGTGTGACAGGGGCCTCTCTGTCGTTGGTTAGCTTTCGTGCCAGTGAAATGAAATCAGGAAATGCGAGTGTTTTACGAGCAAAAGCAGTTAAAGAAGAGGATCTGGTTTTCATTATGCCTGTCTACTAGTGTTGACAATGGCGAAAGGCACATGTATACCAGATAAAGCTGAGTATATGGGGCCAAGAGAGTATAAGTGGAGAGCAAAATGTCTGATTCTTGGGTCTGGTACTTTTAAAGTGCGCTCTTTGTCAACAATAAGAAAGATATATATTTATTTTGCGGCTTACCTGCTGATAGTGTTTGGAAACTGCTGACTATAGTAACTAGTGCTCAGACTTAATGAAAAAGCTTCAATTAGGGCCCGCTGGCAACCGACATCTAGGAAGACATATAAAGGTTCATTTAAAGCCGGCATTTAGACGATTCTGGACGATTCTAATGCTAAGCTTAGGTGCATGAACAGCAGAAAACGCTTTCAACATCCTTTGCAAGGCTTAGGTCTGGTAGCATGCCTTTACTAGGAGTACCTTAGAGGTCATAAGCCTAGTGTTTTTCCACGGATCCAGTGGTCAAGAAGTTGGAAAGTGATAAATGTAAGTCTGAAGAGAAGAAATGAAGATGTAGATAAAAATAAGGATTGAAGGAAGAGGTCGTTGAAGAATAAGATTATCTTGTATTCAGTTTGCTATTCTTAAACCCTGGAAAATGGGTGCAACGGATACCGTTAAAGTCTCTTAGGTGCTAGAATGGTAACGACAATGAATGTGGATGAGTTTTGAGCTCAAGGTGCTTATATGTCTTGCACTACATCGTGGGCGTCCTCGAGCTACATCAGGGCCAGTTTCAAGTGGTCTTGCGAATCGCAGATACGGAAGATGCTTTGTAGATTGCCAAAACATAGGAATTTTTGTATCTGCTTCCTGAAGACCTGCAAGTTTTGGATTTCTCTTATTCTGTAAGGCAACCTGTTCCATATGTTCACGTACACAACTAAGAAGAAACAAGCCCGCAGTCTCTTCTTTGCCTTTAGCGGAGTAATGGAATGGCCCTTGTTTCGGAGTCGCGATTCAGTCGCGCTCCTTAGTTTAAGACAAGTGATATTACTGTGCAGCTTTCTATGAATTAACTTATGTAAGAAGCACATGTTAAGGATAATGCGCCTTTGCCATAGGGGTTAAAGTTTAAGGTGTTCACACCTTTGTCGGTAATTCAGCGCTTGCTGCGGTGGAGTCAACATCTTCATAAAGCGTCGCTGAGCTTTCTCAAGCAGAACACGGTCCGACTTACGTAGATTGCTGCATATAAAAGAGCAATATTCTAGATGTGGCCTGACGTGACTCTTATATAGTTCTTGCCTTGCATCGGCGGTTTCTATGCAACGGCGTATGTGGAACGATAATCCTCTTACCCTTTCGACTTGCTAATGCACTTGCTCTGCAAAGTTGAGGCTCATAGAGTAGCGCAGGCCCAGATCTGTTGTTATGATATGCTGTTTGATAGTGATGCCGTTTATTGTTAGGGACCCAGCAGGTATAGAGAATCTCTGGGTCATGACGTTAGATTTTTGAGCGGAGAAGGTCATGTGCCAGTGTTCGCACAACTTTTCAAGTGCTTTAAGAGCCTCACGGATACTATTAATTGCGGAAAATTCATTACCACGGGGAAAGTCGTAGACAACTTTCATATCGTCAGCAAAGATAAAGGAGCGACCGTGTTGCAAAATCTTGCAGAGGTCATTGATATAAATCAAAAATATTGTAGGGCCAAGAACACTCCCCTGCACCACGCCACTGGGGACGGCGGTCGGGGTGGATATAGTTTGTTCAACCTTAACAGACTGCGTACGTCCTATTAAATAGGAACCCAGCCAGTCTAATAGAGGACCGTCTACCCCATAAGCCTTTAGCTTATGCATCAGGCGCATGTGTGGTACCCTGTCAAACGCCTTTTGCATATCAAGGTAAAGAATGACAACTGATTGATTAGAGTCAATGGCCTCGGAGACCAAATTAAGGAAGTCCAGCTGACAGGTTGCACAAGACCGAGCACTTAGAAACCCGTGCTGAGATTCATTTATGTGCTCGCCTGCGTAAAGATGAGTCATGAGGGCTTTTTTAATCAACTTCTCCATCACGCGCGAGATAATGGAAGTGTGGTTAATGGGGCGATAGTGACCAACTTCCTGTAGGCTTCCGCCCTTATGCCTTGGCACTATGATAGAGTGTTTCCACGCGGCCGGGCACTGACCTTTTTGCATTGATAACGTAAAGATTTTCAAAAGAAGCATAGGGATATCTTCACCACCATTCTTAAGTAGACTGGGCGGGATTCCGTCTGGACCAGGGTCACAGGATGGCTTGGTAGTTGAGATCGCAGAACGGACACTACTTAGGTCAAACTGTACAAAGGACAGTGACTGGCTACCAGGTACCTTCAGGGCCTGAAAGGTTAAGCTTATTTCTACACACTGCGATTCTTTAAAATGTGAGCTGAAGGCTTCACATAAAATTTTGGGTCACTAGACGTTTCGTTGGGACCGATCTTTAGAGTAGAGATCTTCCGTCCATAGTTAGGGGTCCGAGAGCGCAGCAGCCAACTGAGACTCTTAGCTTTGTTCGCACCATTTAGTGCGGCTATTTCTTGTTTGGTTTGCTGCTGCTTAGCTCTGGCAGAAAACTGGTGTGCCATCTCGTTCGCTCTCATGATGTGAGCAAAATTGAAGGTTTTGTAATAGGATCGTCTAAGCTAACGCATTCTCTTATGCATTTTGGTTTGGGTCACACTTTTAGTAGAATGCCTTATTAAGTGCGACAAGGGAGCTAGAGAGTCGAGACAGTGAAGTATTTCCCCATAAAACAGCTCAGCCGAGCGATCCACAGAATCAGACATAAAGAATTCATCCCAATTTTTTGATCGGACGAGCACAGCAAAGGTTGTCCAGTTGACCAGGTGCATTGGGCGGTATACCAAGACTGCATCTCGTTCTGTTGGGTGGGCATTATGTTGCTTTAAGTAAACCGAGCAATGCACTAAGCTGTGCTCACTACCCGGAAATTCCCGGCCGACTGCCACTCGCGTTGATGGGATGCCGAGAGTAAATATTAGGTCAAGGATGTGTTCCTCCCTGGTTGGAGCAGATACATGTTGCGTCCAGCCGTCTAAATTTATACATGCTAGTAGGCCAGCATACTTCGTTGTTGCAGCAGGTGAGAACCAGTTTAACTCAAGCAGTTGAAATCTCCTGCAACGAGCTTGTAATCGCAGGAAAAAGTTGACGCTTGCGCAAAAGCATCCATAAGTGCTTGTCACCCTTAACTGAGGTATCAGGTGGTCTATAAGCACACCCAAATAATACCGTGGAGCCCAGGATATCAGCCGTTATCCATACTGAATCCATCGCCTCAGCCGCGTTCATGATTTCGGAAGTTTTTGATGGGTAAATATTTTTAACATAAATGGCGCACCCGCCCCCTCGTTTATTCGCACGCGACTGCTTAAACAGCTGGTAGTCAGGAAGTGAGTAGTCCTCCTCTGAAGCATAAGGGGAAAACCATGTTTCCGTGACAAATATTGCATCAGGGTCGGCGAGGACAGACAGCGGACGCAAGATATGCATTTTATTGTTTAGGGACCTAGCATTTATAAGTAGAAGTGAGAAAGAACACTTGGGGTCTACTAGATTTACGCATGACGAGATGAAGCCGTTGATGCTTACTTCGCTATCTGCAGTAGTTGTAGGAAGTGGGTGAGAAGACATTGCAGTTGGTAGTTGGGCGACGAGGAGTTTGGTGCCGGGATGAAACTGTCGCGGCTCATCCCCACCTGGTCTAAAAAATGCACAGGTTGCGGGGTAGGAAGTAGTGGACTATTTGGCCATTTTACCTGGACCGGCGGCGAAAGTCTGAGAGATGGAGCAGGTACATAACAGCGTGGATGCGCAGGTAGTTGATCGGAGCTGCGTAAATTATCAACTGTAGTGCTCTCCGTGGGTGAATTGGTAACGGTGGTGGTACGCGATGCCGTCTCACAAGTATCTGGGGTATGGCTGGGTAGTGTCCCTCTTGGTGGGCCAAAATACAGTTGCCTTAACTTGGGAGCATTGCGAAGTTGTTCCCAATTCAATTTTATAGTGCGCAAGATTCTACTATCGTCTGTTGTCAATTTGACACCGGATGGGAAGTTACTGACCCTTTTTACCATCCTCTCAATGTGTACCGAGTTTTTCGCGATACCGTTAACTTTAAGGATTGTTCTCTGAAGCTCGCCCGCGGATATGCCATCCGGAACATTAAATACAAGTACGCTAAACACCCCATTGTCCCAACCCGGCTGTTGCGACTGCTTGTCTACTGATCTTGCGATATTTGAGGCTTGTGTGGGTGACATAGCCGTCGTCGGTGAGTGACTAGGTGAGTTTGCTCCTCGAGCCCGTTTGACATTGGGATCCTTCGTAGTGTTAGACACAATGTTGTCTAAGCGGTTAGGTGTAGCTCGTTGTCTCTTTTTGGTTGCACCAAGCTCGCTTTGCCTATAGCCTGCAATGATGTTAGGATTAGTCGCAGCCCAACCTAAGCTTCTTTTTAGCAGCCCGAATATAAGCTGGCTTAGCATTGTTGCACTGCGAAGCTGTTCACGGTTAGCTATAAGAGTATGCAATACTTCCTAATCTTTTGCGTTCAGTTTGATGGGACCCGCAAATTGGGTTACACGCTTAGTCAATCTTTGAACCTGCAGGGAATTCTCTGCAATGCCATTAACTGCATTGATTGCACGCTTAAATGCGTCCACCGATATGTCGTCGGAAACATTGAACACAAGTGCGCTGCACGATCCATTCCCGCACGCAACGTTGTATGGTGCTAGCGTCTCCACTTTTCTTATTTTCAAAGCTGGTGGCGTTGAGCCCAGCGGCTCAGGTGAAATCGGTGGTGTGGTTCATATACGAGGCCTTTTAGCTCGAGGCGTTGGCGGCTCTGTTCGCTGAGTGTTGGTTATGCTAAGCTCGATTCGATCGTTGTAGCATTGTGCTAACATCGGTTTAACTGAGCTGTTTAAAGGTTGCCTTAGAGCTTCGGCGGCCATTGGCCCTTCCGGTTTGACTGATCGACTTGTATTAGTAGCTGAGCACTTAGTGTAAACCGAGGGTTTTCCTATATTATTCTCGGGCTGGTTGAGTTGCTCTGTGTATGATGTGGCTTTACGGATAGCACTGGTCCCAGGGTTTGCAGGTTCTTCCAAGCAATCAAGCGATCCAGTATCCATATCAGACGAAATGTCAAGGTCCACAGTACCTGAGCCACTTAGGTGCACTGGCGTCGGAGAGTTGTCACAATTGGCCTGAACACATCTGCTATGTGCAGAACGCTCGGTTAGCTTGTCGTAATGTCGTTGCAATGCCGTTCTCGCTGGTACTAATTTTAAGTCAAGAAACGTGATGCGGGTCCTAAATTCCCTTTGATAGGAGAGAAACTTAAGAGCCGAGCTCTCGTTATCGAACTTGACTAAGAGAGGGCATTGGTTTTTCATAACCTTTTTACTCAGCCTTGTGCAGCACAGAAGATTGTGTTCCAAGCCGCACACTTTCATCAGTATTTTACGAATGGTGTGCAGATGCAGGCGGTCTGGAACATTGTAAATCACTACCTCATTAAGACATTTTAGTCGATCCATTACCTCGGTGGAAGTCGTATTAATAAACCTTCCGGCAAATTCCGCATGCTTAGATTCCATGAGGTCCTTGGGTTGCATCATAGTTGCTATGGCTGTCAGTCTATCAGTAAAAGGTTCTAATGTGTTGATGACCCTTTTGAGCTTCACCACTTCATTTTGAAGGTCGACTATTTGAGAACTCAAAGAAAAGACGTCCGTTAAGTTAACGGTGCATGGTATAGTTGGGTCAGCTAAGTTACTGCTGCTAGTTTTTGCTTTGGCCGGAGTACGCCCCACTGCTCGCACACCCTTGATAGAGACGTTGAGACGACGTCCACTGACCATGTCCAAACGAAGAGGTGATGAAAAAGAAAAGATAGTAGAAGAAAACCTGCAAGTTGAACGTTAAAGAATAGGTAAAGATTGCGTTGAAATATACTCTAGCGACACTAAACGCCTTTAAAAGCTTGAACAAATTGAGAGCTCTCGTTTGGATGCACCCAACGCTTACCTGGTGAAATCGTCTCACCAAAAGGGCCAACAATCTTCGACTATGGCGGCCATGCAGCTCGCCTATCTCAACACATGCGTCAGCTTCAGCCTGCGCAACCCAGAGCACAGAGCTTGCATACCAACGTGGACGAACGCTTAACTACTTGCACGCACGTGTTCGTTTGCACTGACAGCGTACGCCGGCCACTTCAACCTCCTTATTCTGGTCCGTACCGTGTTGTACGCAGAAGCGACAAGACGTTTACCATTGACTACGATGGTAAGACTGAGACGATCAACATCGATCGACGCAAACCAACATTCCTCGACAAGCCTGACTCTTCGGTACAACAAGCACCTTCACAGCCTGCGCCGTCACAGCTGGCACCGCAACCTCAGACGAGCCCGTTCGCTCCCTCAGAACCGACAACCTCAACCGACAGCACTCATACTCGTCCTACTATCAATCGATGCGGTCGGAAGCTTAAACCTACAGTTCGATTTTCGGACTTCATTCGCATCTACTATTTTACATAGAACGTGTCTTTGAAATTTTTCGTCCTTACCAAACGTTTTTGAAAATCCACAAACAGGAGATCAAAACTTTTTCAAATTGCCAAAAAAGGAGCAAAACCTTTTGAAAACCCAAAAACAGCTTTGCACGTTTTTCGCTTTACACCTTTTTGTGTATTGCTATGCATTTATGCTGCTTTTTCATTTTGCTTCCCATATACACCGTCGGTTGGTTGCACCTCGGTTTTACTTTCCTCTGGATCCCCGCACGTCAACTGAACGTGGAACGAACTTCCTGCTCAACCGCCTACGTGAACTTAACTAAATGTCCCCCACAAACAGTTTTTTACCGTTTCGACACCGTAGGGAGGACATGGGTGGGAGCCCGCTAGGGTCCGATTGCATGGTTCTCCCCCGGCAGCTGCGTCAGGTTTCACAACCTGGTCTCGCAGAAGGCCGGCCCGCGACGGACAGTCCTCACGTAGATCGAAGGACTGCTTGCACAGTCCCTTCTGGGAGAGGGCTATGTAGCAGTCTGGAGATTCCCCGCTTTGTCTGTGTAAACTTCTGACCAAAATTCTTTAATTGTACACCTAGGCAACCGGTATGGTTTGCTGAACTGATTGGTGAGTTCGAATGTTTGACTTGCTCATCGCCATTTTTGCTTGGCGCTCGTTTCGGTTGCAACTTGCGACTCTGCTGTGTGCTGTACTTGCTCCGTTCCCCTAGCTAGAGCGACCACGGCGTCGTTCTTTTATGGCTAGATAACAGGGAATATTTTACTGTACCAATAAAAGTTTCCATGCAACGATCTGTTTTCTCGAATCGTACCGTGCTCCCGGTACAGGCGACCCCCTTAATACGGGAGCTTGCATAGCCCTAGGACCACAGTGATGCTGGTACTCCCCTTATTATGCTCAACAGCTTTTGCTACATCCGGCTTGGTTTGTTTGCTCGATAATAAGCGAAGTATCTTGACAGGATAGCGAGCGGTCCACTGGCAGAAATAGGTTGAGACCCAGGCTTTTGCGAACCCACTTTCTCCTAACTTGGCCCCATCTCGCGTAGCTTTTGCTGAGTTAAATGCTCGCCAATCGCTATTCTAAACCTTGGCTGATGGGCAGCACCAAAACCAGATCTCGTTTTTCGGCCATTTTTACATCTTACATCTTTACATCTTTACTGGCTTTAAAGCTTACTCTGTATCAGGGTGAAACTGCCTTGTCGGAGAGCTTGACATCCAGGACATTTTGCTCGCCACCGCCTCTTTCCTTGGCCATCACTACGAAACTTATCTTTTACCTGGTTCCAATGCCAACCATGAGCTGATGAAACCAATGCGTAGTTGTAAGTAGACAACCAGATCCGACATTTTAAGACACTTCTCCTTTTAACTTATACTATTATTCATTCATAATGCCTGACGCAGTGGAAAACCAGAACCAGCAAAACCACAAGTGCGCTTGCGCAAGAGACATTCAGGCGTACGTTAGCCGAACATCCACTGCTAGATACTGACTAGCCGAACAACCTCCTCGTGGTGTCAGCTGGGTGGTTCGGGTTTAACCCGTTCCAGCAAATAGTTCGGCGACAGTGTTCCAGGACGTGGTGGATTTCGCCTGGCAAGCGTTCGCCTTATAAAAAGCCACAAATGTCTGCTTAGCAACATTGTGACGTGGCGGTCGTGACTCGCCACAAAATAAAGTCACTGCCCCGTGGATACCTGGATACTTCTATCCAACCCACGGACGCCAATCTCCTACTCGTATATTGATGACGATATTAAACATTGAAGATTGGAGCAGCGCAACTAAAAGCACAAAATACACAGCTACCTACACATACACAATGACATACATATATACTCCCTACACAAACACAAGCTGTTATGGCAAACATATCGGATTTTTGCACATTCTTGATCATGCATCGTTATGTCAAAATGATCGTGCCTGTAAAGGCGTGCCTCACCTTCTTGAGAATGAAAGATTTATTTAGTTATTTATAGATGATAACCCACATTCATCAGACTTATAAAACAGTACAGGGGAGCCCCAAAAATGGTATAATGGAGGACGCTTAATGTACTCAAATACGGGGAACACATACTTCCACCTAATTCAATCCTGAGGTTTTAAAACCAAGGATGTCAAGGCTTCGCTTAATGGTCACAGCGAAATTATCGATACTACAGACGGCTTCCTAGCTTTCCTCTGCTTGTCTACTTACTTTTGTTGACCTGCGCATTTTATCACAAGAGTAAAGCGGACCGAAACCTTTCGTTATCTAGAACGTAAAAACCGTGGTAGCTTTTGCAGTTATAGCGCGTTGGCCTAAAGTTATACCGATACTCAGATTTGAGTGGTCAACCAAAGGCATGAGGCAGAACACATTGAAATAAGCTAACAAAATGTTTATTATCAGGTTGCTAAATATTAAGATTAAAAATGAGGCGCCGGCAGAAGACCAGCTTGGGAGTATGTGTTAGGGTGCTGAGGGCAATCGCAGAACCAAACTTCCATTCGAAGCCCGCGGTAAAAGTCCGGATGTTGTCGGTATGTCGCATACAAACACATGCACCACCCAACCATGCAAACCACTTGCTTCCCTAATACATGAGAAAACTAAGATTTCATAGGATGTAGGATTGTTTTACACATCAAGCGATGAAATTTCCAGGTCACTACACAGTTACCTCCTAGAAGGGAAACAGTGGGTGGCTCTTCTATCTATGTGAGGACCGTCCGTCGCCAGCCAGCTTCCGCGTACCAGGTGGTGAGATCTAATGCAGTCACTAAGGGAGCACTAGTGGGACTGGACCCCAGAGGACTCCCAACCGTGCCTTCTCTAATAATACCAAAAACAAAATGGGGGAAGTTTGTGAGAGTCAAATGTTCGCAACATCGTGGACATCAAGTGCTCGCTCGTGGACGCCAATTGTTCGCTTCCAGCTCGCAATTCTTGGTGCACAGAGGAGGCGAAAACAAAAATGTGTATTGTGACAAGAGTGGCGAGCAAACAGGAAAGTGGCACTTACTGAATGGCGAAGTACCGACAGAAATCTATTTTTGGGTTTTCAAACCGTTTTATTTCTATTTTGGGTTTCAAAACGTTTTGGACTATTTTTGTTTTCGTACGGGTTTAGTCAGATGGATAGGGAAAGCAAAAATGTGAAGGGGAAAGGAAACTAAACTTTCAAAGGCGCTGGCCAGTGAACTCGCCTACCTGACCTACTGGACTTCTGCGGTTCGGTTGATCATGTTGCCGACTTAAGCAGTAGGTCGGACCGCGTGGCTGGAAGTGTGGATGATGATTTGCCGCCATGCTCGATCGAAATCGATGGTGCGGATGTAGAAGACACCGATGGATTATTCTTCTTGGAGTCAGTAGCGTTTGGAGAAGACGTATCTTCGGTCATAGGCTGCGTTGGTTCGTCGGAAGGTGAGCGTGCGTCATCGTCGAGCTCAGTTTCCATGTGGGTACCTTGAGGCGGTCACTGGTAATGGCTTCACGCTTGCTGTATCGATGGATGATAAGTACGCAATCTTTACGTTGTAGAACCTTGAATGGACCTCCATAAGGTCATGCAAGTGGTCTACGGAGACCATCAACACGGAGGAAAACTAATGTGCAGTGCTGAAGACCTTGAGGTGCAAATGACTTATGCTGTTGTGCTCTGATGTCAGTAAACCTAACCTGGCGCATTCACGTAGTTAGAGGCCCAGAGTAGTTCGCGTCATATCGAGAGATTCGGAGACTCTCGGAAAAGAAGCCAGCAGGTGAACGCACGGGTTGTCTATATACCAGTTCGGCGCTGGAGTATGCAGATCGGTCTTGAGGGATGACCAGACAACAAGAAGTATCATGGGCAGAGCTTCTGTCCAACTCAGTGTATTGGCGGAGCTGAGTGAAACTTTCAGCTGTCGGTGGCAACGTTCCACCATGCCATCCGCCGGTGGCTAATAGACGGTATTACGAACGTGTCGGCATCCAAAGATATGAATTGCAAAACGCGGTCAGTAGCCACTGTGGCTGGACAGCAAGGTGAAGCAACCAGCGCTCGACAAAAGCGCGTGTAACGGTTTCCGCTGCAGTGACAAGGATGAGGACGGCTTCGAAGCAATGGGTGCAATGATCAATCATGGTCGAAATGAAGACCACTCCTTTGGATGTGACCAACGGTTCAACTAACTAGCGGTGGACACGGGCGAATCGCCTTGAAACTGGCGGGACGCGGCTAAGTAGATCGGGTAAGTGCCGCTGTATCTTGGCACGTTGGCAAGTGAGACAAGGGCGTTCCCAACGCACAAGAGCCCGTTGCATCCCAGGCCAATCATATCGATCGGATATGCGTTTGACCGCGGCGGTTATGCCTGGATGAGCACTGCTGAAGAGCGTATCGAAAATAAGACGGCGAGACGTTTCTGGAACGACGAGTCGAGGTCGTTCTGTAGCAGTGTCACATAAGGTTGTTCCATCTGCTGATGGCAGGTGGCATGAGGGTTGCTTTATGCTTTGCTTCAGCTTTGTAGAACGCTGATCCATGCGTTGCGCAGTTGCCATGGCAGCTAAATCAATTACCTGCTGGGCGAGACTCATTGCATACGCTCTTGACAGAGCATCAGTGACAACTTTCGGTTGCCCGGAACTGTGTCGAATATCGGTTGAAAATTGGGCGATGAAATTCTGCTGACGAACCTCACGCGGTGAGTGTCGAGCTGATTGATTTGAAAAAGCAAAACTTATTGGCCTATGGTCGGTAAAGATGAAAAAATGATTACCTTCGAAGACGTGTCAGAAGTGCTGGATCGTTGGGTAAACAGCCAGCAGTTCTGAGCTGAATGTGCTGTACTTCAGTTCTGCTGGTTACAAGCGTCACGCATAGAAGACAAATGGCTTCCGACATCCATCAATCATCTGCTGCAAAACAACGCCATTAGCGTAGTTTGATGAATCGACGGCAATGCTAAGCGGTGCTTTGGCGTCAAAATGGGGAAGCATGACTGAGGCGGCTAAAGCCTACCTTACTGGCAACGGAAGCTTCAATAGCGTCACCGCTCTTACGACCATGGAGTATGTCGATCAATGGCCTAAGTAAATCAGCACATTGAGGAAGAAATCGTCTATGTTAATTGATCACGCTGCTGAAACGACGAATGGCAGCTACGTGTTCGGAAGCGGAAAGTCACGGATAGCTTGGACCTTGTCGTCTAAAAGCCGTATGCCATGTTAAACAATATGATGACCTAAGAAATCTATAGACAGCTGATGAAAGTACCCTTGTCTGGAATGACGGTGATACTACTGGCAGCCAGTCTTTAAAAGAGGGTTTTGAGGTGCTCTCGATGCGCGTCCTTGGCTGTGCTGGCTACTGATAGGTCGTCGATATAGGAATGGAAGAAGTCTAATCCACGTGTGACGGAATCTATAAGACACTGTAATGTTTAAGCTGCGTTGCGTAAACCAAATGACATGCGAAGAACTTCGAACAAACCAAAAGGATTAATGACAACGGTTTTAACTATGTCTTTGACGACCGCCTGGGTCTGGTGGTAAGCGCGTACCAGATCAAGTTTCGAGAACACACGTTTGCCTCTTAGGTTAGCCCATATGCGCTGAAGGTTCGGTATGGGTACCGGTCGGGGACGGTTACGTGGTTCAGAGCGCGGTAGCCACCACATGGATGCCGGTCTTTTGATCTTTTAGGCACAATGTGAAGCGTCGAGCCCACGTGCTTTTCGAAGGTTAAAGTATACATAGCTTGAGCGTGTGCTCGAGTCAGGCTTTATCGCTACAAAGTTTATCCGGTGTAAGTCGTCTGGCCTTAGCGAAAACAGGCGGTCCTTTTGTAAGGATATGATGTTTCGCGGCATCGGTTGCGGCGGGCATCCTAGTGCCTGCACGAAAGACCTGTGGAAAACGGTAGAGGAACATTTGCCTGATGGGTGGGCTCATCTGAGTCGCAGTCAAGGGACTGATTGACTCCGTATCGGTAAAAATCGCAAAGACAGAAGCAACTAAAACGGTAGGCGTGACGATGGTGCTTTGTACCTACAAGCGTCGTAGTGCTGCAGAAAATCGAGTCCGATGATGGGGGTTTGAACGTATCAACTGGGAATACCCGTTTGAAAGATCGTCGTAATTCACGGTTGAGTGTGCGCGAAAGTTGACCATACACTCGAATGATGATTCCGTTAGCTACGCGTAATGTGCTAAGCACATTTTCAGTACCGTCAGTAGGATCGTGTGCGATAACGCTAATTGCTGGGCCTGTGTCGACGAGGCAGCCTAGTCCCGTTTTCCGGTCAGTAACGGAGAAAAGGCCACTGCGATGACCAGCAAAATCCGTCGCCCATATGTGCTGGTCGGTACGTTTCCCTGTGTTTGTCGCTTAAAGGAACAAGGGGAAAGGCACGAGCTGGCTTACGGACCAACTCGCTTGTGGTTCCAGCGATGGGATGGTCTGGGCGGGGACTTCGACTTGATTCGAAAACTTGTTCGGCTTTTCGGACGAGATCGACGGGTAGATAGGGAAACTGAAATGTCTTTGATTAGTTGATTAAGCTTGGCCATCTGCGCCCTGAGACCCGCTAACTCAGCATCAGAGTTCAATTGGACATGTGAAACTTCGGCGTAAGGTTCTCAGATACGGTCGGCGGTGTCAGCCAACAGGGACAGTGGAACATCGCCATTAGCAGAAAGCACGTGATACATTTCACGGGTGGGCGTTATAACCACATCTTTCGGAGAAAATTGGCATTTACAGATGAGTGTTTTGCTAGGCTCTGCATCTTTCTTCACAACTGAGTCGGCGTAAGATCACCAAGTTGCGTTTCGCTAAGAGTTTTGTTACTCTTTGTCGGTCGGAAAAGCGTGTTTTTTGCAGAATTGCGGTTTTTATCGTTTCAACCGTTTGCTGATCCTCGGGCAGATATAGGATGTCACCCAGGTCGTCGATAACATGCGGAGGGCTCGCAGCTACGACGTGGTGGAACTTAATGTAACCGGACTTAATACGACGAAAAAGGCACTGCGATGCTATCTACCAGAACTAGGACTCAGGATTAGTCTCGCGAAAAGGAGGTATGGGGATATTAAAGGTACTAGCCTGGCTTCCGAATCACGATTTATAACTTTCATGGCAAAACTTACTGAGCCAATAGAATGGACACCCAAAGTTAAAAGTATAGAAAATTAAATATGCAGACGGAAAACGTGGCTGAATTTTAAAAGAAGTTAGTAAAAGGCTCACCAAGTATAACTCATGTCACCAATTACAGCGTGCTTGTCGGGAGTGGCCAATTGTTGTGAGGAAGATTTGGTCTGCAGGGTTTATTAATTGGTTTGGTAGTTGGTAGAGAGCAGGAGCAAGTCACTTTGTCAGCTCCGTCACTTCCCAAACCTTGTGAACTTTGCTGGGACCACTGCGGAAGAGATTCCACAGAAGATCGCTATGGTTTTATTGTGGGATGCAGAATCTCTGCTTACGCAGAGGGTGGGTATCAAACAGTTGCTTGAAACAGTCATGTCTCCGCATCGCCGACAGCCTCTAGCAAGCTGTTCCAGTCATTCACTACCTGGGTGGATAGGGCCAGGTCGGACCGCATACAGAGTCGCCGCGGTTTGAACAGTTTCCACCGGTGGCCTCGAGTTACACACCTTGTGTTGAGACGAAAGAACGATTGCAGCTCACTCCCCAGGTCATCTCGTAGAATACGACGAGTGAATCTTATCTCTCCGCGACGACGACGATAATCCTGAGGGAACAGGTTTAACAGTTGAAGCCGTGGGAAGTAAGATGAGTCCCGTACCTCTGGAACGGGTTCGATCCACGCCGTTGAACCTTGTCGATCATTGCACGTTCGGGCTTCGTAAGAGGATACCCAACAGGTAATCCGTACAAAAGAACTGGGCGCACATGCGATGCAAAAAGTAGTCTAAAGAGTGCAAGGGTCAGGCGTGAAAAGGCTCACCTTATCGCGTGAAGTATTCTGTAGGCGGACGCGACCCTCTTCCGTGTCTCCTCGACTGATTTGAGATCAGGGGACACAAGCACTTTGATAACCCTCTCTTGGTTGACATTTCTGAGCAAGAGCCCTCAGATATCGCAAGCCCCAAAAGGCTCAGGAGCACCGATTTGACGAACAGCGCATTTGTCAAGGTTAATGGGCAACTGCCACTTTAGTGACCAATCGTGGAGCAGAACGAGTATCGCTTGAAGTCTCTCTGCGGCTTCCAGACCGGATACCTTAATCTACAACTGTAGCTCATCCGCGTAGATTAAGCAGTCGGTCTGCAGTTCGGATGGCAGGTTGTTGATAAAGATATTGAAGGGTTCGGGGCCAAGTATGGAACCCTGGAAAACCCCAGTGGTCATGAGAACTTGATCAGAAAGCACTTAGTTAACTTTAACCTGCATGGAGAGGCCGTCCAAGAAAACGGATACCCAAGAAAGAACATTGCTAGTGACGCCGATTCCCCTTAGTTTGAAGAGAAGCTGCTTATGCGAGCCTTACTGAGATCAACAAACACAGCATCCGGTTGCTTACCGGCACCTAAGAAGCTTGCGCATTTTTCTCTAGCCATCAACAAATTTGTGGCTCATGAATGCGCCCCTCGGAATCCAGGTTGGGCATGTGAGAGGAACTCCAAGTCATCGAGATGAAGGCAAAGGGCCCGTTTCAGAATCCGTTCCGTGACTGTACAAAATCGAAGTCAGACAGATGGGACGACGTCTGGCTGGATTCTGTCGGTTCCCTCTTTTTTAAATAGGTTTAATGATTCCTACCTTCCAAACAGTTGGGAGCCGCCCGACCTCAAGGGAACGACAGAAGATTTGACAGACAGGAGCGGTAATGTGCCCAGCCATGGTCTTAAGGAATAATGGGTGTAAACCATCAAGGCCGGGCGAAGAATACAGGTCTAAGTCAAGCAGAAGTTTCAGTACAACGTCCGTGCTAACATTCACGTGCTCCAACAGGGAAGGAGGGGTGGATGCAACCGCATCTGGGAGTGACGTTTTGGTCGCGTAGGCAGAGGAATATTGCTGAGCCAAAACGCTAGCTTTCGCAATGTCTTCGTAAATTAAGTCCATATACTCACAGGGAGACAAGGCAGGGACACCACCGCCAGCTTTGGTGCATCGTTTGAGGTACGACAACAGCGCCTTGGAGTTTTACTGGAAGGTGCAACTAAGGACAGCGCGCATTTGTGACGGTTTTTTGCGTTTTTATGTTGCAAGCATTCCTCAGCGTTTTGTAGTAGCAGTAGTCAAGCTCAAATCGCGTAATTCTGAAACGATACCATAGTTTACGTCTTCTTTTTCTCATTGATGTTGATTCGTGACCGATCCATTGAGGGCCTTCGGCGAAGAGCCATATTTTGGAGAAGGAGCGACCTGTTCAATGAGTAACGTCAGCTTGGAGCACAAATGATTCCACGCTGCTTCAACATTGAAGTCTTCAAATACTCTAATCGACAACGCTTGCGGCCGTGTTCAGACGATGTGTATCGGCACGACAGAAATTCTAACGGTCGGCACGTTGGCTGTGAACGGCAAAGCGACGTGTTCACTGGAATGAGACAGTACAGGGATCATTGCCGCTAATGCGCGGTAGAATTGAAAGGTCCGTGATGTCTTATTTTGCTGGGGCGAGCACTAGATCCAGGATATGAGACGTCTGCTCTGGAGGAATACGTGTTGGTGTAGTGACACATTGAAGCAAATTACCATGAAGCATGGTCACCAGTAAGTTGGCCTCGAAGGACTCTGTAGGTTGGTTACAAAAAGCAGGTTCTAGTCAACAGAAGGAGAATTGAAATTCGCAACGATAAGACAACACTTTCGAGCACCATGCCTCATGATCGCACCCATCAAGCGGGCTCAGGATACTGAAGGCGCTCTGTAGACGACACCAAATGTGAGCACACTCTGTCTGTCATGAACATGACACAAGAGGACATCAAACTCAGCGTTTTCGTAACTAATCGATTCAACTAAGTGCACTTTGTTATCAGTCTTCCAACAGACCATTACGTAACCACCGGAACTCCCTCCTTGTCGACCGGATCTGGAGAGGTGGTACTCGGGGATAGACACCTCTAAATCCGTGCTGGCGGTGAATAGCTAGGGTTCATTGAAGGCCATCAGGTCTGCACGAGTCTCCAAGACAATGATCTGAATCTCATCCAATTTATTCCGTAGACTGCGGACATTGGCGGTTAATGCACTTAGTCAATTTGTGTACTTTATTGTCGCGGGATGAGGAGGATGGGTCTCCAATGGGCTCTCAGGGTCTACCGAACCACGCAAAGATCCACGATATGAAGGACAGTTTCACCCTTTCTTCGGCGTATTCGTTGCTCCCCAACACCCTTTTCCATTTTCATCCGATCCTCTAGAGAAAGATCACGTTGTAAGTAACATGGCTCACCTTTGCGACGCGTGGTACGCCACAGAATATGTCAGCATTCCTCTTCCGTTTGACACACTACTTTGTGGGGGCAAAATTTGGGTGGATCCTCTTGCTTCCTGCCGAGCCGTAATGCAGTGACGTTGTTAATTCCATGTTTCCCTTCATCAAACAATAATGAGACTAAGCGCTTGAGAAGTATCTGGTTATCCAATATTCTTTACGCTGGGGTGGGTTTGTTCCATTCGATGGCATGCCTAATGATGAAGCAACGGTTCCGAGCACGTGGAGTGTGCTCAGGAGTTTGCGAGCTGCGAGAGGACGAATTATCTTCGCGCACTTTCTCTAGCTCAGGATGTCTACTGAGAACTAGCTTTATTTGCGACTAAGCTGCTGAGAGCTTAGAATTGGGTTTATCCCCAGATTTGGGATTAACCTTAACGGCATTGGTGGCTGGGGTTTGACTGATTAATGTTGAGGTCACATTTCCTTTCACTAGGGAAGAGTTATCCCAGGTGTTGGATATCGCCTTAGGCTTAGAGACTAGCTTCCTTGGGGGCATGCTTTCAGCTGGGTACAGGATGGTTGTTGTTGGAGCGGCGGCGCTAGCCTCGATAGCATACGGCTTGGACTTATGTTCCGGTCGACACATCATCTTACTGGAAGGTAATGACTCGGCCGATGTACCGGAGAGAGTGCGGCTTCGGTTTGGTTTGGTGTAGCAGACCTGGGTGCGGGTAGGGAAATCGAGGATGCGGGTGCCTCATCTTCCGTATTGTACATGGCCAGGGCGGCGGGGCTGCATATATTGAGAGGACGATGGTTAGCCAGCAAGCGTTTGTCATTCACTATTACTCGACTTGAGGCACAATGGGAGCTCACGACCTCACCGGCAGTGCATTGAAGGCATTTATATAGGGCGTCATTGATGTTACAGCACGATGTGTAGCCACCCTTCACCCAGATCGCATTGAACAACTTTTGAGCGGGAGGTGACACGTTTGCTACAACCTATGCACTTGGATGTTGTAGTGGTTTGCCGTATCGATACAGTACACTGAAACATGCGGAGCAAAAGCCTCGACGGTAGATGCTGGCCACTAGTGGCACAGCAAACAGTGTGAATTCAAGATGGCGAAGCTATCCGATTGGGTGCATGGACGTGCTTAGAATTGCGTAGAGGTGTGTACTTTCTAGTCCACTTAACTCGAAAATTAGTGTTTGAATGCACCAATATGGTGATTACGATTGGTAACCGTTGGCACCGAAATGAGCGACGTTAATAAAGGAGAAGGGAGATGAGTTACTACTTGGTGTGTAAACGTCACGCAAATTAATTGTTCCGTCACTGGAAAAGGAAGCACTAAGCCGGTATTCCTCTGGCGGCTGAGAGTGGGTTATTCACAGTCAAAATGACTGTCCATTCATTAAAGCCTACCGGTAGGATCCTTTTCTCTTGGAGAAGAAGATCCTGATCGATATTCTGGAAATTCCTTTCGACTTATTATGATACATAGAAGGGTAATAGAGGGTTACAGATAACAGTGTAATGTCAAGTAAAGAAAGTAATACACCAGCTGTTTAGACACATGCAGATATACCGGTTCAGGTCGAAGTGAAGGATCTGGCACGCGGCCTCTCTTCTGCTCCCTACTATTCAATGAAAGCAAGGATTAACTGAGCTAACAGTTAGAAAATTAACCGTTGTCGTGCTCCGAATACATCGAGCTATCTGTAAATATAAAGGTTAGGGATGCTATTCGGGAGGTAAGTCAATGGAGTTGGCTGCTAATGAAATAGCTAAACACTGGGAGAAGTAGGTTTAATAAACAACCTTCATTAACTGATGCTAATGGATGCAACACGGTACCACAGTACTAAGCACTGGCATCGAATCTATTGCTTGGCTCCAGATATCCCATACGATTTCAACCGTAATTAAAGACGAGCAGTCATGATACGTTGGTTAAATTTATTTTTAACCGCTTTCTAGCGTCCGTAGGTTTTGTTTGATGTAGCCGTTTGGTAAGTCCGGCAGCACTTAGAGCGTCTCCTAAAGAGGTATCTACCTGTACACTCTATCCAAGGGTGCTGCGCCCATGTCCTCTGTATGTTCAAGTGATCATCATAGCAGACTTCAGGTAGGTTAAAGTCACCAGGTATTAATTAGACACCTATTGGCAGCCTCAGTAAGGATGTACTCAATACCTTCCCGGGAGATAGTCCAGGACTTCGATATGCCACTACAACTGTAAACTGACTAGAGAAGGTGCACACCGCAGTCCGCAGCAATCACTAGTTTTGCAAAGCTGACCCATGCGCACACGTTAAGTGCAATGCTAACCATGCAAGTCCATACCATATGCGAGCATTATGTCACCGTAAAGTTGTGGATACGGTGGACCTA
Source organism: Dicrocoelium dendriticum (assembly GCA_944474145.2). NCBI lineage: Eukaryota > Metazoa > Platyhelminthes > Trematoda > Plagiorchiida > Dicrocoeliidae > Dicrocoelium > Dicrocoelium dendriticum. The sequence continues at coordinate 42,188,468 of OX104059.1, read as the reverse complement.
GTAAACACAAGCGAAACACGGTGTACAAGCCTCCAAACAGTGCTCTAGGTGTGGTCGCACAGAAGCTTAACGGGCATCACAAACACATGGTCTGTTAGGACACGGAGGGAGCGGCGATTGAAACAAGTCTTACGTAACGCAGCGCTAGCAGTTTCCTGCTACCTGTGACGATGTCACCTACAGCTGCTGTGATAACTACCTGAGAGATATGACCAAAAGCAAAGGCCATACAGCGGTGACCACCGGACCGACCTGAAACTACTTTGTGTAAGCCAAAGGGACGGATTTACCAGTTGACAAGGCAACCTTATTTATGACCCAACGGCTAAGTTGGTCGTTGAAACAAGTGTTTCTAGAGGCGGCATGAAATGTTATGGAAGCCATAAGCCGTTCAGTCCCAGGCCAAATGCACAGGCATGTGTGCTGAGATCATGAAAATTCATTGCCGCGTGGCTGTTCACTAAGCAGTTGGGTGGTAAGATGACGTCACAAATGCACTGCGAGCGCAAGAAATACACCTAGTCCCGATAAGACTTTAAGCGTAGTTCTTACCTTTTCGATACATTTTATCCTGGGGTTTGGCGAATCACTCCGGTGCTTCGGGTTGATTAGCAGATGGTTGTAAGAAAGGAACATGGGAGAGGCGTATCATCCCAGAGCGGCAGATTTGCGGGTGGTTTTGATGGTCTTAGGTTTACCTGACCACTCCCAACATGATTGATCCCGGCTGCGAGGTAGGTATACGTGCCCTACCCGTCACGTAGGCAAGCACCGCGTTTGGAAGCTGTGAGTGTACCCAACGAGAAAGCAGAAGCTATGGCGTGATACTAAAGGAACGATCGGGGAAACATGAAAAGGGCGACTTACGAACACCGGTGGCAGGTAAACTGTTCCTGTCTGTTGCATGACGCGCACAGCTGATGATACCAAAGGCCGCAGTCGGAGCACATGACCCAGTTAGCTACCGGTTCTCTCTGTGACCCGTAGACTGCTTGTAGGCAAAAAGTGCACTTGTCATTGTACCAATTGGGTAGGTGTGTTGCATAGTTTATACACCCTGGCGGTGATGGCACGCAAAGGTCTAGAACGAGGTGGGCTCCCTTCTTTCTCCGGACCAGTCTGGAATGGACACTAGACGTTGCTTACGTCTTGTGCCTTCCCTGGAAGGTTCATCGGATGCTTCTGCTGCTGCTTTGTTAAGGGATTTAGGGGCAGGATTTTCAACGTCATCGTGGTATCTGGTTAAGTTGTGTTAACACTCCCGCAGTTAAACCATCACCTCTTTATATTTTGTCTCACCAAGACTACAAGCCTACACCTAAGTAACACCCAGAGCCTGCCTGCACTTGCAAGGCTTTTGCTCTCTAGTCAGTTGAGCCATTGCGAAGTGGACAGCAACAAGAAGCTGGCGGACGACGTGGACTTTGCGCGTGCGACACACCCCAGCTGCTGTTGCTCAATAACGCATCAACCGGTTGGCCAGCCGCGTGCGATATATGCACCAGTTGAGCGTACGGACGTAGCCATTACCGTCTGAAGTTGCATTGGTATGTTATCTAGCCGTGTATTGACTCCGTGTATGGCCTCCGGCAACCTTGTCTTTGTCATGTACCATTTGACAAGTTAGTCACACTCACCATTTCCCTTGTGTATGGGCATCGCAACCGCATCCTAACATACCCTGAAAACGGATGCGCAGCCTGTTCAAGGCTATCGAAGCAAGGGTCCAATGCATGCTCAGACAAGTCCCTTTTGTCCGTCAAACCTTATCACTGCGACTGGGAATCAAGCCCGCGGTTAACGATCGCGGTAAACGGATCTAATAGCGACGTTCACTCCAAAAGACCGCGATTTACATGCTTATTTTCATTCCCAATCCCGGTTTGTCTTATAGCAGCCGAACAAGCAGGTTGACTTCAAGCGGTGCGCTGCCAAAGATGAGACCAAAGGCAACCAAGTCTTTACCAAGCACCAGTGCGCCCTGGCGTTTCGCGCTTCAGTGGCTGTCGAGTAAATAAATGAATAAATATTTTATTCTTGACATAGCAAGGCACGCCTTTTGGGCATGATCAGTATATTGCAGTATTGTACATGATAGCATGTTTAACAGCACCAAGAGTACAGTTGAAGTCAGTAGTGAGTTCCCATATGTCTGAAAGGTCGTACGTAGTCTAGGCACACAGAATGCGTGAGGTAGAGATAAGAATCAGATCACTAATGTGGAGTATGTCGATGAGGAACTAGTCCGATGAGGTTGTGTACACAGTGGGAGTCAGGTGAGTGAAGCATGAGGAAAAGCTGTAAAAATATTTAAGAATAGCGGCATGTCACTAATCAAATATGTAGGCGTCTTTGCGCGAGAGCAGATGTATGCACAGCATTAGTAAATGTGGTACCGGTCAACTTGCCAATGTGTGTTAGTGGAGGTGACTTTATTGAGTGGCGAGTCACATCCGCCACGTCGCGGTGGTTAAACATACATTTGTGGCTTTTTGTAGGAAAACGCTTGCCAGACGAAGACCCACCACGTCCTGGAACACTACTAACTGGTGATATGACATTAAAAAGCTTGCACCTGACCGATTACACTCGCAGATATTCCCGGTCACGTTTCGCCAACTTGTTTCCCATGGTTGTGTAGTCTCCTTCGGAGACGATGCAAGTGGTTGGAGCTGTTGAAGTCGAACCACTCAGGTGACTTGTATGGATTTGATTAGTTTTCTAGGTTCCTTTAGTGTGTCAGGATTGTGAAGTGCGGATGCGTTCTTCGTTCTGTGTTGATTCTGTGTCCATGGGAGCGTCGCAGGTATGTCCTCAGAGGTGTTTCATGCAGGTATTTTTATCCTTTAGAACAAGGGAGAGAAGAAAACGGACCGAGCCAACTGCCAAGGAAATTGAACAGAACCATGTTAATGTATAAATATAAAATTTATGGTAAAGTTTTGCTGGTTTAAAGCACTGGAATGACCGGATATGCCATACATCATATCCGTAGTCTTGCGTGCAAGCTAGAGACCCAATATTTGCTGAATGTGTAAGAAAATTGCTGTCCAAAGTTGCCTAGTGTACGCAAAACTTGTCCTGTGTGGAAATCGTGAGCATCAGACGTTGTTAACCGGTAAATGAGTTGAGGGAATCAGAAGCACATAGTGAGTGGTTTAATGTTCGCTTAAGGTATAGGTTGAGAGATCGGCTGACAGTGGTACAGCTTGTCATTCAAACATATATGAGAGCCAGTGAAGTTACTAGGCCGGGTTTGAGACCCATGAAAATAATAACGTAACATATTCAGTAATCGGATGCTAGAGAGACAGCTAGGGGAAGGGCTGAGACGTGGGGTCAAGGTTGTGACAAGAATGGGATTTATGCACTACAGCTGTAACGAGAGTACGGTTGCAAAGCTAGCCCCAAAAGGGACCTGGAATAGCGGCAAAAGATAGCGACTTCTACGTTGCAGCAAACAAGTCAAATAGACGACAGGCAAGGTTGATGATGTGAGTCGGGTTAATTATGAGGAAGAAACTGCCCGCTGATAGGCCTTCAATGATAATACCAGAAGCGAGAAGGGCTTGAATATCATGGCTTTAGCTAAATAATGGGTGTAGAACCAGAGCTGAAAGGAACCAGGAATATCAGTACTGTGAGCAGCAGCCCCAAAAGATGCTAGGTGTGCCACTATGAGGTGGACATCCACGGTGGAACGTTGAAGTCGAATAGACTGCTAGTTAGAATTCACCAAGCAGTGAGTGTCTGGCAACCTAATTAATTAATTTGCCGGGGCGGCACAATTTATTAGGTTCGGCATAGACTGATAGGCGTACAGTGTTGGATGCATGAGTGAGAACAGCAGCAATACTTACAATAGCTGTAGAGAGAAAACGCTAGTACTGCCGGCACCGGAAGTGACCAAGGGTGGGGGAATAATACAAACTGCACCGCCAATTGCTAAGTGTTTCACCCGAAGAGTTGCGATGTCGACCAGAAGAGGTGCCGGACAAGTATACAGTAAAGTGTGGTTAAACATGGGAGTGGATGAGACCCGAAGAAGTTCAAGTGCTCGGAATCTGGTGCTGGCGGAATAAGAAAGACAATAGTCCGATAGACGGGGATATGAACACTAGAAAGTGTATGGCAGCCGATGCGCTGATGCTGGTGTTACCTATACCATCATTGAACAGTTGCGATATGGACCAAAAGAGATGCCAACCCAGAGGGGGAGACGTTAATGTGAGCCGAGAAGCATGATAGTGGAGCCGAGAGGCAAAACTCAATCAGAGACCGGAAAATTCAATTTCGGTAGGGAGGACCAAGCGTACACATAATGCATCAAGCAAAAACAAGAATCATGAGTCTGTTGCATTTACCAATGAGCACCTTGGACTGTGGCAGCCGATGCGCAGAAGTAGGGAGGCATTGGATGGAGACCCATGCGCCGTTGGATCCTCAAAGACCGGACTGGTCTAAAAGGTTTAAGAATGTGAGACACAGCAACGATGGAAATCTAGAGAGAACTGAGATCTTGCGCTGGCGCTAAAGGTATTTAGGCCACTATTAAGGAGTTGCGATATGGACCAAAAGAAAGGCCGAATGAGAGGAGGGACGTTCAAGTGAGCAACTCCTTGATAGTGGAGCCGGAAGGCAAAACTCAAACAGAGACCGGAAATATCAGTTTCGGTATTGAGTGCTAAGCATACAGACAATGAAGCAGACGGAAACAACTTTGAGGCCTTGGCTTTTACCATTGATCATCTTGGTTAATAACATCTGATGCGCAAAAGAAGAAAGACATTCGTTGGAGACTTATGGGCAGCTGGAGCCTCAGAGAACGGAATGGACCAAAGGGTTTAAGAATGTAAGTCACAGCATTGAAGGTAATCTAGCGAAGATTGGGATTTTGCGCTGGCGCTATGGGTACCTAGACCACTATTAAAGTGGTACCATATAGACAGAAAGAGATGCTGAATGAGAAAGGGAGACAATAATGTGAGCTAAAAAGCTTGGTAGTGGAGCCGAGATGCAAAACACAATCAGAGACCAGAAATTTCAATTTCGGTAGGGGGACCAAGCATACAGAAAGTGAAGCAGACGGAGAAGAGAATTATGAAGCTGTTAATTATATCAATGAGAGCCTCATTCGATGGCAGACGATGCTCAAAAGCAGAGAGTCCTTGGTTTGAGACCTATTGGCATTTGGAGCCTCACGGACCGGACTGGTCCAAAAGGTTAAAGAATGAGAGGCATAGTAGGAAAGAGGACCCAGTGAGGCCTGGGATTTTGCGCTGGCTCTATGGGTACTTTGACCACTATTGAACAGTTGCGATATGGACCAGTGGAGATGCCGAATGCAATTTACAAAGAGTGGGGTTAAGCCTGGGAGTGGATGAGACCAAAAAATTTATAACTGGTCATAATCTGGCGCTGGTGGAATAATGTAGGCATCGGTCTGATAAATAAGGGATTGGATACTTCAGTGTAAGGTGAAGTCAAGGGGCGTTATTAGAGTGGAGCCATTTAGAGTATAGAATAGGCAATTATGATGCTGAGAATGCAAACCTCAACGTTCTAGAAAAGCAGTAAGTGAAATAGTTGGATCAAAGGGATGGTCATCTTGAGGCAGTCTCGTCTAGGTGGGGATGGAAAGGCCAAAAGATAGCAGGCTTGCCAATGGTAAGGTATCAGAAACAGCTATGTTGCGAGGTTAACGTGAAGTAGGAGGCTGTTGGAAATAAAGAATAAAAAGGAGATGTAGGCTTAACCGCTAGGAGTTGTTTGGTTCTGTCTCCCATAACTCGTCTTCCTGCATTTTGAGGTTTAGTAGTTCGGAGACTGTATTTACGTAGAGAAAGCTTATAGCATTGTTGAAGTTTGTACTGGTCACAGATGATCGGATTTACAGAGGCAACTTGTTTCATATGTCCGCGTATTTATAAAGGAAGAAGTTATGGCGTATGCCGCAACGAGCAGCCGGCAGACTGAATGAATACGTCGCGTTGCGCAGATGATATCGGGTATACCCTGCCATTCGGAATTGTCGTGTTAGGTTCATTTCCGGCTTTTGTTTAAACCTGTATAGAAAAGTAAGGTTTAGCTTTAACCGCCGTAACCACAGCGGCTCCAATCCCAGTTGTTTGCATCTAATACGGTAGTACAACATGTTTGAGTCTAGTAGACGCTCGGTGAAGGAACGCTGTACGTTCTCCAGTGCAATCCTGTCGCACTTGCGTGAGTTCATAAGGACTGTAGTGCAGTATTCAAGAATGGGCCTAGCGCATGTATTATACAAGTGTCAGTCGAGGTTCCAAAAGGGACATGGATTTGAAGACATAGCCTATTAACGACCTAGCTTTAGCTGCACTATAGCTTACTTGTTCCGCAAAGCTGAATGTACTAGAGTATTGAAGCCCCAGATCACGAACCAAGTGGATGACGGTAAGAGGAGCGCCCATGAAAGTGGTGGTATTCGGTGGCACTGTGCATATATAAGAGAGAATGCCGCCTTTTCCTGAAAGGAAATTCGAGATTCCCTATTCCGCACCAGTTTGCTAGCGCCCTAAGTTCTCTTTGTATTGTGGATATATTATCTCTTATATTAGTGGAGACGAAGGAAAATACGACTTTGATGTATTCCGCGAAGAGGTATGCTGTTCCTCAGCGGAAAACTTGGAAGACGTCATTGACGTAAAGAAGAGCATGGGGTCCAGGACACATCCTTGAATGACTCCACTGGTGACCGCATTTCTGGAAGACGTCGTGCCGTCTAGGCACACCGATTGTGTCAAACGGCGAGCAGCTCCTAGCATCCACAGAGTTCCGCACCCACATCTTACTGGGCAACCTGACCGTCGCAGTTTTGGCCGATAACGCGGCGCAGCGACAAGTGGCATCCCGTAATAAGTAGAAAGGGCAAAAGCTACAATTCACGCAGAGGGATACAGGGATTGAACAGCATGGACCTGCGCCGTGCACTTACCAATCACCAGTGTCCTTGCCACAACAGCCGCTAGTAACATAAGGCGCAAGTTGCGCACAGCGTTCATGTACGATGCCGCTGGCTCAGTCGAAAGTGAGGCGTAGAAAAATGAAAGTCCTATACATTTTACAGCTACCACCATGCAGAGCCATGCAGTGTCACCACAGTTCTTCTAATGTGTCGCAACCGCCAGCATTATTTCACCTTACAGTTTTACTAGATCAAGTAGGTACCTCAAAACGAAAAATAGGAACCATATCCCCGATTCCTTGTACTCAACATTACCCTGACCGACGTTCTCAAGCAACTGTACGGCAGCTTTCGCTGAGTTTCCGTCCACCTTACTCCTCAGCTAATGTTGTATAGTCCGCTGGGGATAACGGTTCACTTTTTACCGTGGTGCGTGAGCGCATACTTCCTCAGCCCATGTGTGTCCTTAAACGACTGCATCATACGATAGGCTTCCTCATCCGCCTGCTGCGGGAGCCGTCGTTTGCTCACATAGGGTAACGACTGGCCCACATGAAAGCTAAGACGGTGCACAAAGCTGAATAATACTATAACTTAGCACCAGCCGCTTTGCCGCATATGTATCTTTTCCTTTGTCATAACTTTTAAACTTACAGTTCATAAGCGTTCCACAAAGTTAACATGTTGCTTTACCGCCTGCACGTGTATCCTCTTCGCCGGCAGTGAATGTATCTACAGCGTACGGATCAGTATCGCGCATTTCAGGTAGTTATTTAGCGTGTCTCTTGATAAGCCGCAGATGTCAGAATGTGTGATTTGAAAATATATGATGTAGTTCGCATTTGGAAGCGCTTCAAGTCACTTTCAAAAGTCTCAAACGTAGGGTACACGCGCCGAAAAAGGACAGAATGGAAAGTAACAGTATCATCCACAGCCATGACGAGGATTGAATCCGCCAACGCACCTTACGGTACATTCAAACTAACATTATACTCATGTAAAACCAGGTCGGCGTTGATACCCATGGACTTGTTTTCTACATTAACAGCACTTATATTCCAATGTATTATATTTTCACCAAGCCGAAGAAGCCTGTTGCCAGACACCGCAACTTCAAAGCCGCCCGTTTGTAACCGATTGTGGTGAAAAACGGCGCCAACTAGAAGAGGGCGAAGTGCGCGCATGACAACTCTACGCCTAAAGCAGCAGTAGGATTACGAACAGCTGTTTTGCACACAACCTGCGTGTTTGATACGGTTGAACCTCACTGCCTATGAGAAACGTAGGAAACAAGAGTTAACGTGTCACAACATAATTTGCATCACTGCGTCCGGCTCAAAAGGCTGGCGGGTAACCAGAAAATGCCTACCCATGGATGAAGCAGGTGACGTATGTGAACAGGTGGGATGAGTAACCGACCAATGAATTATTTGACGCTGCAATCACTTGGGCACATTTTACCTTATTCTGAAGTCAACCATCAGTTGGTACCGCCTATGTAGCGTGAACCACGACTACAGGTACATTGTTACATACGTTTGGATTTGGCCCCGAATGCTTGACTTTGCATCAGTGAGGTAAAAAGTATTCGGCTAGTCCGGTTGAGAAGAACAGTTTAGGCAACAAAACAACTCCCCTGTACTGCGAAAATTATGTGACCCGTTGTCCTCATATTAGCGAACCAGCCCTTAAATGGGCGATTGCTGTATACCTACTTTTTGGCAACCGTCGACAGTTTCTGTCCCGGCACCCTCCTCGGGCTACGCTTGTCGATGAAACTACTTTGATAGTCATTTTTCAACAGCGTATCCTTGAGCGAGTTTATCTCATCAGTTAAACTGCCGAGGGTGCATAGCTTTCGTAAACGGTTGAATGGCGTCTTTATTTACGTCTGCTTGTACCGCATTGGGAAGAAGTTGTCAAAGTGCGAGTACTGTCCTGACCAAGTCGGCTATCGGTAAAGCTCTCTTTTGATGAACCCATGTACGCTTCGGCAAATCAACACGTCCAGACATGGGAGGCAATGGTTTTTCCATATCGCCGGTCCTCTAACTTGTATGCACATTATCCAGGGGATCAGCCAGATGCGCGATGCGCTCTCTTGATGAGCTTAACAGCAAAAATTATTCACATACCACTCATAGTATGAAAGAAGCAATATTTCTATACGCGATTTTGTTTCGATTATCCACATGAAAATGCTGCTAGCACTGCTCTCAACAGACTTCCAATTGTCACCCCATCTATTTGACTATAAGAAATGTTTTGGAAATGGAAACCGATGTTTTCAATGCCTAGTAGTAAGCTATGCTTCACTCATTCGACTACTATTGGAGAACTTGTATCAGAGCACTCTGCCAACTCACACACACAAGCAATTGTTTCATGCAGCGGAATATCGGTGAATAGCGATTGTACAGCCAAAACATCCATGATTTTTATCGGATAGGTTTACTGCCTCTCAAGCCTTGGTAAGTCCAAAAGAGTACTTTAGGCGGTGTGGGATAGTCTGTCGCTTTAATGGCGCAAAAATTTCCACCAACCAACGAGCCAAATTATTCTGTGCCGAGTTTGCTATGGACAAGCTTGGTTTAATCGGTATACCACATTCATGGGTCTTCGGAAAACTGTATAGCTGTGGTAGGTTGGAACCTCACTGTTTTAGTCTGACATATACCTTCATCTTCAACCACACGGTGTAGAAGGAGCAACTTAAGTGTTCATTTATGCATCTTTCCAATTCATTAACGTCCTCTGTTCTTGCACTTGGTTTAAATTTGCAAGCATTCCTGTAACGCTTGCAGGTACTATGTGTATTCTGCTTTACACATAACAGCGCCTCCTAAGCTTCTGTCCGCCTTAAGTACAACCACACTCTTCTTCCTCCGTTGAAGTAGTAAACGAAGGTGCCAGCTTGTAGGCAAACAATTTTTACGCATCGACTTCATTGTGACATTGTACGCGATATCAGTTTTTTCTAAACCAGTTTGACAGCTCTGGGCTAGACGCTTGTAACTGTGGTAAACGGTTATAGCTTTGTCAGTGTGACTATAAAGACAGGCGGTTTAGCTTAGCAGATGCGGAGCTTAATAAAGACGCCCATAGCCGTGTAAGAAAAGTGCTCACCTTCGGCAGTTTAGATGATGAGATAAACTCGCTCAAGGATACGCTGTTGAAAAATGACTATCAAAGTAGTTTCATCGACAAGCGTAGCCCGAGGAGGGTGCCGGGACAGAAACTGTCGACGGTTGCCAAAAAGTAGGTATACAGCAATCGCCCATTTAAGGGCTGGTTCGCTAATATGAGGACAACGGGTCACATAATTTTCGCAGTACAGGGGAGTTGTTTTGTTGCCTAAACTGTTCTTCTCAACTGGACTAGCCGAATACTTGTTACCTCACTGATGCAAAGTCAAGCATTCGGGGCCAAATCCAAACGTATGTAACAATGTACCTGTAGTCGTGGTTCACGCTACATAGGCGGTACCAACTGATGGTTGACTTCAGAATAAGGTAAAATGTGCCCAAGTGATTGCAGCGTCAAATAATTCATTGGTCGGTTACTCATCCCACCTGTTCACATACGGCACTTGCTTCAAGTTCATGTTCAATTGGGACCGGATCGATAGGATAATCCCGTGAATGTTCCTTCTTTTGCGTGTCATCGGACCGGGAATGGACAAGTCTGCTTGAGATGTTGAAAAGCCTAAAACAAAGACCGCATCATACCCTGTTCAACCAATTACTGCCCACATTTTCCTATCCAGCAGTCCCTGCCACGCCGGTTTATGTGAATTAAAAGAGTGAAAGGCAAGCTAAGAAAATAAGAGGAGAAATGTCAGCTAAATAATGATAATAGCAAGGTGAGAAGAAAGTTAAAAAAGAACAAAGGGAAAGTTGAAGATACAAGTCGGTTAGTAGAAGGGGAAGGTTTGGTCCTGCCACCCAAGCGCACCTAACTGACGCTCGAAACCCTCTACTGTAGACTCCCTAACAACGTGCGCCGGAAGCGAGTTCCGACATTCAATAGCTCGACACGACAAGCGAGTTTCCGCCCCTAACCGGTCAGAACGCTGTTTGTGCAGCTTCAACGGGTGACCTCGGAGACTAGGCAGCTTGGCGGGACTAAATAGCTAGGACAAGTCTGGACCGATATTACCCGTTAAGATACGGTAAGTGAGGATCAAGTCTGCTCTTATTCTGCGGTAGTGCATTGAGTATATACCCAAGCTAAGCAAACGTTCGGGATACGTTTGCCACCGTAATCCTTGCACTAACCTTGTGCCCAGTCGCAAAGCCCTCTCCAGTTCCATTTTGTCCCTTACAAGACAATGTGGACAAGCCTGGATACAGTACTGTAAGTGAGGTCGCACAAAAGCTGAGAACATCTTCACAAAAATATTGGCCGTTAGGACACCGAAAGAGCGGCGAGTAAACCACATCATACGAAACCCTCTACAAGCAGCATTCCTCCAATTTTCCCCAGAGTGAAGCAATGAGGTATGGGTGATACCTAAATCAACCTGCTGAACGACAACAGCGATTTCACCTCCACCAACTACATAGTGCGTGGGGGACTAGCACCTCCAATGCGGAGGACAGAACATTTCGCCTGATTTATAGAACTCAACCATAAGGTTGACCAATCCCAGAACCTATCCAAGGCACTCTGAAGTGCCTCAGAGCCACCAGGGGTATCCACAATATGCCAGATCTTGAGGTCATCAGCAAACAATAGCGACGGTACTCCAAGCTCCTGGGGTAGGCCATTGACATAAATTGCGAAAAGTAACCGCCCTAGAACCTAGCCCTGCGCAACGCCACTAAAAACAGCTTGTCTAAGCGAAAGGCTATGCCCCACGTACACACTGTTCTCGTCCCTCTAGGAAACCAGAAACCCATTTAAGGGCGGCTCCAGATAACCCTTACGATCTCAACTTCAATGAGAGTCGTTGATGTGGGAGTGCATCAAAGGCTTTCGAGAAGTCAACGAAAAGCACGTCGATGACATGACCTTTGTCTACTGCCTCAGCCCAGCTTACACGAGCTACAAGTAAATTTGTCAGACATGAAAATCCCTTACGGAACTCGTGCTGGGCCGCACTGAGAAGGTTAAACTTAATCAGGTGATTCTCCACCAAATCCCTGACCAATTTTTCCGACAACCTAACTACTACACTTGTTAAGCTGACAGGCTGGTAGTTCACGAGCAGAACCCTGCCCCCGCCCTTAAACATCGGACAGATGATTGCCTTCTTCCATTCCGAAGGTAAGGCACAGCTGTCGAGTGATATGGTAAACATGAATGTCAGAGGGCCACTTAGCTCAGCGGCCAATTCATGCATCAGCTTCGGATGAATTGAATCAGGGCCAGAAGCTTTGGAAGGATTTAGCCCTTGCACTAGCCTGAAGACTTGTGTCTCCGTTATGCCGATTTCAGTTAGGCAAGAATCCTCCGGAACTTTTGTGACCAGCTCAACCTGAGGTAGAGAGGCCTTATGAGAAAAGACACCAGTATACTGTTTGCTAAGTATACAGGCATTGTCATATTCGGTATGCCCATGGATCACGCCCGCTCGTAGTAAAGCCGGTATAGACGAGTTTGTACCGCTATGTCTCTTTACGTAAGCAAAGAACTGCTTTGGATTTGTTAATGCTTTGTTAGCCAAATCCTCCTCGTAAAAAGGCGAAGAGTTCTAAGATGATGCTTACATTTATTTCTAACTGCTCGATATCTTTCGGAGGTGCCGGTTTATGAAGCCGCTTGGTAAGTTCGCCAGCACTTAGAGCGCTTGCTGAGCAGGTATTTACCTGTATGAGCTATCCATGGAGGCTGCGCCCGTGTCACCCTTCTCTTAGTGATTGGGATGTAAGGAGCAGAGATCTCGTTGAGGTATGCCTTAAAGTTCACCCAGGCTGTTTCTACGGTGTCAGCCACGGTGATCGCACAACGCAAAACTGAAGCTTTGGCTAGCATTGCGTTAAAATCTGCCCGCCAAATATTTGGACATGCCTCAGCGGTGGCTTGATGACACTTAGTTAGAGCACATCGAAAGGATATGCAGACATGGTGACTGGCTCCTAGAGGACAGTCGTAGGTAATATCACTTACGAAATTGTGTGACTTAGAAAAAATGAGATCCAAGGTAGACGGAACTTGGTTGTTCATATATCTAGTCGGTAGATCCACGAACTGATGCAAGGGAAGTTGCAATGTTAGCTTAAGGAGATCCGAACCGAAAGTGTCCACCTCCGAATTGCAAGCTAGATCAGCCCAGCAGACTTCAGGGAGGTTGAAGTCACCCAGTATTAGACACCTATTGGCAGCCTGAGTACGAATAAATTCAATAACCTCCCTTGAGATACCTCCAGGACTTCAGTATACCACTACAACTGTAAACTGAGCAGAAGAAGTGCACACAATAGTCGAGAGGGCTTCAGCAGTTTGACCCGGCGGATGGAACACACAGGTCCTCAACACATCGAGTTTACAACTATTATATATTGCGACGCTCCCACCTTGGCGGCCAACGGAGCGATCGCAGCTAAGCAGTGCGTAGCCAGGAAAACATAATTCACCGTCTGTGATATCCAGGGACAGCCACATTTCGGTGATAGCAAGCATATTGGGACGAGATTTGTCAACAAGTTGACGCACCTCGTGTACCTTGTTCCTTAGGCTACGCGCATTACTAAGCACTACCCGAAGGAACTCGGCACGACCAGCCCTGGGTCGTACTCTACCAGGAGAGGTTATGGTAGGGCCGAATTTGACTTCCGGCAACCACCTGAAAACCCACAAGACGAAGGCCTTGCTCACCAGCCGCCCGCCTGCTCATGAGGCTTTTGATAGCTTCCTTTAACTTCAGTCGATCTGCCAGTGGGAGGTCCGGCTGAACGCTGACATTACTGCCCTTGGGATTGGATGCAAAGCGCATTAACGCTTTGCGTTCCTCCGGGGTTGAGAGGACTACACGAAGTAGGCGGGGTCGCGGATTTGGCGTATCTACAGGGAAGTTCCCCAACCTGGTTAGTATCCTGGTAGAGGCACCGGGGAACCAGGTGGAAGCATCTTGTTGACGCATAGCTTGAACCACTGGAGGTCATCCAGCATGCGTTCCTTTGGAAGAGCTGCCGCGGATTCAGCAACGTTACGAAAGATAACGCTACCATCAGGCAAAGAATCACCTCGACGAGGCGTATTCACTCCACGCGTCTTCGACGCGACCTCAGTTTCGACCGGTTTGGCAGATGACGGCGCGTTCCTTCGCCAAGTGATCTGAAGTAATTGAGGTTGAGGCTTTATTCTCTGCCTCCAACTTCCTCACCAATCTAGTCTTATCAGACCTTGTGGGTGTGACCGAAGTCGACACGGCGCGTTGCTTCGCCAGTGGAACTGGGGTGATTCGAGTTAAAGTTTTGTGTTCCACCTCCAATACCTTAATGCTTTCAGTGCCTTAAGGCTTTGAGGCAGCCCTACGGACTTTCTTAGCTCTCTTCCTCTTGCTTTTATTGGGTCCAGGAGCCATAAGTTCGGTCTCGCATTAGACGGCTTCCAGTACATCAGAGGCCCCTTTAGAGGCATTCTGGACCGCTAAGACACACGACACGGTAGCCATCACCTCAGTCGGATTTTTATCGACAGCAATTGAGGTTGGTTGCGTGTCTTCCTCCAATGAACCGACATCAATAGATACTCCCATATTCCTCATCCGTAACTCCACTTTCCGATCAAGAGATATGAGGAAGGACCACAACTGCTGGTTACCCAGCCCGACGTTGCTCGATGTCTCCTCAGTGACCTCAAGACGAGTAGATCGACGGCGACGGCATAGAAGACAAGTGAACCGCATGCTATCGCTAGTCGAAGTCATTGCGTACTGAGCAGGGCTCAAATCGGTACAGGTCTCATGGTACCAGCAGTTGCCTAAATAGCACTGCATGCCATCAGACTCGTCCGTCACGGGCTTTGAGCAGCTCCCGCTGCCGCATACAGCATTAGATTCGTTGAGCAACGCAGCCAAAGACACATTGGCGCCGGTATTCAGTGAATCCGACATGACGCTTTCAGAGTGTAAACCAAGTAGCAAAACGTAAAACCGACAAGCTGTTACCTGCAGGGCAGCCAACAGAAACAGTTATGGATTAAACAAGGTGCAAAACGGATTACAAAACACAAAATATCGGAAAAGTAGCCAGAGCCAAAACCCGGAAAAGATGGACGACGTTGGTAAGTACCCGAAAACGGGTACGACGTAATCCTGGGAAAAGGAAGATCCAAAATTCTCTGGATCAAGTGAAATTTGACAAAAATCAAATTTTGTGCACGACGCTTGTAAACACTGTTCCGGAACTGTCCTTTGAAAGTAAAACCTCAAAAGACAGCACGCTCAAAAATTTCAATTTGCCGCCAAGGAGGAGGAAACCGAAGCCATGGGTAGGCATTTACTGGTTACCTGTCATCCTTTTGAGCCGGACGCAGTGATTTAAATTTTGTTGTGACATGTTAACGCCAGTTTCCTACCTTTCTCATAGGTAGTGACGATCAGCCGTATCAAACCCGCAGGTTGTGTGCAGAAACAGCTGTTCGTAATCCTACGGCTGCCCTGAGCGTGTGGTTGCCATGCCTCACGAACTGAATCTAATATGTTTGCTAACGACTTGCTTGTCTCTTTGCGCAAAGGTCCATAAATCTGTGGGGCCAAAACCTATGCCCTTCATTATCAAGTACAGGCACACCTAGCTAGTTTAGCGAAATTTGACGATGAATACTATACGTACCGTAGGCGGTCTGTACCGTACGTTGCATCCAGGCGCACAACCTGCGGATCGCGCTAAAGCATTTGCACTTGGGGGTTACGAACGAAACACCCGTGCTTAAGAAAGCCATTTTTAGAAATATTTTGCACGAAACCATCCTGTTTTCTGCTCTGAAGTACCTGTTACGTATTGTATGGCAATAATAAGGTGACGTTAACCGACATGGCACGGGCGAGAGCACCCTGCGGCATACCATACCAGCGTCGTCGCTGGTGACGTGGTTCTCGAATACATTCACGATATATTGCTTTATGTTGCATGGTGGGGTGTTGTAACGAAAGAAGTCAGCGGATTGATTGCATTCCGCCTCCGTACTTCGGCGGTTTATAGGGTACTTTCCGAAAAGAAAGCGGTTGCATGGATGGTTGTGTGCCAGGTCGAACGTTACTACTTTTAGCTTACGGTCATCCTAAGCAACATTGTCGCGGACACTGCAAGCGTTGTCTCGAGAACTAAATAAACGGTCAACAAAATTATTAACTTCCTGTTAGATTCGCCATATTCGTTTGCTTTTACCTTTGGAGCGCTTACAGCACAAGCAGTGATATGCGATGTGACCATACTTCATGCTAAAATGCTTGTTGTTTTTGCTAATAGAGAAAAGAAGGTGTGCGTCGTTGCGATACGTAAATGACGTAACCAGTGATTAGCATGCATTAAATATATGCAACGAGTGTTCAAGAAAGATGCTCTTTAAGCCAGCCTACAGGGGCTGTTTGATAGCATGAACCGAAAAATGTGTTGCTTCGGGACTTTCCGTTGTACAAATCCTACATAGTAACGGGTTACCTAGCGACGTTGCCAAGGAGCATGAAGGTGCAAATGCCTGGAAATAGGTGGATGGTGTGTGGGGAATGGGCTTGTGTTAAGTATGATACCACCTAAATGGTAACCGGTAATGGCGCGTGTGCATGCTGTTTGTTGTGTTATTTGGTCGCCATACTTGGTATTTCTGCCATCGCGACGGTTGTGAGTGATAGTGAGCTGTTCAGGTCTTTGGTTGTTTGGAACTATGAAAGTGTTGAAGACATGGAGGAGCAATTGGGACGTTTTCAGATTGAAACGTCGATTTGTTTTTCCCGTGCTTCTTCCAAGTCTGCTGCTGCTTACCATTGTGGAAGTCGGACGCAATTGCTGGATGGGGACGGATACGGTTACATCATGTACTGTTGCGTACATTGTCAAACGTTCAGGATCGCGTGGCAAGCGGTAAGATAATATTTATGTTACATGGAGACTAACTCATGTAGATACAAATCTTACAATTGCGAGGCGCGATTCTCCGTCGTTTGGAAGGAAGGAAAATATGTCGTGCGAAGTTACTTCATGATGCATAGTCATGATTTTCACCTTGGTAACCCCTGGTTGTACGCACGCAACCGTCGGCTTTCTCCGCGGCCAGAGAAGGAAGTTCTGCGTTTGACGGGTAGTTTCCATAGCAGGCCTGATTTGCGGTGCTTCATCTATCAGGAGTACGGAAAACGTGTAACCCGTTTGGACCTGAGCAATTTGCGCATTCGTCATCGAAATGCAGCCGCATGTGAAGTGTTGGAGGTGGCAACAATTTTGGAAGGGCACTGTGTTTGCCGATTGGTGTCGGAGGGCAGTCAGATTCGTTATACCTTCTTCTCTCCATCCGTAGTGCGTGGCATTGTGAAGCGTTATATGGAGGTTTTATTATGCGATGCGACACCAACTAAATTATGGTAGCGACATTTTGGGGCTTTGCATGTTCGTGGACGTTACAGGTCTAGGAATTTCCTTTTTTTATGCCCTATTACCTGCTGAAACGTCCCACAGCTAAGGGCATGCGGTGGAGGTAATTCGGGAGCTGGTGCCTAGCAGCATACGTTGCCGCACGGTGGTGATGGATAAATGTGCTGCTCAGTTGCGCACGTTTCGACGTCACTATCCCAACGCGAAGATGGTTTTCCGCTGGTACCATGTGAAAGCGGACATGGCTAGACGTTGCGGCCGCATACATGGGATCTCTGATGCCCGTCGAATGCACTTACGCGGTTGGCTTCATAACCTGATATATACTTGCGATGCGTCGGTATTTGAAAGAATATTGAACGCGGTGCGGCCTGCTAATCCTTAATGCCACCGTTATTTATGCGCAACGCGGCTTCAACACGCGGACTCTTGGGCGGCCCACAGACTAAGGGATGCTGTGGTTTTTTGATGCCACACGACATACATGGTTGAGAATGAGAACAAGCACCTTAAGGAGTATTTGTCTGAGAGGGCAGCGTTACTCACTGTCTTCACCTGCGTGGCTAATAGGGTGAACAGTATCGTGCACGAAAGGAACAGCATAATGGCAAGGCGGTGCATTATCGTAATTTCTGTTCCATCGGTGGTGTCCTCAGTGGCCTGTGTTTTCGCACAGCTGAGCAATTTCGCAGGCAATGACTTCATAGCCCATTACTGTGCATCTACCGTTTTCGGTTGTAGGTCTAATGGGCCTTATTGGTTAGTTACCTGCCCTCGTTCGAAAGCGCGTCGGGTATACATCACACGGGGCAGTGAATGTAATTGGGAGTTCAGTCGGCAGTGGCGGCTCCCATGCGCTCACATTTGTTATGTGGCGGCGCTTCACGGACACTCTGCGGAGGACATACTACATGGATGTCGGTGGATCGCACCCCGGCAACCTCCCGCAGCATCCTCCGATTGTGTTGCATCTGATGGTGGTGTGCAGATTAGAGACCGTCATGTAGGGGATAGCGATGCGGCATATTCAACCCGTTGTCCTGTTTACCGGCTAATAGAAGTCCCGACGATTCCATGCAGAAAGCAACCGGTTATTCACATGCTAACCTCTATTAAGCAATCAGGATCCAGAACCTCCACATTTATGCATGCAAGAAACCATCACGTGTACACATACATATTCACCTATACATACATTTCTTGAACTATGTATATATTTATATAAACTTGTATGCATCTACATATACACAAACATATATATATATGCATATATTGTTACATTTATCCACATACACGTACGTGGCATATAAAGTGGGGCATATGGTTGGCGGCATCCGGTTTCGGATTTACCTGTCACTGTGGCAAGCCACAGGACGCCTGCGCCTACAGAGGGACCACGGGTGGCTAGCGCTGCACCACCCACAGCTCCATCCACACGCCCCATATCCGGTGTGAACCCGAAGGAATAAGACCGGGAGGCATGCGGATGGGAGCCACATTTCATCAAAGGAGCCGGCCCACACTCCTTCACAGGCAAACACAAGCACGCTGTATTTGGGAAATAAAGCGCACACAAGGCGGTGGCTGGACCGTAGTCCGCTCCACACTGAGTGCATGGAACCACTCTTCAAGCCTAGCACGGCCACAAGGACCGTGCACTCTGTCCCCTCCAGCAACGACCAACTGTCTCCTGGAGCCAGTATGGTGGAGGTAGTGGGTAATAGACAGGTAGGCACCTTGTCAACATGCACATCAAGCGCAGCCACACCGGGGATATAAAGCAACAGCCAACCACTTCAGAGAAAGATAACAAAGAAAATAAATCGAGTAATGCATAAGGAAAGCGTGACATATATCTTAAAGTAATGAGCATCTGAAGTAAATTGTTTACCAAAGAATGCGAGGTAAGTTCACGAGGTCAGCAAATTTACTTTACAGAAATGCCACGAACACAAAAATGCCTTCGAAAAGGACTAGAATTGGCTTAAGTGACGTGTGCAAGATTACAGAAGAGAGTACAGGTAGACATTTATATCAGAAAGCAAAACCTTGGGACAAAATTGAAAACCCACCACCTGAAATAAACAGACTTAGCACGCAAGCAAGCAGTGATAAAATTCTTAAATTAGTGTGCATATGAAACAAGAGGTATACAAAAGCATACGTGGTAATTTCACGAGTGCAGGAGGTTTATTTTACGGGAATGCTACAAACACGAATGTTATCGAAATAACTACAGGTGGCTTAACCGACGTGTGCAAGTGAATAGAAGAGATTATAACTGGGCATTTATATGGGAAAGAAAAGAATTAGAGCAGAATTGAAAACCCACCACCTGAAATAAATAGACTTAGCATGCAAGCACGCGGTTAGTAAATCGAATGCAGCGTACCTACAAACGCTGCGCCGGTTCTGCCTAGGTTCTCTGCAGAACCCGTCGTCGTTTCGGGAGTAGTCCCGAGTGGCTACGCTCATGCCTCACTAGGCCTGCCTGACTCAGTCACTCGCGACCGCATGTGCTACAGCACCATGCACTTGATGTCGATGGAATACAATCCATCGGTGCTTGCCGCTTCCGCACTTGCCGCTTCTTCTCTGCTTGCATGAGGGCTTTCTCCCGCACTTCAGCAACTGCTTTCGTGATGAGATCGCGCAATACACGTCGATCAAACGCTTTCGATTCCCATGACCTGCAATCAAGATTAGAACGTGTGAGGCTCACTTTGATCATGTCCTGGAAACGTAAGTTTGGTTTCCTCACATGCCGCTTCCCAATACTCAGCTGACCGTATAAGAGTTGTTTCGGCATCCGAGCCGAATCCGTACGCCACACATGACCGAGCCATCTCAGCTGTCTCAGTAAAAAGATGCAGTCCACTGCATACATCCCACTTCGGCGCAAGACATCCGTGTCTGCAACTCTGACGCCCCAACCGATCCGCAAAATTCGTCGCAGACACTGCTGATGGAACCGCTCGAGATATTGCACATTCCGCCGGTACATCGTCCACGTTTCACTGCCGTATAGAAGAACGGACCGTACCATGGATTTGTACACCATCAGCTTCTTGCCAATAGTAGGCTGATGGTTGTTCCACATTCGGTACTCCAACTTCCCGAATGCCGCTGCTGCCTTCGACACGTGAATACGTAACTCAACGTGTAGCTGCTGATCAGTCGACATCACCTTCCTTAGGTAGCTGTAGCGGGAGGTGGTTTCCAATACCTAAGCACCAATGCTGATTCGCGGCAATATTGAAGATTGCACCCCCGGTGAAGGCTGAAAAAGACAGACAGTTTTGCTTGTGTTGATGGTGAGCCCGACTTTGGCCGCTGTCGAAGCCAGAGCATTAGTCATGTGCTGCAACTCATCCGCGCTGTGTGAAAACAACGCACAGTTGTCAACAACAAGCAACATACGGGTAGTTATCTCACAGACAAGAGTTCTCGCACCAAAACGACGAATGTTCGGCTACCCACCATCAATACCGTGCTCCACACGAACACCGTAAGCACAAGCGGCATCAAAAGCACACGACAACATTGCATGAAGATATATATTAAACAGGACAGGAGCTAACACACAGCCTTGCTTCACACCAGAGACAACTGCAAAGTCATCCGAGGTCTCTCCACTCAGCTGCACCCTCGCTCGCACACCACTGTGCAGACATTCAATTAAACTTACAAACTTACGCGGGCAACCAAACTTACCCAACCACAACATATTTATGGTTGGCGGCATCCGGTTTCGGATTTACCTGTCACTGTGGCAAGCCACAGGACGCCTGCGCCTACAGAGGGACCACGGGTGGCTTGCGCTGCACCACCCACAGCTCTAACCACACACCCCATATCCAGTGTAAACCCGAAGGAATAAGACCGGGAGGCATGCGGATGGGAGCCACGTTTCATCAAAGGAGCCGGCCCACACTCCTTCACAGGCAAACACAAGCACGCTGTATTTGGGAAATGAAGCGCACACAAGGCGGTGGCTGGACCGTAGTCCGCTCCACACTGAGTGCATGGAACCACTCTTCAAGCCTAACACGGCCACAAGGACCGTGCACGCTGTCCCCTCCAGCAACGACCAACTGTCTCCTGGAGCCAGTATGGTGGAGGTAGTGGGTAATAGACAGGTAGGCACCTTGTCAACATGCACATCAAGCGCATCCACATCGGGGACCAACATATATATACGCGAATATATATATATATATATATATTGTACTCTTTTCCATAAAGAACCACACACACCTTCCGGATGCTACATGCGCTACTCCACCAGTACACACTGAATGCAATTTTTCTGCCTGTTAGTGAATGCGAAAGATGCCGTCAACGCTTATCATTTTGAACTACTGCTCAAAATACTGCATGAATTTGGTCAAATATTTTGCAAGAAATGCCGCGCCACTGTGCCGCAGAGAGGCCGCGTGAGCCACAAAACAGAAGAAACGTTCCATAGTACGAACCCCTGGTGCTTCCAAGCAAGCGGGTCCCCGTCCACCTCTTTCGAACGAGCCAACCTACCCATCGGCGATAGGCTTTCCAGAGCGGTTTCCATCGGTCATTAGCGCGTCAGTTGGTGAGACCGCGTTTCCTCCTACAGACACTAGCATGCCTTTGCGCGATGGCGAAGTCGGTGAAAGCTAACATATATACATATATATATATATATGCCCCATGCTGAGGATGTTGTTCCAATCTTGATGCTTCTTCACCGCATTTGGGCTAAACAAACTTACGCGTAAACTAGGTCTTTTAAGCCGAATACATTTCATTCAATTTTATTTGGTTTCCTCTGCCTACCTGAATAATGTTCCGTTAACTGGCCACGTTGCATACGGTTTACACCAGATATGGGGTTTGTGGATGGAACTGTGGGTGGTACAGTGCAAGCTTCCCATCGTCTTTCTGTGCGTGCACCCGTCCTTTGACTTGCCACAGTGACAGGCTTATCCGAAACGGGATGCCGTCAACAATATAGTGATTGGGCTTATTTAAAAGTGCCAACGCTGTGCTCGCACCATCAGCTTCTTGGTAAATGGCACGCAAAATTTTCAACTCGCATCTTCTTCATACATTCTGTTACACATGTAAACTGTCCACAAACTCGAGCACGTTTATCACTGGTTATGAAAGATATATATATATACATGTATATAAACGCAAGTGCTCATTCTGGTATGTCACCTCATGTACCCTAGTTCGTTTCACGTACGCATGCATGTATCCTTATATACCGGTATAAACAGCTGTATCCATTTGTGCAGGAATGCATATATATGCGAAAAATGAATATATATATATGCGTACAATATACAAACACAAATATAGATACATATATATATTTACACCACGACATCTACATACGTAGTTAATTAAGACGGATGGACACACGTGTATATATATATGTACACATATATACGCATATGTACACATGCTTTCGTCTCCATCTATATATATGATTGGGCGGCGTCCGTATCCGGATTTGCCTGTCACTGTGACGTCCACGGGGACAGTCACAGGCCGCCTGCGCCTACAGAGGGACCATGGGTGGCTTGCGCTGCACCACCCCTAGTTCCACCCACACACCCATATCCGGTGTAAACCCGAAGGAATAAGATCGGGAGGCATGCGGATGGGAGCCACGTTTCATCAAAGGAGCCGGCCCACACTCCTTCAACAAGCAGAACAGAAGCATTCCGGCCTAATTGGGAAATCATACACACCAGACGTACACGAGGCGGTGGCTGGACCGTAGGCCATTCCACCGTGGTTGCATAGAACCACTCTTTGAGCCTAGCACCGTCTCGAGGACGATGCACTCCGTCCCCTCTAGCGACGACCAAACTGTCTCCTGGAGCCAGTATGGTCGAGGTAGTGGGTAATAGACAGGTAGGCACCTTGTCAACGTTCACCTCAGGCGCATCCACACAGGAGAGCTCAAGCAACATCTACTTCTGAAATGCAAGTTCACTCATCACGCAGGCAAACCTACCAGTGGCTGGCTAGCCGAACAACCTCCTCGTGGTGTCAGCTGGGTGGTTCGGGTTTAACCCGTTCCAGCAAATAGTTCGGCGGCAGTGTTCCAGGACGTGGTGGGTTTCGCCTGGCACGCGTTCTCCCTATAAAAAGCCACAAATGTCTGCTTAACAACACTGTGACGTGGCGGTCGTGACTCGCCACAAAATAAAGTCACTGCCCCGTGGATATCCGGATAATTCTATCAAACCCACGGACACCAATCTCTTACTCGCATATAGATGACGACATCAAGCATTGAAGATTGGAGCAGCACAACTACAAGCAAAAAATACACCCCCCATACACAAACACAAACTGCTATGGCAAACGTATCGGATATTTGCACATTTTTGACCATGCCTCGTTATCTCAAACTGATCATGCCTGTAAAGGCGTACCTCACCTTGTTGAGAATAAAAGATTTATTTATTTATTTATTTATTTACCACATACGCCGCCTTATTGGCCTGGATTAGTAAATTGAATGGAAACATACTCATGCTGATTCTATTACGTATACAATTGTGACTTCTCCGACACCTGAGAAGTCGCCCTTTTGAGCAGTTCACGGAATTCGCATAGATGAAATTTGCCTTGGATTCGTAACACCTGCAATCAACATGAGTTTGTCATAAACGCACCTTCTTCATGTGCTGATAATATTATTTTCGGTTTAAATTGGGTATTGCCCACCCGAAAACACTGCAATACCCAATTTCTATCTACTTTGAATACGGTCCCAGTGATCGCGGTGACTAAGGTTCATTTCGATGTGAATCACAGTCCATTCAATTGAGGTTGCGTGTCGGAATCCAATCACACAACGTGTAATCCAAACTTGACCCTCCAATTATTTTCGGTTTGCTCGAATGTCGCTTTACTGCACTAAGTTAGCCGTACTAAAGCGGTATGAGTATCCTCGTCGAATTCATTTGGTATACATATTTACATAGATTGGCGTCATCCACGTCCAATGGCAGTTCGAATGCAACATATGCACATGCATTTATCCAAACTTCGGTGTGAGCAGCTGTCACAAACTGGAGCGAGACGCAGTAGACATCATCATCAATGGTACGACAAACGTGTGTGGGTTTCGTATGGAGGTCAAGCTATCAACCTAACAATCTATATTTATACCCATATATACATATACTTTCGTACATATATATATATATGTGGCTGACATGTACGCCTTCTCATATCCCGCTTACATATGTACCTTGGCCTCTGAGCACATACCAACTTATTCTTATTTGCATAGAGTTTGGCAAACATGTAAACATACATAAACAACTTTAACACTTGTGATTATTCATCTTCACTGACACAAACAACAAAACCCATTCCGTGCACCCTTATTTAACATTATCCATTTATAGGCACAACAATACAGTCATGGAAGATGTTAGTCAGCCATTATTCCTTATCATATTTCTGCATGTTATTCTGTATTTTATTAATCACGCACATAGCGACGCCTTTGTCAGCACAGTTATTTCTCTCTTATTTCCCCAAATTCACAACAATACACTTAATTCCAGGTTATCTTCAAGGCATAATCCGTAAGTTTCACCCTCATTTTTTACGCATCTACGTTCATTAACCTTACCCAAATTAAATAACGTCTTAAATTGTTGCATTTCATGTCGTCCATGTGCATCATCACTGCAATTAACCTTCCGTGTGGATTTCTCAATCTTCCACCTGCTGCGTGGTAAAATGTCTTTTTCGTTTATAATAAACTGACAGTTTCTGTAACAATACACGCAACATTTCAAAGCATTTCCCACGCAAAAATAATGCTACCTTTCTTAAACGCTTTTTCAGCGCATTCGCATCCCTTGATTTTCCGCCACCATTACGACCTTCCGCATTTCAATCACTTTACCTCAGTAAAATTTTTACACATCATACCCCATGTATTACTATTAAAGGATTTACTTTACTTTATGCTACCTATCCTTAGTACTATGAACGCAATTTATTCAACTCGAAAAACGGATGTACCAGTTGCCACTAGAACAATTAAAATTTAACCGCGTACCTGTCATCAAACGGTCCCGCATGAGGAAGTTGGGTGGTACAAATGGTACATAGCAACGGTGTAACCTAACAACGTTGTCAAGGGTGATAAGTGCACACTAGTAAAAGCTGTTTTTAATCTTGTTTAATATATGGAATTGTGATGCAATATAAATGGTTATGGAGAAGGGTACTTGTGTATGTTGTTTGTTTTATTTTTCCGGCGGCCACGGTTGGCGGTGCACCTGCTGCTATGAATGTGGATGACGGAGAGCTTTTCAGGTCTTTTGCGGCGGCAAAGTGTGACGGTGTGGAAGACTTGAAGGAACAGCTGGGACGTCTTCAAATGGAAACGGCGTCTTTCTTTTTCCTAGTTACACCGGTGTCCGCCGCAGCATACCGGCGTAGAAGCGGAATGGACTTGCCCGATGGAGTTGCTTATGGTTACATCCAGTACTGTTGTGTGCGTTGCAAACAAACAGTCTCTCGTAGCAAACGGTACGTTTTCATAGTGATTAAATACCTTAAAGTATGCATGATTGCAAGGCCCGGTTCTCCGTGCTTTTGAAGGAGGGAAGGCATATCGTTGGAAGGTTCTGCATGATTCACAAACATTATTTTCATCTTGGAAACCCGTGGTTATACGCACGTAACCGTCGGCTCTCATCGGGACAAGATTTGGAGGTTCTACGCTTTATGCAGTTTCCACGGCCCACCGGATTTGCAACCGTTCATATTTCACCCACACGGCAAGCGTGTCACCCGCACGCAGCTTAGTCATTCGCGGAGGCGTCATCGGAATAAGGCAGTGTGTGAGGTGACAGGCGTCGCATCGGTGTTAGAACGTCATAAAGTTTGCTAGTTGGTGTCTGAGGGGAAGCAGATTCGGTACGTTTTTCTTATCCGTGGTCCCTCCCATCGTGAAAAGATATGGTGAGGCGCTTTTGTGCGATGCCACCCACCAGGTAAATTATTGTGAATACAAACTGTGGCCCTGCATGTTTGTTGACGTGAGTGGTCTAGGAATGTCTTTTTCTACGCCATTTTAACGCATGAAATGTCGTACAGCTATAGTCTTGCTGTTGAAGCAAGGCTGCAGATGGTGCCAAGCACCAGACATTGTCGTACTGTCGTGATAGATAAATGTGCAGCGCATTTGAAGGTCTTTAGTCGTTGGTATCCGAACGCAAGGATTGTAGTTTGCCGTTATCATGTTAAATGTGACATGAATCGACGTTGAAGTCAGTTACCTGGTGTATCCATTGCTCGAAGAATGCAGGTACTTGCTGGGCGCATAAGCTAATCTACACTCTGATGTGTGCCAGTATAATAGGTTATTAACCACGGTCAGGTTGTGCAATACTGAATGCTACCGGTATTTGTCCGGAACATGGTTGAAATACGCAGATTGTTGGACCGCTCACAGACAGAAAAATATTGTGCTCTGCGGTTGCCATACAATGAACCGAGTGGAGAATGAAAACAAACACCTTAAGGAGTATTTGTTCGAGAGATCTTCGCTTCTTACTCTCTTCACCTGTATTGTTGATCGTGTGAGTAGTTGTATGCATGAAAGAAACAAGATCATAGGGAAGCTTAACATGAGTGTTGTATCTATTCCATGGGAAGTCGGTGCTGTGGCGTCCGTTTACAACCAGCTGAGTGATTTTGCGTCGAACGCGTTTTTAGCACATTTCCCCTTTCCTCTGTTCTTCGTTGCCGGTCTGATGGCGACTATTGATTAGTGTCCTGTCCACGTTCCAGGGATCGTCATGTGTACATCACCCGGGGAAGTGATCGTTATTGCGACTTTAGTCGTCAATGGCGGTTACCATTTTGTCATAGTTCTTAGGTTGCATGGCTTTGCGGCCATTCTGCGGATGACCTACCGTATGGTTGTCGATGGATGGTTCCTCGGCAACCTCCCACAGCTAGTTCTGACGGTGTGGAATAGTGGTGTGTGTTGGATTTGCGAGATCGTGAGCCTGCGGAGGATGCTGTTGTTGTAAACCGTGTCTGGAAACTGCGCAAGTCGCAGGAAGTGTTGTCGGACATTCACGCTCAGTTATGCAGTTACGGATCGGAAAACGTTTTGGCCGCATTGAACGCGTTTAAAATGCTGGGCTCATTGATGTCAAAAGAAGGCAGTTTTCAACTGTATTGTCGCACATCCAAGTGGCCTGTACCGCTTCCGCTGGATACTGAGGCAAACGTAAACATATTATGTGGTGTAGCACCGCCGGAAATCTCACGTGATCACTCAACCGTCGCTGTATCTACTGTCTCCAAAGGTAACGTTCCGCAGCGCTTGCAAGTAACTGATGGGAATACTTTAGGCCAATTGACTTCAACGCAAGCAACTTTCCCCTCTACTTCCGCATCCGGTGCTAGGAAACTAAACCCGATACTAGTAATGCTGTGTGACGGAGGTGCGTCCCAGTAAAAGTGCTCCTTGTGAATCGAAACTTCGGAAATTGCACCCCACTACGTCTTCCTATTACCGAGTCCCAATTAAACGCGATTCGGTACTCAGGGAACCGTTTCGGAAGAATTGTGCGGTATTTGTCAGCGGGAGGATGACGTTGCAAGTCATGGTGACGCCGTTGATTGTGTGATGTGTGTAGCCATTGGTAGCATGCAACCTGAGTTTGCTACGACGGTGACTCTAATTTTGTCTGTTTTTCTTGTTTCTCCTAGTGCGTGTGGAATTTGCGTCCGGCCCTATTCGGTGAGCTATGTTCTTGGTATACTTCTGCCGTATGCAATTTCTTTATGCCTTGTCTGAATCGACCCACGATCGGTGACGCTTTCAGTTACTGCAATTCCCTATCTTTTATATGTGACTGTTGCAATGATGTAAACCCCGGTGCACTTGTTGTACAGTTTCATTTCGCGCTTTTGTATTTCGCAGTCTAGATATCAGTACCAAAACTGTTCTCCAGCTTTTCTGTGTTTTTACAGATTTTCTGTGTATTTACTTCCTTAGCGTTGGTTATGAGTCCTTTTCCTGCTGGGACGCTAGGTAGCCAATACGTCGATCATTAGCTGCATTAGTGGTGCAAGTGCCAATGGAAGTAATTGTTAGTTTCGTGTAAAGTTCTCCGGTACGATGGCGATATTCCATGGTGAACCGGTAATACTTGTAAGTATATGAGGCTACGGACGATCCGAAAGCTGTAAAATAGAGGTTGAATGCCACCTCCGCACTTCTGTATCATATCAAGATCATATTCCCTTAGGGCTAAGCGGCCAAGAGACAATATTCCAGGATCGTCCGGGCATGTGATGGGGACAACGTTCTAATGATCGTCGTAATTTTATAAGGCAAAGTTTGCGAAGCCCGGAGCATTCAGTTGGCTGCCGGTAGCTTCCGCTGCGGGTCAAGTTAGATGTTGAGATCCTGCGAAAAATGACTCCCTGGGCCTTCTCATGTGTAACAGGCATTGGGAGACAACCTCAAGTATGATAGGCATTGAAATGACCCAAGGCACGAATCGGGAGAAGGGCACATTTCCACGGTTTATCGAGATTCCCGAGTAAACGGACCAGGTTAGCAATTTGTCAAAGGAAGCCAGTAGTCCGTCGGCGTCCTCGGGGCAAGTTGTAGAGCACAGCTTTAGGTAATCAGTGTTTAGTGGATAGCGCGTTTCTAGTGCCGCTGGAAAGTCGTTTATGTACATTGTAAAGTACTTCGGCCCAATGACGGAGCATGGCGGAACCCCGCTGGGCTCAAGCACAAGGAAGAAAAGCGTTTGGCATACCTTCGCATGAATGGTTGCTGCCTCTGGTAAGTCCGGGTACATCAACTCACCGCGATTGAGCATAATCTGTTCATGAAGCACTGTCAAATGCCATGTGGATGTCAATGAAGAGGACATCAAGGAGTTTTCTCTCGTCCGTCACTGTCACCCTTGCTTCTCCAGCATCAGGCAGGTTAGTGATGTCGGATCGTGCACTGCGGCATCCATCCTGTGATGAGTTCATTGCGCATACGCCTGCTTAATGACCGCGGAAAAACGTTAGATTATACCCCCAAGATTTCGCCGGCAACGGACGTCAGACATATCGGGTGGTCGTTCGCAGGGTTTTTCGGGTCTACACGTTTGCGTTAAGGCGGTACTCTACCTAATTTCCAAGCGCTGGGTAAGACGCCGTCTGCAATAGACAGCCGCGTTATTTAGGACGTCGGGTCGGCGATGTAATCGGCATAAATGTGGAGGAATGTTGCGTGGAGTCAGGCAGGGCCTGGTGCGGAATAAGTGATCTACACAGGGATTAGTCCCACGAGGATCTCTAACTCAGATTCTACTAGCTCCAGGTTTGGGGTGCACTTAAGCGCATATTTATTGGGCGACCGTGATTCCACCGCGTAGACACCTGAGTACTGCAAGGCCATAATTTGGGTTAATCTGTTGGCGGTGCGGTACAGTGCTCTCTCCAAGGGCCGATAGAAAGGGGTTACTAACATCTTGGCCGCTCTACTCCGCCTTATGTATGAGAAAAGCATCTCCGTGCGTGTTCGCGATTGCCCTCCGAAGCATTGTTCATGTTTAGGTAGCATCATTCGCTTGTTAG
Organism: Dicrocoelium dendriticum; assembly: GCA_944474145.2. Classification (NCBI taxonomy): domain Eukaryota; kingdom Metazoa; phylum Platyhelminthes; class Trematoda; order Plagiorchiida; family Dicrocoeliidae; genus Dicrocoelium; species Dicrocoelium dendriticum. Next base: position 42,158,363 of record OX104059.1, on the reverse strand, counting down.
GTGTGCGTAAGTTTCGTACCCTTTGTACTTTTGGTTATGCTAGCCTACTTGTGTTTTCTTGAATACATCCCAGAGTTTATCAGCTGTTCAGGAAGGACCTCAGTTAAAGTTCGATGCAAGGGGTTCCTTTATTAAATACTGAGCGTTTGTGCATCAGGACGGCTTTTACAGTTAAGGACGTCATTTTGTCGGCAGTAGGTTCCATGCTTCCTCCACACTGAGGGACTGTAGGATATTGCAACCATAGACACAGGTGAACATCCAAAATAAGTTACCCTGAAGTGTTCCACTATAGGGCAGATAAAATGTCGCTGTATTCCGTGGGAAAAACTTTCCCCAGAAATATCTGGAATGTTGTTCCTCAATGACCAAGTGGGGAGGCCACTGTTATACTCGAGATACAAAGAGTTAGACCGTTTGGTATATGCCTGTCACTTCATTAGCGTCCGCTGCATAGTGAATATGGGCTCCAAAGTTAAACGTCCTAGACGAAACACGCCTGCCCTTCGGTAACTTTGAATGCCCGTTCCACAGTGAGGGGACGACGGAGAACCCATGGTAGCGGTTGTATCCCTACTGTCAGTTACGTTAAAAACAATTCCGTTGGAACAGTCTGCGAGACGGTCGTTGTCAGCACATAGGCTGATTTTCCGCTAACGTCTACTAACTCCTCTGCTCATGTTGGGCTCATAGCCGGCAGGTTCCCCCTAGAATACAACAAGTTCCCTTACGTCTGCCATACGCGGAAAGCAAATGCACTACGAGACCAGTGTATACTGCATCCGCGGAAACTTTACCAGGACATCCGCAATTTCGTCAGACACGAAAACCACTTCCGGAATAACCGTTGTGCAGTACGGGGTCCTTTACTTATAGGTGGTGAACTTCAGATTGGCCTGCCTTAGCATAACGCCCAGGGAAAGTAGCAAGACGCTATGTAGGCTGACAGCAGTATATTTGGTTGAACGCCCGCTGTCGTCATAATTGTAGAAAGTGGAAGCGTCCGTGGAAGGTCAGTTACCGCTGAACACCCGCTTCTGAGACAACCCGGTCAGCGATCCACTTAGTAACAACCCTAACTCATGCGGAACAACTAAGAATTGACCCTGGTATAAGGTCTGCGTCATTGCATGATAGGCTTATCCAGCTTGGTGACCACGTATAGGGTGTGGCGCCACAGTGTGCGTCGAACACAGGTGCCCACATACCAGTGCTCCTGTGCTGAGGTTGGAAAATACATGCACGTTGCTTTTTCATCGCGGTTGGTCTTATGGTGCTTTAGCGACGTAGTTTAAGATTCAGTGTTTTTGGCATTGCGGCGGCTGCGAAAGCAAACTACTTTTATCAGCACATTCGACATTCATGAACTCCCCAATACATTAGGAATACAGTATGGAATCACTTCCTTTGCCTGCCATACGTAGGATGTTTTGCAGCTTGACTGGTTATCTAGTAAGCCATTGTCCCCTTCATGAAGTATAAAGCACTGCCACACCGCAGGTGAAGAACTGGCCACTTGTCAGAAGGAAATGAGGTAACGGACGAAGTAAGTGGGCTTCACCTACTTTTTTACCCTGCCGCCAAACTAACCGGTATTGGCCTTTGTTGGCAAATACATGGACATACCTAGTCACGGACTTCAGTGCCGCGTCCCCCTACTTCCGCTGCGCAAGTCAGACTCACGTGTTCCAACTGTGCTTGGCACTCATTTGGCAGCGGTATACTAGCAGTTATTGACGCAGGACATGAAAGGTGCCTAAAAAGCCAACCACCCGATGCATACACACTTTGGCTCCGTGGCCCGATATTTGCAATTGCGTACGGTTAACCGAACGTTTAGGCAAGTTGACGTGTATAGTTCACTTAGAGAATCAAAAGTCTCACGTATGTCACTATTATGCACCCCTTACTCCTGATTCCATGCGTCACCCGAATTATCTGGCATCGAGGTGTCCGCTCCATGCAGTGATATCATGCTGTTGTTGTAACCCACGTTACTTTAGGGTAGCCACATTACTTTTTCTTCCTAAATACGACGCCGTCTCAGCGATGTTGTTACATATGTACCGTTGCAACTAATGATCAGCGATATGCAATGGAACATGGTGCATCTTTCTAATACAGGCACCTTGTGAACCTGTAACGGAGAACGAACTGGCACCTATTCGAAGATCTACAAGCTATTTCTCAGTGTTCTGGCTTTGTGGATTATGACCCGTTAACAAGCTCACCCGCGAGATCGGGAGTAGTTGTGATTACTTTAGACCTCATATGCGACCAGTGCATCCACTTTTCATATTGCTCTTTACAAACCATGACATTCTCGCGTTGTCAAGCATTACGTCACCGTGTTTGTAGGAGACAGTGGCGCTTGCTTTATACTTCTGGCGGAGCACCATTCCCCTTTTACCAGCGTGGCGCCATCAACCGCAGTAAAATACCTTAGACAACTACAGGTTAGTAACTTCTTGTGAACAGCGGGTTGCTACATTTCGCGTCGTTTTGTTTCCATATACGCTGCTGGGTTTCCCACCGTTATACCTTGACAGGTATAAGACTATTTCGCCCGACTCACTTCAACGTACATATTTCTCTGTACTGTAGGTAATGTTTCCATGTAAATGTACATGCGTAACCATTATATCCACCATGTGCTTGTGCATTTCGTTGCAATCGTCATGATACTATATGCCAGCCACCATGCACTGCAAAAATATTGCGCTAACTTGCCTGCATAGGTTACATGCATATGCACCGTGCCTAAGCGCTCGCTGTTTGTGGGTACAAGGGGCTTCACACGTTCCCTCATTCAGCGCGCATATCTTTGGGTTCTGTATAGATGTCCGTTTTTCATAACTTGCCATCCATCGTTCGCATGGCTATCTGTCGGAAAACTTACAGCTCCAAGAGTAGCATTCAGCAGCATGAAACTAATGAATCCCAGGCCATCTGGGCAAAGTGGGGTCATTACCATGCCATCAATTCATGTCCATTTTGGTTTGTTACTTGCTTCCGCAGTACCTTCAGTCATCCTGACCACATGTACATGGCTTCCTAAATATCATTAAAATGAACCTCCCCATTTCTCATGGTTAACGAATGCAAAAGATAAAGGTCTTGCTTACTTACAGGCCTTCGGCATTCTCCACAAATCAAAATTGCCCCTAAACACAGCGGAGAGGGCCGCACAACTGACACTGCGCAACCTGATTGGAACCCGTTTCATAAAAAAATATAATCACACGGACGTTAATGCTAGCAAGTTCCACACTGTCCTTGTATTTAGTGTCCTAGTACCGGAAGCGATGGTCACCCATCTAATATGCACTCTGTTTATATACTTACATATGGTATCCGCCAGAGGTGACTGGGTGCACGGCTCTCGCGTCCGTCTTAGGCTCTAAGGTTGGTTCCATGCACTCAGCGTGGAGCGGACCACGATTCAGCCATCACATTGTGTGAGCTTGGTTCCCGGAATACAACGTGCTTGTGTTTGCGTGTGAAGGAGTGTGAGCCGGTTCCGTTGATGCAACCTATCACGCATCCATATGCCTCCCGGTCTTATTCATTTGGGGTTACACTGCATATTGAGTGTGTGTTTAGGGCTACGGGTGGGGCAGCGCGAGCCACCCATAGTTCCTCCGTAAGCGCAAACATCCTGTGGCTGGCCGCAGTGAGAGGCAAAGCCGAAACTGGATACCGCAAACCAGCATAGAGAACTGGACATATCCTCATACTCCCATACATTATACATCTGAAACATCTGGACAGCGGCAAAGTTGAACTTTTGCTGACCTGGACATACAACAAGAGGAATAATCGCGATGTCCCTCCCCTCCACCGACCTCAAAAAGCATGGCGACCCCGATCAAATTACCTGTCCAACTAACAAAGGAAATTAGAAGCCATTACGCTTCGAACAACCGAAGGTAAAACCAGTCGTCAAGCGGCTTTGCCAGTTCAACATTAATGTTCAAAATGCTTTACGGCAGTGTTGCAGGACGTGGTGGGTTTTCGCCTGGCAAGCGTTCTCCCTATAAAAAGCCATAAATGGCTGTTTAACAACACTGCGACGTGGCGGATGTGACTCGCCACTGAATAAATTCACTGCCCACAACTACATACTGGCAAGTCGACTAGACTCACATATCACCTCTTCCCGACACCGTTTCAACTACACACGATTGAACCCGATGTATCGTCGTGATACACATGTTTTTAAACCTTGATCATGCCTGAGTTGGTATGCCTCTTTGAAACTGAGAATAAACTATTTATTTATTTATATGTATGACGTATTGCAAACTCACAGCTGCACTAGGCCTGAAGTATGTACCTATGGCACTTCCGTTTCAGTGTGGCTATTTGTATGCTGGTTAACGTCTCCGCATCCCTACTTGTTTGCACATGGCAGTTTTACGTGTGACTCAAGTCTGACAACGTATCTGTCAGTTACATACATAGGTAATCCCCGTAGTTAAGTACGCAGCAATATCGGCCAACGGTTGGGTAATTGCATGCTATGCAACCTACGTCTTGTAACCTGGCTAAAACAGTTGCTGCACTTTTCCAAAGCTGATTATAAGGCAGAAGGTAACCGCATTTACTAGATGTATTCTTCCCGTAATCGCGTCCTAGCCGTGAGCACAGATTCTGTGACAATACTGCCTTCTAAGGCGTATAGGGACGGCAGGTGCAGCACACATTGACCACCAGATATCACTGTTTTATTGAACAAGCCATTTGTGCAGCATTCCAGCTGGTAACGGTGTCGGGGACACTACCTTCTCTATCATTGACTCTAACTATTGCTAATGATCACACTTCAGACCATATCTATGGCTGTCATTGCAGTGGACGATTAAGTGTTAACTAACCAACGACAGGGGTATTGCTTGGTTCCAATTTTACGTGACAGCTACAACCCTAGTGGAATATGGCTGTCATTCGTACATTAAATTCATACTTCCACACGTTCTCAGTGTTATCCCACATGAGAGAATATCATTTCTCCAGCCAATTTCTGGTAGTCCAAACGCAACGGTGTGTGTATGACCAAATGATCATGACTGGACTGCTGGACCACTTTGGGTTACCTAAACACAACGGCACGTATCTAAGGCGCTCACCATTACATATGTCCTATCAGACGGAATGATAGCCAAGTCCGCGAACCTACATGCGCTTATTTTGCCCCGGAAACTAACGATCGCCCGCCCAATAGATTGTGGTTTTCTTGCGCAGCTTTTTATACCACTACCATGGCAGCTATACGAAATAACCAAACGACGTCCATGTCGCAGCTTGCATTCCGTCACCTTGTGTCCACTGCAACTTATTATTATGGGTCACGGTATGAAATATATTGTCTAACGAAGCACTAAATGTGCAAGCCAGTGACCTCTACATACTGACCATTTCACGGGAAGTACGGTCGCTCACAGTGAACCCGTCCAGCAAAGAAAATATTAAATGTTGGGCTAGTCTGTGGCGAAGGCGGTGGTAAATCACCGAGTAACGTGCATTTGATAAGCATACCTGCCGTATCCACTAATATCCAGCGAGCAACTTACTTACATATAAGTATAAACCTCATCTGAATTTTCGGTGTATACAGCCGTCTTTGTACCAACAGAACAGCATCAAATATATCATTCAGCGGTTCCACGCCTGCAATTCATGGCATACCTAAGGCCATAACTATCACACACCCTTTAAGAGAAACTTCCTCTTGTTCGTTCATAAAATTTTACAAGCACATGTTTAAATAAATAAATAAACTTTTGCATTGTACCGTACATATGTACAGAGATGAATACATGTATATATATACATACTTGCTCAGCAAGAAATCATAGGCTTAGGTAAAACAATAGGAAGGTAATCACAAGTATGTAGTCATACCTTACTGCTGATTGAAAGATGGCTAGCGCATGTCCTACGCATGTCACACATGCACTTTTAGCACATGGAAGCTTTCACTTCCTTCTTAACCAATTAATGTTTACACGCTCCGTTCAATAGATTTTCGCATGCGGCCCTGATTCATGTTCCCTTACAGCACCGTATACAAATATATGTATGTGAATTGACTGATAACAGTTAACCAACATACTTTGAGCCCATTCACACCTGCCTTACCATGCCATTTGACACATGGCATATACATTTATCGCATATTAAGGCAGATGTGATTATGCAGAACCTATGTTGCTGAACTGTTAGCAGTCACCTCGAACAGCCCATGCTCATGACGCGACAAATTTCACGGTGGGCATGCCTCCATAATCCATGCAATAGATGAAAAGGGAATCCCATGTATTCAGTTCCATTGCCACGTTAGGTAAGCATAACTCGGGATGCTTACCTTTAAACGTGTGCATTCAGGTGGTGTAAATATATGGTTGGCGGCATCCGGTTTCGGATGTGCCTGTCACTGTGGCAAGCCACAGGACGCCTGCGCCTATAGAGGGACCATGGATGGCTTGCGCTGCACCACCCACAGCTCCAACCACACAACCCATATCTAGTATAAACCCGAAGGAATAAGACCGGGAGGCATGCGGATGGGAGCCACGTTTCATCAAAGGAGCCGGCCCACACTCCTTCACAGGCAAACACAAGCACACTGTATTTGGGGAATGAAGCGCACACAAGGCGGTGGCTGGACCGTAGTCCGCTCCATACTGAGTGCATGGAACCACTCTTCAAGCCTAACACGGCCACAAGGACCGTGCACCCCGTCCCCTCCAGCAACGAGCAACTGTCTCCTAGAGAGAGTATGGGCGAGGTAGTGGGTAATAGACAAGTAGGCACCTTGCCAACATGCACATCAAGCGCAGCCACACCTGGGATGTCAAAAAACACCCAATCATTTGAGAGAGAGAGAGAGACAAGAAACTAACTCGATAAATGCATAAGGAAACGGTGGCATAAACCTTAATTAAATAGCATAGGTAATAAGTTGTTTACAAACAAATCCTAGCTAATTGCACGAGGGCAGAAAGTATAGTTCACGGAATGCCACGAACAGAAAAATGTTATGGAAATCGAATACAATTGGCTGAAGCGATGTGTGCAAGTTAATGGAACAGAGTACAGGGTGATATTTATATGAGAAAGAAAAGCATTAAGGTAAAAAATGTAAACCCACCACCTGAAATAAAGAGACTTAGCATGCAAGCACGCGGTTAGTAAATCGAATTCAGCGTGCCTACAAACGCTGTGCCGGCTCGTCGTACTTCTCTGCAGGACCCGTCGTCGCTTCTGTAGTGGCCCCAAATGGCGCAGCGCATGGCCCACTAGACATTTATATGAGAAAGAAAGGCATTAGGAGAGAACCGAAAACCCACCACCTGAAATAAAGAGACTTAGCATGAAAGCACGCGGTTAGTAAATCGAATTCAGCGTGCCTACAAACGCTGCGCCGGTGCTGCCTACGTTCACTGCGGGACCCGTCGTCGCTTCGGCAGTGGTCCCGAGTGACTCCTCTCATGGCTCACTAGGCCTGCCTGACTAAGGCACTCGCGACCGCATGTTCTACAGCACAATGCGCTTGATGGCGATGGAGTACAATTCATCGGTGCTTGCCGCTTCCGCACTTGCCGCTTCTTCTCTGCATGCATGAGGGCTTTCTCCCGCACTTCAGCAAATGTCTTCGTGATTAAATCGCGCCACGCACCACGATCAACCGCCTTCGATTCCCATGATCTGCAATCAAGCTTAGAACGTGTGAGGCTCACTTTGATCATGTCCTGGAAACGTAAGTTTGGTTTCCCCACATGCCGCTTCCCAATACTCAGCTGACCGTATAAGAGTTGTTTCGGCATCCGGGCCGAATCCGTACGCCACACGTGACCGAGCCATCTCAGCTGTCTCAGTAAAAAGATGCAGTCCACTGCATACATCCCACTTCGGCGCAACCCTTCCGTGTCTGCAACTCTGGCGCCCCAACCGATCCGCAAAATTCGTCGCAGACACTGCTGATGGAACCGCTCGAGATATCGCATATCCCGCCGGTACATCGTCCACGTTTCACTGCCGTATAGAAGAACGGACAGTACCATGGATTTGTACACCATCACCTTCGTGCCAATGGCAAGCTGATGGTTGTTCCACACTCGGTACTCTAGCTTCCCGAATGCCGCTGCCGCCTTCAACACGCGAATACGCAACTCAACGTGCAACTGCTGATCAGTCGACATCACACTCCCAAGGTAGCTGAATCGGGAGGTGGTTTCCAATACCTAAGCACCAATGCTGATTCGCGGCAATATTGAAGATTGCACCTCCGGTGAAGGCTGCAAGTGACAGACAGTTTTGCTTGTGTTGATGGTGAGCCCAAATTTGGCCGCTGTCGAAGCCAGAGCATTAGTCATGTGCTGCAACTCATCCGCGCTGTGTGAAAACAACGCACAGTCGTCAGCAAACAGCAACATACGGATAGTTGTTTCATAGACTAGAGTTCTCGCACCGAAACGACGGATGTTCAGCAACCCACCATCAACACGGTGCTCCACACGAACACCGTAAGCACAAGCGGCGTCAAAAGCACATGACAACATTGCATGAAGATATATATTAAACAGGGCAGGAGCTAAGACACAGCCTTGCTTCACACCAGAGACAACTGTAAAGTCATCAGAGGTGTCTCCACTCAGCTGCACCCTCGCTCGCATACCACTGTGCAGACATTCAATTAAACTTACAAACTTACGCGGGCAACCAAACTTACCCAACGCCAGCCACAGTGCCTCGCGGTTCACCCTATCAAATGCCTTGGTGAAATCAACAAAAAGCGAGTACAAGGGCTGGTGTCGTTCTTTGCACTTCTCTTGCAACTGACGAGCCGCAAACACCATATCTATAGTGCTGCGACCCGAACGGAATCCACATTGCTCTTCCGCCACGTTTGGTTCCACAATCTGACTCACGAGGCGATTGAGCAGGATTCGGGCAATCACCTTGCCTACACAACACAGCAAGTTGATGCCACGATAATTCGTGAAACATTGCTTGCTACCTTTGCCCTTGTACAGTGGTAGCACAAGGGCATCCTTCAGCTCAAGAGGCACCTCCTCCTCAATCCACACGCGTTGCACCAAGTGGTGCAGCGCAATCAACAGCGCTGGTCCACCGTGTTTCAATACTTCCGGCGGGATCTCGTCGTCTCCGGCACATTTGCCGTTTCGCAGCTGAGCAAGTGCTCTCTGCGTCTCATCCAGTCTCGGCGTATCCGCCAGATCCGCCTTCACATCGTGCTGCTTCAGGCCATTCAATGTAGGCCAGTCGATCTCTGAACGGTTGTTCAAGAGACAGTCAAAGTGTTTCCGCCAGACCTGCATTATGTCTGCAGTCTGGGTGCAGGTAGCGCCTGAACTACCAACGATCAGTGTCCTCAGCGGCTCCAATCTCGGTCCATACACCGCCTTCAAGGAGTCAAAGAATTCCTTGTGTTGACGGCGTTCGGCGTAGCATTCCATCTGCTTCGCCTTCTCCGTCCACCATGCATTTCTAATGCGACGGAGCTCTCGGGTCAGTCGCCGTCGAAGTTTGCGAAACTGACTCCTCTTCCCCAAGTCACTGGGATCTGCAACATGTGCAAGAAATGCCGCATTTTCTCCGACACCAACGCACCAATCGTCACATTGTTGTCATCAAACCAATCAGGCCGCTTACAGCTTGCGCGCCCGATGGTCTCTTTGGCAGCAGATTTTACCTGGTCGCGAATGTGGTGCCACAGGTCGCCCACTGTGGCTATACAGTCCACATCACCACACAGGCGTGCAGCCATCGCCTTTCCCAGCGCAGTACGTTTCGCCACAGTATCGAGGGAGAGAATGTCAAAGTTACGCTGATTCACGGCGGGAGTGCAATACATCGATTTACGAAAATATTTATACAGTTTGGTCCGAACCAATTTGTGATCAGTGCCACACTTGGCTCCACGCAGTACACGTGTCATGCGCACTTCACGCATATCACGCTAACGTACGATGACATAGTCGAGCAGGTGAGCGTGACCACTCCGTGGGTGCGTCCAAGTTGCTATATCACTCGCACTCAGTGCTAACCGAGTGTTCGTGATCGTCAGGCCGTGAGTGGCACACAGTGAGAGCAGCCCGTCACCGTTCGCATTCGCTGAACCAATGCCATGCGCATCGATAACATCTGTCCACGCTGATGCATCACGCCCAACGCGCGCGTTGAAATCACCCAGCAGAAATAGTCGGTCGCTCCTCGGCACAGACCGTATCACGGAGGATAGCTCAGTGTAGAACTGATCACGCGTGTCATCAGGATAACACATGGTCGGACCGTACGTGCTTATAAAAGTAGCAAACTTACCTCTTCCGTGTCGCAGGCGAACAGTCATCAGTCGCGCGCTGAGGCCCGTTGGTTCACCCACCAGCTGGCCCTTCAGGCAGTCGGATATTGTAAATCCGACCCCATGTTCACGTGGTGCTGAGGCGGCGTTCCCCACCCAGTAAAATGTGTAGCCAGCACCTGCTTCATGTAACCTACCTTGCTCAGCGAGCCGAGTTTCACTGAGCGCCGCAATATCGATGTGGTAGCGCGCCAGCTCCATTGCGACCAGTGCAGTGCGTCGCTCCGGGCGCTGGCTCGAGTTCCGGTCCAGTGGTGTGCGCACGTTCCAGCACCCGATGCTGAGTGCTTCTCGCGCAGGCATACGATTGCATTGGTGGGCAATCGCACGCGAGGTGGTCGTTGTGCTTCGGAGGTTTGCTTGAGGGACTCCACCCGGAGCCTTTGGCTCAATAGCCTGACCCACAAGGCAGTGGGTGGTTTGGAGGTTTGCCTGAGGGACTCCGCCCGGAGCCTTTGGCTCAATAGCCTGACCCACAAGGCAGTGGAGAGCAGATCCAGCTCGGGAATGTGATTGCAGAGACAGATTGGGATCTGCTTGACGGCCGTCACACGCAGCCTTTGAGGTTCTGGAACAGTTATCATATGTTTTGCGACCGTAATTGGATACGCACCTGCGACCACGGCCAGACGCAGGTGGGATTTTGGCGGGTTTGCACCAATTTGACCAGGGGCTGCCTGGCTTGAGGCGGGCAGTAGCAAACCATTGAACACCCGGAGGTGTCTTCCCACCGTCAGAGACAATGCGTGGCACTCGTGCTCTACGCCAATCGAGCATTGAGAATATAACCCGCAACCTGTTGTCTCCCATGGCTATGTTTTACGGGAAGTGGGCCATCGACCACTTCCTAACCTCCGGAGAGGATGGATTAGGATACTGCTATGGCGCCCAATCCTGACAGGAGAACGACTCGGGTCCTCAGCCAAAGCCTTCGATTAAATGAACACCCGACAGGCAGCGGGTCTAGCACATGGTCAGTTAGCTGACTCATGCGGATTGGTGTCCTGGATCTTAGCAGGGAGAAGGGCGAAACGTAACTCCCACCCAGCGGTCGCCACGTGGAGGCGCCCAGGACATGAGACTATGGCGCAACAGTAGCAGCAGTGGGTAGACCATCTGTCAGGATCTAGCCACCACCAGCCTCAGCGCACCATAGGCTCTCCCGCCGGTGTAAATATATATATGTATATATATATATCAAATAAGCATGGATAAAAGTACGCCTTTATATCAAGTTACCCAATCGTAGCTGCGCATATAACGACGTGCAAATTATTCCTTTTTGAGTAGCACTTTTCAACCATGTGCACACACCAGCACACCTTAAGCAGTTGTAAACTTTCCCGTTCACTACTATCAATAACAAATAGCAAACACTGCATGCGCATATTTCCTTCCGCCTTCATATACACACCAATGCAGTAATATAAATAGTCTGTTCTTCGTAAACCGTTATCGCATTTGAACACAAACTTCTTTATACCATCAACGATGCGCCTAGTGATGCTTTTATCATAGCAGTTATTCCTTTTGGACTTCACCATAATTAGCATATTACCTATATAAATTTCTATATTCCTTATGGTTATGGAATGAAGGCAGTGTAAGTGGTTTGTTTATATGCTTTATTTACTTTGTACATTTTGGCGCGTTTCCTGTTTTCCGGCATGCCGGATGATACGTCAGCTTCTCGTTGCATGCCAACTGGTGTTTACGAGGCAATTATGGAGTTTCAACGCGATTTGCTGCGGTTCCAAAGAGAAACAGCAGGTTCCTTTCATAGATGCACTTTGATTACTGCGGCGGGTCATAAGCAAAGGAGTGGAAACAATCCCCCTGATGGTTTTCGTTATTGATTCAGTTGATATCGTGTGTGTATAGCAAGCGTAAGAGGGTGAAAAGGAAGCGGTAAGGTGCATGATAATTTGACTGCTGATAAGTCTTTTAGTTAAAGGCGCTACAACTGCAAGGCCTGATTTTCCATGGTATTGCAAGGCAGGTATCATGAGATTGGCAGCGCTTGCTTGAAACTTTCGCATGTGTTCCAGTTGTGAAAACCTTGGCTTTATCCTGCTAATCAGGGGCTTAATGCGGTACAAGAGACGGTGGTATTAAAGTTGATAAAGTCGTTTCGTCAGTCAGGTGAAAGCAGGAATTTCGTGTTAACGGCATAGAGCATACGTATTACCAGACGTGATTTATATCATCTGAGGCATGGGAGTTAGGCAGAGCAAGTTGGTGAGATGGAACATATACTCATCATGTTGGAAAGCGAAGGTGCATGTACGGTTGTTAGGGAGTGGTTGGAGGTGCGGCTCCTGGTATTCGTACCAGCGTGCATGCGGGGGTTGATTGCACAATACGGCAAAGTTATGCTGACGGATTCGACGCATCACGTTAATTACGGCGACTAAATTCTATGTCGTTGCATGTTCGTTAACGTCGCTGGAGTAGGGATATCATTTTTTAAACCTTGTTACCAAATGAGACGACGGAGCTTTAGTTGGCGCCCGTAACAGCTATGCGTGCAATGGTTTCAAGCACGGCATCCGTGGGGATTATTGCGGTAGACAAATGCGCGCACCAGATAAAGACTTGCAGGGAGGTGTATCCGGAGACGGGCATGTGGTTGTGCCGTGTCCACCTGTTATGCGATATATACAGACGGCGCAGTCAGTTATTAGTTGGGGACCCAGCGGAAAGGGCTTTTCTGATCCGTTTGCTGGGGAATCTGATATCCACGTCTGCGGAGACGCATTAGCGCGTAATTCTTGGAACCATTCGGCAGAGGAATACGGAAGGCTTTCAGTATTTTCGTAGAACAGGGATGCCATCGTGGAGATGCTGGGCGGCGTATTCATTACGGCATGTCATGCTGTTCTGATGCAATTCTTAAATTATAGTGGAGAATGAAAACGTGCATCTTAAACGGAATTTGAGCAGGCGTTACTCCTTACGGGTGCTTTTCGAGGTGATTGTTCATCGCACGGATAATATGGCTGATCGTCAGAGCACTTACTTAGCGACGGAGTGCGTGTAACGTAATGCAGCACGCGATGATGTATTTGTGGTGACAAAACTTGTAAACAGCTTGACTGCATTTGCTCGCGAAAGGGTGCTGAGGCGTTTTCGGCGGACGACTGTTATCGGTGTCGTACCGGATGAACCGTACCAAGTGGTGTCAGAATCCGGGTCTGCTCTCTACCGCGTTTGCAAACACCAAACCAGTAACTGTGGTTGTCTATTCATTCTTCAATGGTGTATGCCTTGCCGTCACATATTGCATGTTGCGGTGGAGGAGAATCGGAATGCCTACCATGTCCTTCAAGGATGTCGATGGTTGATTGATCCAGCGGTGAAAGCTGAAACAGCGGAGAACTTAGATTGCGGTCAAGGTGAAACGGCCTCCGCAGTTGGGCATGCACACAGTGTGATAGACAGGCGCATAAAGATTATATACTTGCAAGAGGTGCTTGGGGAAATCGATGTGAACGTCCAAAGTCTCGACCCAGTGGGATATTTGAAAGCGTTTTATATTTTGCGTGCTTTCGGGAACGTTATCACCGCTAAATTGGTTTACTACGTTCGGTGCGACACGCCAAAGTGTTCAGAAAGTATATCGCTGTGCACGGGAGACGTGCCACGTTTATGGGGCGGTCAGTGTGAAAAGGGGGTGCATGTTATTGCGGCGGGCTCCGCCTAAATGTTAGCATACTTTGATGAGCGCGGTATGCTGGATGGCAGTCAGAAAACCATCCCATGCCCTTCAGCTTCCCTTACGGTGGTCTCTTTCGAGGATCCGGGACAGGGAAAACGTGAGCGCAAGGAACCAATGATCCATTGTGTTGTAAATCCTGCTACTGGTACCAGCGCAATGTGCGTTGCGTAATTTCGTCGGCTGCCGACGACTAAGACTGCTAGATGCAGAACGCAGAGCAAATGAGGTGTACAGGAGGGTGCAAGTGGCCAGGTTCCAGCAGCGATTTGTGAAGTGTGTCTACAGAAAGAGGACTTTGGAACGCCTGGTAGCGATGTCCCTTGGGTGATGTGTGACAGATGCTTAAGGTGGTTCCACCAAAATTGTGCATCATATTGTAGCTCTTGTACAAATCTCTTCCCACCTGTACTTGCCTACCCTGCTTCCCACAAGCATTGTACAGCGTTGTTTTAACTGTCCAACAAACGATAAAAGACATTTCGGGTTTCGGTTCGCCTTCTGGTAGAAAGGGCTAATTTCCGTATTGGCGGGAAATGGTTCCGCTTCCACTGCCTTCGGTGCCAACCAATATAGTTTGAGTGGCTGCATATTATATTCTTAAGTCTGGTGGAATTGCGGTGTGGGCAATAAAAGATAACGGTATATAGATTTGCATCCTGAAAACGGTCATGCTAAATTAAAGTGAGGACTACAGGTGCAGTCGAAGGTCACGGCGTAATAAAAAGCAGGCGAGTGGTAAATACAGGTGAAGTGTGAACGGATGTTTTATGGAGTAAATACATTTTAATGCAATTGAATCACGCATGCAAAGGTTATGCTTGCATGAAGCAACTGGTAAGAGTAACTTACTTCCTTGGATAAAGGTCATTCACATCACCTGTATGATTATAGTATATGTTGTATATTTTAAAATGACAATGAGAGAGACGGCGCTTGTTATCTAAATTTGTAGTACCGGAAATACAATGCTGGTAGCTGTGCAGTGTCATTTATAAGGTAAACGTATTTGTAAATTTAATGACCTGTAATTGAGTTGATGCAAGTATGCAAAGGTAAAGGGAATGCAAACACAAAATATGAATGTATATATATATATATAAGACTTACGCGAACCGAAATATTTAATTCAGAAATTTATACCTGTATACAGTTAACTGTGCGGACCTGAGTATTTATGTATATATGTCGGTTATGCCTCATGCTGAGGCTGATGTTGCATTCATGATGCTTCTTCACCGGAGTTGGGCTAAACCAACTTGCACTTAAACTAAGTGGCTTTAAGCTGAATAAATTGTATTCCACTTTATTTGTTTTGTTCTGCCTACCTGAGTAATCAATTAACTGGCCACGTTGCTTACGCTACTTGCGATTATCTTCCATAAGTTTGTTGCATTTGTAGCAATTTTAAGTAACTTGTGGACATCTGTTCCATATCGCAGATTAGTTGCTAACCAATTTATTCATACGTGAATTTAGCGAAGAATTACACCGCCGTATGTGTATGCAGTATTCGATTTATTTTATTTCAGCTTGTCATTTCAAGTGAGTGGCTGTTGTTTGATATCCCCGTTGTGGCTGCGCTTGATGTACATGTTGACAAAGTGCATACTTGGCTATTACACACTACCCCGTCCATGCTGAATCCAGCAGACAGTCGGTCTTGCTGGAGAGGACGGGGTGCACGGTCGTCGTATCCGTGCGGGGCTCGAAGAGTGATTCCATACACTCAGTGTGGAGCGGACTACAGTCCAGCCTTGTGTGCGCCTTGTGTGCGCTTGGTTCCTTAATGCGTGTGCACTTGTGTTTGCCTGTGTAGGAATGTTGGCTGGCTCCGCTGCTGACACGTGGCTTCCATCCACATGCCACCAGGTCTTATTCCTTCGGGTTTACACTGGATATGGTGTGTGTGGTTGGAGCTGTGGGTGGTACAGCGCAAGCCAACCATGGTCCCTCTGTAGGCGCAGTCTTCCTGTGGCTGGCAAAAGTGATATGCAAAGCCGAGAGCGGAAAACGCCCACCATATATGTCTGCATGAGCACATGTATATGTGTAATTCTAGTAGAATATATCTATATATAATATATGTAAATGAGTACGTACACACAGATGTTACTAGAAGCTCTATGCTGGACAGTTTGTTGCAATTATGTGTTTTCTTCACCGTAGTTGGTGGAACGCCACCGATACCTAACAAAGGTAGTATTAAGTTAGATAACTGGTCGCTTTGTAATAGCTTTTGGCGATGGTTCAAGTGTTTGGAATGATACCGTTCACGTAACATACAGTGATTGTGGAGATATTGTTGAACCTTTATCCTTTGGAATAAATAATTTGGATAACTTAATGGCGGTTCCAAGTAAGTGCGTTCGCCTTGCTGAGTAACTTACCTTCTATGCGATTTAACGGTGAAGGTACATCGGCATATCGGAAAGCCTGGACATGTAGATGTTACTTTATAATTTCAATATTAGTGATAGCCTGTTTGTCATGCATTGCATTTGTATGTTGATAAAGGTGGTGCACTTCTATGCATCGATACCTTGTTGGAGCTGGCTACAAGGGTTTGTAGATTTCGGTTGGTTCGGTCTGTGTGTATGTACTGATGTCCTAGAAAAGGTGGCATGACGCTCGCATACATAAAGCCTTGCAAATACTGTGGTTCAGCGAATGGTCGTATGGTTAGGTTATCTCGAAAACATCGCGATTGTGTTGATATATGATTAGTATAACTCTATTTACGGAGATCGTTTTCCAAATTATGTTCACCGTGCCATATATCCACAAATTTCAAACTGCATTGGCATTGCTTGTTTGGCAATGTTTGGATATATTTTGGAAGCTCTACATTTCGCAGCCGGATAGCAAGCGATACGTCTGTCGTACAAAAGGCCGCGCGGTTAAGCTAGCGACTACGGCAATTAGCACAACTGAAAAGCAACTTTTGCTAGAGGCCAGCGCTGCGTACTGCTCGGTATTTAGATCCGTACAAAGCTGGTGGTACTAGCGGTTGCAGACATAGCACTGCTTTCCGCCGGAATTGTCAAGTACTGGTATCTTGCAGCTTGGACTGCCTCAAAGTGGGATAACCTCAGAATCCAAGCCACCAGGAACAACAGCCTCGGTGCATTGCAAGACCGACGTGGTGGAAAACAGAGCGGAATTAGAATACGCATACCATAGTTAAACGACCTCAACAAAAATGCAACAACTGGGTGTAAAACAGAAGTAAAACTGGGAAAAAGCGGAAGTATTACCCGTAAGCACCAAGAGCGCTTTGACCAGAACAGCTTTGATCCATCCAAAATACCTTGGATCAGAGGAAGCTTGACAATAGGCAACTTCCTTTACAAATGTTTATTCAAACACCGTTTTCCACAATATTGCAACTAAAAAGCTTCATCAGTATTTTACGCCAAAAAATCGTAGTACCGTGTAGTACATCTCATGTTGCTTCGCAGTATATGTAGGATAATTGAAAAGAGTACAGGCAATGGCAAATTGGAAGTTGCGAAAAGCTTCTTCCACTTCCCTTAGCTTTTATAGCGAACGCAGGCCACACGGCAAAAGCAGCAGTGTCATCCAACATGGCGCTCGATGACCAATTACGCCACCTTCAGTTAACCTCATTTAAAACAGCGCGAACTTCATAACTAATAGAGCTTATAAAATACCATATCTTGTACATACGCAAAAAGCGACACATATACATCTCTTGCATATCCAGTTATGAAAGCATGACCAGTTGGCCTGATGTACAGGAACACAAAGCTCCTCCAGGCCAATTTTTCATTACAAAAATTAGCCACTCCCTTTTCTGGTTTCGGCTACGCATGTTGTGCTGTTGATTCGTTTCGGTATCGTACGTCCTTCCAATAGCTTGTGGTCCTTCCAGCTTCGTATGGTTCCCAAAAGTCCTGCGGCTACTGGAGACCTTGCGGAGTTTACTGGGTAATAAACCATTCCAACTTCACCCACAGATATCCGATTCCACACATCCACGATTTTTCAACTGGTTTGCATGGAAGAAGAATTTTCTCTAAAATTAACTTGGTGCCTGCATACTACCAATTTCCGGTTGCTCTCGACGATATGACGAAGGCCTCTATAACCACACCATTTGGTGTTTATGCATTAGTCCGCATGCAATTTGGTCTACGAAATGCCACACAGACTTCCCAAAGGTTTGTCGATCAAGTCCTTAGAGGGTTCGAATTCGTCTACGCCTTCATTGACGATATTCTTGTGGCCAGTTCCAATCAGGATCAGCATCTGACACATCTCCGATCAACCTTCGAAAGCTTTGCTCAGTACGGCGTTTTGATCAATGCTGACAAATGTGTTTTTAAAACAGTTAGTCCCCTTCAGTAGTTTGAACAACGAAATGAGAAGACGAATATTGGCAGATGCTAGCATTTCGTATTATCTCGTCAGTACCAATACAATAACAGGGAAATTCTTTTATATGTCTTACAGGGCACAGTCAAACCAATCAAATTTATTGTTGTGATCATTGTTATCAGATTACGTAAACGGCAACCGCAGGTTGACAACTAATTGCTTTTGGACACACAAAGCTGGTCTAATTCGGCTTATCGCGACGGCCTCGGCAAATCGTAAAAGGCGTGCATTAGTATGACGTAACAAGATCCGGAAAGCTGATAAGGGATTGACCTGGTGGCGAGTCGCCAAGATGTGCCTGCCTATGGAGGACGCTGGTGGCTTACGCGAACACGTATCATCGGAGGTGGATTGGGTAACTTCACGCTGAACCCAGTTTGGTAGGTGTTCCTTCACTCGGGAATCTAAAACCCGTTCGGTCCTGCCGATGTAACTGATACCGCAGTCACACACGAATTGGTAGACACAATGGGATTTGGCGCCGACGGGTTCATCTTCCTTTACTGAAGGTAACGGCAACTTTCGGGTTCTGTTGATAATTACCGCCTCCGCAGCACAGTATGTACGCTGAATGGCCGAGACAATCCGTTTGATTATCCTTTTCGTTGCAGTGTCACCCTTGAATGGGAGCTCAATGTACACCTTCTTCTTAGGGGCTGTCAACACCATCTCCTTGGGCGGTCTAACTTGGCTATGTTTGTCTATGAATCGCTTTGGGTAGCCATTCTCCATAAGTGTCTTAGTGATCAGCTCTAACTCTTCAGCCAGGCAGTCGTTGGAGCAGATACGTCTGGCCCGAGTGAATAATGTTTTTACTAGCGCGCGCTTGTGTGCCATCGGTGAGAAGCTAGTGAAGTGTAGATATTGGCCGGACCACGTTGGCTTCCGGTATACAGATCGCTTAATCAGCCCATTATCCCTGCGACTCATGAGAATGTCGAGGTACGGAAGGCGCCCATTCGATTCGAATTCAAAAGTCACATTCAGGTTGTCGTGAACATTATTAAGTTGATCTACTAGTTGTTCGATTTGCATCTTTGTGGAACCGAAAACAAGGATATCATCCACGTATCGTTTGTAATACGGCAGCTGAGAAATCTGTCCACTTAGTTTCCTCTCAAGCATCAGCATGAAAAAATCAGCCAGTACCGGTCCTAACGGACTACCCATAGCTACTCCGTCAATTTGGCGATACGTATTGTGGTCGAATCGGAAAGCGACATTCTCCGTGCAAAGTAACAGGGACTGTCTCAGGAGGTCTGTCGGTATTGGTAGACGGAAATTCTCCTCTTCTATCAGGCGGCAAATGTAATCAACTGTCTCAAGCAAGGGGACATTAGTAAATAACGATTGAACGTCCACTGAACACATAACCTTGTCGGCTATGCTGATTTGGTCTAGGTCTTCGATTATTTCAAAAGAGTCCTTAATGCTGTGCAAATTGTAGTGCTGCCTCAGTGGTGCAAGGATCCGAACTAACCAGCGAGCCAATTTGTGCTGCGGGGAATTTACCATGGACAAAATGGGTCTTAGTGGCATGCCCTGCTTGTGAGTTTTTGGTAACCCGTATAGCTGTGGTGTCGAGGAACCGCTCGGCTTCAGGTGCTTGTAGGTGGTTTCATCAATTACACGATGTAGGAGAAGCGTTTCAAGGTGTCGGGTTATACGAGCCTCTACTTCTGTCAGACATTCTATCTTGTCGGTGTGTTGAAACTTGCTTTCATCACTTAAAACGCTTAGCATTTTTTGTACGTAATCATTCTTGTTCATGACAACTGCTCCTGAACCTTTGTCCGGTTTTAGTACAACCACTCCCTTATTTCTCAGCTCTCGTAGTGCTTTTAAATGACGGCTTGTAAGCGCACACTTTTCATTTACCGGTACCATGAGGACTTCATAAGCAATGTCGATCAGCTTATTCCTAAACCAACTGACAGCATCAGGACTGGTTGACTGAAGTTCAGCTACTTGGTCGAAAAAATTCTCAAACTGTGCTTCAACAAACAATCGATTCAGCTTATTGGGAGTAACTTTGTAATCTATCCCCAAGGCTAGTGCTTCTAGCTGCATATCATCAAGCTGTACGTTGGACACATTCAAGACGTACTTACCGAGATCACGTGTAACGGGTTGGTCATTTGCTTCCATCATGGATTTCTGTAGACGCTTTCTGCAAGTTTCTTTCGTGCGAGCGATAAGTCTCTGGCAAAAGATTGAGAAGATAATACGGCAGCATAGGGACAGGCTCTCCACAACCGGCATCAGGCGAGTATGTGTCTCCATCAAAGTTGTTAGCTTTGCCTTGGTCGTGTCTAATTGCGCTGATGCAATGCGTCCCAATAAGCTGAATCGATTGTTTGTTGAAGCACAGTTTGAGAATTTTTTCGACCAAGTAGCTGAACTTCAGTCAACCAGTCCTGATGCTGTCAGTTGGTTTAGGAATAAGCTGATCGACATTGCTTATGAAGTCCTCATGGTACCGGTAAATGAAAAGTGTGCGCTTACAAGCCGTCATTTAAAAGCACTACGAGAGCTGAGAAATAAGGGAGTGGTTGTACTAAAACCGGACAAAGGTTCAGGAGCAGTTGTCATGAACAAGAATGATTACGTACAAAAAATGCTAAGCGTTTTAAGTGATGAAAGCAAGTTTCAACACACCGACAAGATAGAATGTCTGACAGAAGTAGAGGCTCGTATAACCCGACACCTTGAAACGCTTCTCCTACATCGTGTAATTGATGAAACCACCTACAAGCACCTGAAGCCGAGCGGTTCCTCGACACCACAGCTATACGGGTTACCAAAAACTCACAAGCAGGGCATGCCATTAAGACCCATTTTGTCCATGGTAAATTCCCCGCAGCACAAATTGGCTCGCTGGTTAGTTCGGATCCTTGCACCACTAAGGCAGCACTACAATTTGCACAGCATTAAGGACTCTTTTGAAATAATCGAAGACCTAGACCAAATCAGCCTAGCCGACAAGGTTATGTGTTCAGTGGACGTTCAATCGTTATTTACTAATGTCCCCTTGCTTGAGACAGTTGATTACATTTGCCGCCTGATAGAAGAGGAGAATTTCCGTCTACCAATACCGACAGACCTCCTGAGACAGTCCCTGTTACTTTGCACGGAGAATGTCGCTTTCCGATTCGACCACAATACGTATCGCCAAATTGACGGAGTAGCTATGGGTAGTCCGTTAGGACCGGTACTGGCTGATTTTTTCATGCTGATGCTTGAGAGGAAACTAAGTGGACAGATTTCTCAGCTGCCGTATTACAAACGATACGTGGATGATATCCTTGTTTTCGGTTCCACAAAGATGCAAATCGAACAACTAGTAGATCGACTTAATAATGTTCACGACAACCTGAATGTGACTTTTGAATTCGAATCGAATGGGCGCCTTCCGTACCTCGACATTCTCATGAGTCGCAGGGATAATGGGCTGATTAAGCGATCTGTATACCGGAAGCCAACGTGGTCCGGCCAATATCTACACTTCACTAGCTTCTCACCGATGGCACACAAGCGCGCGCTAGTAAAAACATTATTCACTCGGGCCAGACGTATCTGCTCCAACGACTGCCTGGCTGAAGAGTTAGAGCTGATCACTAAGACACTTATGGAGAATGGCTACCCAAAGCGATTCATAGACAAACATAGCCAAGTTAGACCGCCCAAGGAGATGGTGTTGACAGCCCCTAAGAAGAAGGTGTACATTGAGCTCCCATTCAAGGGTGACACTGCAACGAAAAGGATAATCAAACGGATTGTCTCGGCCATTCAGCGTACATACTGTGCTGCGGAGGCGGTAATTATCAACAGAACCCGAAAGTTGCCGTTACCTTCAGTAAAGGAAGATGAACCCGTCGGCGCCAAATCCCATTGTGTCTACCAATTCGTGTGTGACTGCGGTATCAGTTACATCGGCAGGACCGAACGGGTTTTAGATTCCCGAGTGAAGGAACACCTACCAAACTGGGTTCAGCGTGAAGTTACCCAATCCACCTCCGATGATACGTGTTCGCGTAAGCCACCAGCGTCCTCCATAGGCAGGCACATCTTGGCGACTCGCCACCAGGTCAATCCCTTATCAGCTTTCCGGATCTTGTTACGTCATACTAATGCACGCCTTTTACGATTTGCCGAGGCCGTCGCGATAAGCCGAATTAGACCAGCTTTGTGTGTCCAAAAGCAATTAGTTGTCAACCTGCGGTTGCCGTTTACGTAATCTGATAACAATGATCACAACAATAAATTTGATTGGTTTGACTGTGCCCTGTAAGACATATAAAAGAATTTCCCTGTTATTGTATTGGTACTGACGAGATAATACGAAATGCTAGCATCTGCCAATATTCGTCTTCTCATTTCGTTGTTCAAAATGTGTTTTTGGCCAAAGTTCTGTTGATCTTTTGGGCCACCGCATTGATTGCAATGGCATTAGTCTACTCTTTGAGAAAGCACAAGCAGTTGCGGATTACCCCATGCCTCAAACTTTCAAAGTCTTCGTCTTTTTCTCGGCCGTTTCACACCAGATGGCTCTGGGCTACTCCAGCCATTGACTGAGTTAGTTAGATGCAGGTCACAAATATTGGAGTACACTCAGGAAGCCATCGATGCACTCGACAAAATCAAGCACGCGTTGTCCAACGCTACCCCGCTTAGTCATATGAGAACTGATGTTGAAGCCACTCTCACCCTCAAGACTGAGACCCCTCAGACCGCTGTTGGGGCTGTTCTCCAGCAGGTAATGAACGGTCAACCTAAGCCGCTGTCCTTTTTCTCTCGCAAAATCCATCTAGCACAGAGGCGAGACAGCACCTTTGCTCGAGAACCTTTAGCCATCGATCTCGCTAACAAACATTATCGGCATTTGCTTGAAGGTCGCATGTTTGCCAGCCTTACAGGCCATAAACCACTTGCCATTGCTTTCTGTGGTTCTTCTGACCGTTTCTTCCCCAGAGAAATTCGTCATTTGCATTAAATTTCACAGTTTTCCACCGACACCCGCCAAGTTGCCGCTATCAATAACTTTGTCGTCGATACCATGTCGCGTAGGTCTCTTCAAGAATTTTCGCGACAGAAGATTAAGTTAGAAGGCAGCAGCGCATCAGGAAGGAGATCCTGAGTTCGTGCAACTGAGATCAAATCCGTCAATCAAAATATCGCAGTTGCCAGTCCATAACTCAGACTCCAAGAGTTACTGTGATATTTCTACCGGGAAGTCCCGGCCTTTTGTTCCTCAGCAGTACCGCCGAATCGTCTTTGACCACCTGCATGGAATCTCACCCCGAGCATCCGAGCCACCGTCAAGCTAATTACTGATTGCTTCATTTGGCACACGTGCTCCGAGATCCAGCAGTGGGCCAAACACTATATCATTTGCCAAACCAGCAAGCTCCATCGGCACACGATTACCGTCCGCGGCACGTTTGCTATTATTGACGCTCGGTTCAAACATGTTCAGCTTGACATTGTTGGACCCTTGCCTCCATCCAATGGTTTCGTCTACTTCTTGACATGGGTGGATCGTTATAAGCGTTGGCCACTTGCCGTGACCTTACTTGACGCTTCTACAGAAACTGTGTGCGCGAACGTTCATTGAGAATTGAATTTCCGTCCTTGGTACTCCAGCCACTATTAGTGCCGATAGAGGCCCCAATTCAATTTGGCTTTGTTTCGTGACATGAACCGCTTCCTCGGTTGTTCCCACCTACGGACAACTGCCTACCACCCAGCTGCTAATGGCATCGTGGAAAGTTTCCACCGTCAACTTAAAGCCGCTAGTATTGTTGCACAGTCAAACTCACAATGGTCAGAACGCCTACTGGTTATCTTGCCAGGTTTTCGTAACACCACTAAAGAAGACATTAGCTGTTATCCCGCTAAGTTGGTCTTTGGCACCACTCTCAGACTTCCTAGACAAATAATACTAGACTAGATTACTGAAATAGTTGATCCGACCCCGCACGTCACACGCCTGAGGCGACACTTCATTTCAATTCGTCCAACACGACCTCGGATCCTTCCTCAGAGGCAACAGATACACCCGGATTTGCGCACTTGCTCCTTCGTTCTCGTGCGCGTCGATTCCGCCTTACGATGGCCCCTTTAATTTTGTTGCCCGGAAAGAGAAGTACTTCGTGGTGGACAGAAATGCTTATCAGGATACCGTGACTATTGACCCCTTGAAGCTGGCTTATATCGAGACGCGACTACTACCGAAACCAACGGACCTTCCTGTCACCGACAAGCCCACCTTCCCAAGTACGCCTCCTACTCATCTTATGAGTGACACCTCTCTCCCCTCTTCCGCACCCAAGCATCTCACGACACAAACTAGAAATCGCATCACCGAACACGCTTCGGACATACAGTTCTTCTCCCTTCCAGACTACGGTAAATGACACGCAAGTATCAAGCTTTCGTCTCAGTGACTCACACTCTAGTGGGAGTTCTGTAGCGCTTGTACATATCTCTCTTCCCAATCGTACTTTCCTATCCTTATTCTCACTATTATTGTATTGTTTTGTTTTAACGGACCAACAACCGTTTCTGGTTTCGTTTCGCCTTCTAGTTTCGGCTACGTGCGTTGTGCGGTTGAGCGTCGTCGGTCTGTTGGCCTCATTCATCGACCATCGGATCTAACGCGTCGATTTATCGTGCCGACTAAGTTTCGTCTTTGTCTAGATTGTGCGAATAACTGATGGTCTACCGAAGATCCTGCTTTACATAAGGTCAGCTCCAGCATTCTTATTTATAGACTGCGAGTACTTCTATGTATTTAAGCCCTTTTTATTTGGCCTTTCAACTACGATATCATGGTGATGACACGTTTGAATGGGTTTTCTGCAGAATGTAAGTTCCCGGTGTTCCATGTAATGAGGAAACGCATTGCAGGTAACCGGGACAGAACAGCACGGCCGTTTGCAAATGAAAGCTATTTGCAGAAGTGAGCGCGTTACGTTGTATTCGCGAATGTTCATCACATGGGCGGTAAATTGCTTGTTTTTACGAAAACAATCATTTCATGTGCCTTTGGTTGATGTTGACTTCCCCTTGCGTACGTGTATTAAGACAGCGTTTGCAGCAGCATGCGCGGTTATGCTAGCAAAACGGCATGCTGTGCGCATTATCATCTTGCTGACGCCTCATCTTCCGTACAAGTGAAAGCGGGATCATCATCATTAAACACGTTAGTTAGAGTTGAGAAAACCGTAGCTATTGTGTCGCAAAACGTAGGCTAATAAAGGAGAGAAAACAATCAACAGGTGCAAGCACGCTGAGCTACCGTTAACGGATAAGCGTGGTCCTGGTAAGCTATCAGCCGGTTACTATTCAGCAAAATAGTACTATCCGAAATCATATATCGCTAAACAGTTATGTCGCGGTTGGAGCTGAGGCTAATAGGGATTGGGTGGGACAAGGAAACTCAGCACGAACGCCACTAAGGTCGGCTGGTAGGAATGTCAGCAAGTGTGTGTAGTGACATCAGTTAGTCTTTCAGACCCCAACCAGTAAGGCTAGACGCTCCGATCTATGGCCCAAAAGCGACTAGAGTTTAGCTATACGGTTTGTTGTGTCATCTTCTATCCCACGGGCGCTGACACAACTTCCCAGGTAGGTAAAGTTTTGAATGACTTACAGCTTATCCCCTCCAAGGGTCAACGTACGAGGCGGCCTAGGCCAATGTTGGTGGACCGCTTTGTACTTCGAAGGTGGGAAGCAAAGCCCGAAGTGACGGACAGGCGGTGCTAACCGGTCCAGTGCCGCTTGGCTAATTTGTCGCCTGTCACAGATTAGGCCAATATCAATAACATACTATAAGTCAAGTAGTGGCGCTTCACATCCGCCACGTCGCAGTGTTACATACACATATGTGGCTTTTTGTATCGTCAATCCCAATCAGGCAGTGACATACCGGTTCCTGCAACCCAGGTGATCCACCAATACTGGTCTGCCTCCACCTCACCTATGCCGCCGCAATCAAGCTGTTGCACCCCCGGTAAGTCTATCCGCTTTTAACAGCTGGCTTTTAGAACACCAGTCCATCTGCGATGCCCAGATGCTTAATCCGCCAATACTGGGCAGCCACCACGACAACTGTGCCGCCGCGCTCAAGTCTGTTGCAGCGACGGCAAGTATATCCACTACTAATACCTGGCTTTTAAAACTGCTATGTATCCACACTGCCTATATGGGTGATCCGCCACTATTAGTCAGCCTCCACGTAACCTCTGCCGCCGCTAGCTAGTCCGTTGCACCACTGGTAAGTCTATCCGCTGTTAACAACTGGCTTCTAGAACACCCGTTAATCCGCGCTGAATATATGGGTGATCCGCCACAACTTGGCAGCCTCCACGTAACCATTGCCGCCGCTGTTTAGTATGTTGCACCTCCGGTAAGTTTGTTGGCTATTAATAAGTGGCTTGTAGAACTGCTGTGCGCCAATGCCTGGTATATAGGTGATCCGCCGCTTGTTTTTGGCCTCCATCTATTCTTTGCGGCCTCTGTATTCCGTTGCAAATCCGGAACGGGCATTGGCTCTTAAACAGTGGCAGTTAGGACACCTGTGTTTTGCTCCGGAAGCGCCGTCAATGGTATTCCTCCACGAAACCTTCCCCGCTGCATAGATACTCCGTTGCACGTCCGGTAAGTTAATGGGCTGTTACCATTTGGTTTTAAACTCCTGTTTATCCGTGCTGACTGAATGACTTATCCGCCACTACTGGTCAGCGTCTACGTCACGGTTGCCGCCGCTACTTACTTCCTTTCACCCACGGTAAGTGTACTGTGTGTTCAAATGCGGCTTATAGAACTGCTTATCCCTAAAGCTAGATTGGGTAATGCTCAACTACTGGTCTGCCACTACAAAACGTATGCCGCCTCTATCTACACCGTTGCAAATCCCGTAAGTGTATGGGGTATTACTAGGTGGCTTTGAGTACGTCTCTCTATCCGTGATGCATACTTCAGTGATGCGCCGCTAGCAGCTTTCCTACATTCAACATGTTGCCACCTATATACTGCGTTGCACCTCTGGTAAGTGCATGGCTTGCTCACTGTTCGCTTTCAAAAACCCCTGTCTACCCGTGGTGCCTAGTACAGTGATCAGCCAATACTGATCTGCCTCCACTTCACATGTGCCACTGCATAAATACTTCTTAGCACGTCAGATTGGTGTATTATTTAGTAACACGTGGCTTTTAGAAGGCGCATGCTCCATTCGTGTGCATGACTGCTCTGACCGTCCCGTCGCTTGCAGACTAATGCAGAAAGCCACGCGTCTATGCATCACCGCGTATTTTACGCACAGGATGCTTGCATGTAACAAGTTTTTAACAATATTACATATTTATACCGCCTTACGTTTTCTTTTATCCAATGACCGGTTTACATTGATTTCGAGCTGTCACCGTGGTTTCCTATGACGCTTGCGAAACCATTTCTCAGTGTTCACCCTTGGTGGCTTCAGAGCTATGTAAACACTCACTCACCTAGTAGTGAATACTTCTGAATGGTCCAAATATCCGCCATGTTTATTGCATCTGCTTCCCCTATGTCCTGAACCAATCACATCCACCGCTGCTTAACCCCTAGCCCGTTACCCCTTGTCGTCATTGCCTTAGCAATTTACCTTAATACATGACAAGTACCCCGTCAGGTAATCCATGGTAGTTGTGCAAACCAATGAACATCAACGCAGCAACCCGATATTTATATGCATTGCATCTACCGCCTGTCAACCAAGCAGTGCGCAGTGCCGTGACAAATGGATAACACTGCAGTTTCAAAAACCTTGTGTAGCAAAGGTGAGTACCCATGAGCAGATTACAGCCGCATGCCATCTGCTGCTCTAAAACCGTGAACAAAGGCATATTCACCCCGTTGTCTAGTTTAACGGCTAACAGAAGTCCCGACGAATCCCTGCAGAAATCAACCGCTTCTTCACGTGTAAACCTTCAGTAAACAGTTGTGTCCCGGAATCACTACCGTTAATACCTACATGTGAATTGCGTCGCTTTCCTTTGGTTTGTTTTGTATAAAACACTATGTTTCATGTAGGCAAATTGTTTCCCGATTACTAATGTTGCCGCACATTCCATGGGTCGCAATTTTGATAGCCGACAACCGTTTATGGATGCCCTTACAACCCAATGAAATACGTTTCAATCCCGTCAATAGCTACCTCCCTATCGGGACATGGACACCATTACTACGCAGCAGGAATTTCCAAAGGTGAAAACATCCAATGCGTCGTAGTTTCATAGTTGATGATGACGCTACGGTTACTGCACTTATATTCTGTTTCCATGCATAACGGCAACTAACGCCATCCATGGGTCCGGTAAACTGTCCACCATAATGCGATACAATGACACATTAACATGGCCATAATATGCAACCGTCACGTTCGCAGGAACACCCAGTAATAAGTGCTCATGCATATATACGTGCTGTACATACATTAACTTGTTCCCATCCCTGTTCATAACTTCTCTAACTTGCTCATTTATCATAATTTGATTGCGTATGCTGCATACAAGTCATACATTTACGTACCCTAAAGATCTCAACTACTATTTATTATGCTAAGTAGATAATATTACCTATGAAACGCGCATTCCAACTCGCTACTAACTATATTTCAACATGTACAATCGCATAGACCTGTTAGTCTGTATAATCAGTAGCAGGCTTTTCTAGAGTGTTTTACAATTCAGTATCACCAGAATATTGCAAGATACACCTAGCTGTACATACCAACAGATTTACTTAACTGTGTGTACTTTTAACACATGTGCCAATGCATTAATATTTAGGTTACGTTTGCAATCCTATATATATAAAATTACATTTGTCCATACAGCCTTTTATTTTATACGAATACACTCATCGGTTTGTGCAACCGTATTTCCATGCAGTCCTTTATGCAATAAATAGCAAGCTATTTCGATTCCCATTTTCATTACCACTGTTAATGGCACATACACATAAGGACAAGTGCAAAAGTACACAAGCAAACATACAACTGCATTCATAAGTTTTTGTTACCGTGCACTAATAAACCGACCTACGCTGCGCTCCCATTGCAGGCATTACTTTTCATTGTTCAAACTGAAATTAATTCACCCCCTTTGTATTCCATTTCCATTTTTACAAGAAATACGAACTCTTTTAGTTAATCCAATATATGTCACATAGATGCTGTATGGGTATCCAGACCTGCTGAAAGAATATATTCCACGTTTATCTTGCACAATTACACCATAGTTTCCTAGATCCCTGGATCCGTTGTACCCCAGGGCGTCATCCCGATTTTGAAATCGCGCGGATCGTTAAGCAGTCTCTAACCTACATGATGAACGTATTTTGTGCAAGGGAGTGGCTAATATTTGTGCTGAGAAATTGGCCTGGAGGAGCTTTGTGTTCCTGTACATCAGGCCAACTGGTCATGCTTTCATAACTGGATATGCAAGAGATGTATATGTGTCGCTTTTTGCGTATGTACAAGATATGGTATTTTATAAGCTCTATTAGTTATGAAGTTCGCGCTGTTTTAAATGAGGTTAACTGAAGGTGGCGTAATTGGTCATCGAGCGCCATGTTGGATGACACTGCTGCTTTTGCCGTGTGGCCTGCGTTCGCTATAAAAGCTACGGGAAGTGGAAGAAGCTTTTCGCAACTTCCAATTTGCCATTGCCTGTACTCTTTTCAATTATCCTACATATACTGCGAAGCAACATGAGATGTACTACACGGTACTACGATTTTTTGGCGTACAATACTGATGAAGCTTTTTAGTTGCAATATTGTGGAAAACGGTGTTTGAATAAACATTTGTAAAGGAAGTTGCCTATTGTCAAGCTTCCTCTGATCCAAGGTATTTTGGATGGATTAAAGCTGTTCTGGTCAAAGCGCTCTTGGTGCTTACGGGTAATACTTCCGCATTTTCCCAGTTTTACTTCCGTTTTACACCCAGTTGTTGCATTTTTGTTGAGGTCGTTTAACTATGGTATACGTATCCTAATTCCGCTCTGTTTTCCACCACGTCGGTCTTGCAATGCACCGAGGCTGTTGTTCCTGGTGGCTTGGATTCTGAGGTTATCCCACTTTGGGGCAGTCCAAGCTGCAAGATACCAGTACTTGACAATTCCGGCGGAAAGCAGTGCTATGTCTGCAACCGCTAGTACCACCAGCTTTGTACGGATCTAAATACCAAGCAGTACGCAGCGCTGGCCTCCAGCAAAAGTTGCTTTTCAGTTGTGCCAATTGCCCTAGTCGCTAACTTAACCGCGCGGCCTTTTGTACGACAGACGTATCGCTTGTTACCCAGCTGCAAATGTAAAGCATTCTGTCTCGATACTCTCAGATGTCGGCTTTTATATTGCGCTGCTCTCTGCTATGCTTCCGGACGCTAACAACGCAGCTTTGGTTGCTTGCACTGCAGATCCACTTGCGGAATCTATCATTAAGTCACCCGTCCATATGGCTACCGAGCACAAAATTGAAGCTGCTTCGGACGTTGTATCTAAATACAACCTGCTCGAAGTCGAACGACTGGCTGAAAGATCTATTAGAGTAAAGCAAAACAGCCAGGAAACCCCGCAAGCTCTCTGCTAAAGATGAAGTTACAGTTGTCGTGGCACCGGAAACAAGCCAATTGTCGTTACTTATCAAACCATCTGACGGTTGTGCGAATGTTAATATCCCAAAACGCATGCCTGTCAACTAAACGTGCCGGATATCTGAGTTTGTCGCCGAGAATGCATTCTCTGAAGGTTTGCTAGACTCTGCTCAAAGCGAAAAATCGTCACGGGACCGTGCTCCCGTTATCCAGAAGAAAAAGGCAGACCAAACTTGACCTAAAGTCTTTCGGCGGAATCGATGACCCGAAAAATGTAAGACATCGGCCATGGTGCGAATAACATACGCTGTGATTGCTACATCATCCGTGGGGCTAAAGCCATTCTCATCACCAGTGGTGAAGCCACCTTCTCCAAGTGTCATATCAAAGACACGCAGGATTAATACCCAGGGCGTGGCGATTCTTTCACAAATAGTAGCGTTATTTTCTGTAACGCGACTGAATCCTCTGCTGTCCTTCCTGCTGATCGCATGTTGGACGACCTTCAATGTTTTAATATGTGCGCTACGTAACTTCTTCCGCCTGGTTTCCCAGGAGTTACTCACAGGAAGCTGATTAGGCTGGGAACGTTCCAGTTGCTTTACCAAACCCTCGACCGCGGCTACTTCGTAGGAATGCAGCTCTCTTATGCGGTTTGCGTTTAAGCTGAAAGGTACAAATATTATGTTCAGCCGGACCTTTTGCTGGCCGGTAGGCTAAAATTAAGGGAGGCGATCAAGAACCTCAAAAGCGAGCAAGCTGCTAGTGAACAACGTCTCTGGTTAGTGGGTTTTCGGGGGGTCAGCCAGCCGTTCTTGTCCGCTTTACCACTGCCAATTCTGGTAGCGCACCACCCAGGTCGGGATCTAACGAATACCTTCAGATAGTGCTAAGTAATTTGCACAATCTATGGAATAAGGTGTACGAGTTAGATCTGCATGTAGATGGGTCGCATCTCCATATACTCGCATCCACTGCAGCGTGGCTGTCTCAGGATATCATGGACGGTGAAGTACCTCTATCTGGCTGTGCACTATCTAGATGTGATCGCTTTGCTGGCTGGCAGAGTGGGACGTCGCTGTTTATGTGAGATGTATACTTGACGGTTTGAATACTCGATTAGTTCAGTAGGCAGACAAAACTGTTGATGCTCTATCGGCCTTACTTAGCACATACTCGGCTCACGTTACAGTTGTACTTGTGTACAAAAGCCTTGGGAGCGTATCCAAAGAGGTATTTCACTTCAGCTGCTCCCAGACCGCAACCAATTGTTTGTTGATGGGCTGCTTCAACAACCCAGAGGTTTGCTGAGCAGCTCTTTCTTGCGACTCAGCGTCAGGCACATTCGGCGCTCATGTGCTTGCGTTTACGTTCCAAGTACATACGTATCAGTTCATTGACCTCCCCACTAGGTATATGGACGCCCAAGTACCCTCTATCTTACACCTTGTATTTGCTAAGTCACTCGATTTTGTTGGTGGCATTACTTACGGGCCTCCACTGGGTTCCAGTGATCATGTTTGTTTGCTCTTCAGTTGTACTCTGTCCAGACGCTACCAGCGTACCGTTGAGTCTCGCCCGAACATATGGCACGTAGACTATCAATCAATGAGAACCCAGGCTTTGGGTTTCCATTGTGTTATCAAAGACGAAGATACTATCCAGCTTGCCTGGGATAAATTTAAGTCCTACCTCACAGAGGTCTCTGCTCCATTCATCACAGTCACAAGGAGAAAGGAGGCGCGAGCACAGCCGCCCTGGATAGATCCCACCGGCAGGCATCTGCTCACAAAGTGATTTAGATGTTGGCGGGTTTACCGAGAGGATCCGTCCATCAATACTTAGAACGTACCGTAAGGCTATAAATAAGTGTAAGCAACACCTAGGGGATGCTCGGCTTAATTATTTGAGAGGGTTAGCAGACGAAGCTTCAGAAAATCCAAAAAGATTCTTCGCTTATATCAAAAAGCGCTGCGGTTAGAACATGGCAATTCCAGTGTTGATACGTGATGACGGTACTCATGCGCATACGGACTAGGACAAGATCTGCGTACTTACTAAGCAATATGCAACAGCGGTTGTAATGGAAACCTCTTTGACAGGCGTGGGCTGGTTTGCAGGATCCCAGAGGGTTCAGGACTATCCGAATTTATTGTAGCAGAGACGGAATTTCGTTGTCTGTTACAAGAGATGGACCCATCTAAGGCCACTGGACTTGATTTACTTCACCCGAAACTGTTGCATGAGTTGGCTAGGGAACAAAGTGATGCGCTCGCCATGGTGTTTCAGAAATCCCTTGGCGGCTGTGCAATGTCTTCCGAATGGAAGGAAGCTGCAATCTGACCTATCTCCAAAAGTGGGGACAGTAGCAGTCTGTGCTCAGTGGCTTGCCGCAGGGCCAGGTCCTTGGACCGCTGCTGTTCTCTATCTATGTGAATGACCTACCTGCGGAGCTTGAGGTACCAACGCTGCTATTTGCAGAAGACCTGAAACTGTGGAATAATTCCCATGTTCCTGGCGGTTCCGCAGCTAATCTGGGAGCACAGGATAAGCTTTGCGACTTGTCTACTTTATGGCTACCGCCCGTAAATCAGGCAAATTTCTCCGTTCTTCCAAATGGAGGTGCTTGCCCACCTACGAAGTACTTGGTCGGTGGGATTGAACTCTTCGGCGTATCTAGCCAGATTGACCTAGACAGCGTACACTCTTCGGCTTTACACTCCGGCGACAACAGGAAGAAGGCCGAAAGCAGAGTTTTCCGCATGTTGGGGTTAATACGACGTTCTTTCGGAGCCTTGACGGGCGGCATCTTTACTACTGTTTTCTGCTTTCGTTCGGCCTCATGTGGAATACTGCATCCAGGCTTGTCCGCCCTGCCCTGTCCGGGACAAATTGGAGCTAGAGAGGGTTTTACGAATTGGTACTAGGTGAGTCGATGGATTACGGGGACTGACGTTCCCCGAGCGTCTACTTACTTTGGGAAGGCATTCAATGCACTACCGATGGCCTAGAGAAATTGTAATCCTAAAATCTACCTTAAATTACTTGGGAAGGTTGGTCCAGGTTTATCTGAGCTATTCAGTCCCCTAGATTGCCAGCTCTACGCGGTCATTTATTGATGCTGGACAAACCGCGGTCCGATCGGATTGGGGCGGAAATCCGGCTGTCACGCAGAGTCATCGAGCGCTGGAGCATGCTTCAGGAACGTGTTATCCGGGAATCTAGGCTAAGGAGTTTGAGCGGCAACTGGACGTTCTTGGGTGGCAACACCAAACCTTTCCATTTTCTTGAGTAACTCGAACCTTTGTACTTCGAGTTGCTTTTCTCTACTGTTGTTCACGCAGTGGTATTATTTTCTTATTTCTAGTGAACTTCCTTATTCTGTGCCTTCGATTTCTCTTCCTGTTTTTTGTTTTCTTTACGTAACTACCACAGCAGGGACTGCTAGGGTAAGAAACGTAGGCATTAACTAGTTGGCCAGGGGGCGATATGGGTGTTCCGTTTTAGATCCAGCCATAATTGAACACTTCATCCATTCCCGGCTCAACGACCTACTCAAAATGGAACACCTACAAGCCTGGCTAGCGGAACAACCTCTTCGTGGTGTCAGCTGGGTGGTTCGGGTTTTAACCCGTTCCAGCTAATAGTTCGGCGGCAGTGTTCCAAGACGTGGTGGGTTTTCGCCTGGCAAGCGTTCTCCCTATAAAAAGCCACAAATATCTGCTTAACAATACTGTGACGTGGCGGTCGTGGCTGGCCACAAAATAAAGTCACTGCCCAGTGGAT
Organism: Dicrocoelium dendriticum; assembly: GCA_944474145.2. Taxonomy (NCBI): domain Eukaryota; kingdom Metazoa; phylum Platyhelminthes; class Trematoda; order Plagiorchiida; family Dicrocoeliidae; genus Dicrocoelium; species Dicrocoelium dendriticum. Next base: position 42,123,437 of record OX104059.1, on the reverse strand, counting down.
ATCAGGATAATCCTTTCAAACCCACGGACACCAATCTTCTTCTCGCACGTTGCTGACGATAGCAAACATTCAAGAATGGAGCAGCACAGTTACAAGCGCAAAGTACACAGCTACATAAACGCACACACAATTACATGCTTACATTTCCCCTACACAAACAAGCACTGTTATGGCAAACATATCGGATTTTTGCAAATTCTTGATCCCGCATTGTTTTGTCAAAATGATCATGCCTGTAAAAGTGTGCTTTGCCTTGTTGGGAATAAAGTTTATCTTATTTTATTTTCTCCGATCCTTCCAGTCCCAGCTCAACTTGAACTTGAACGAAGTAGTGCAACGGTCGCTGAAAGCTTTCCGTACCGGTATGTACAATTTCAGTGCGTACATTCGACACTTGATGGAACAGTGAGGAAATGCGTGGAAACCTGTTAAATACCTACTCGTGTGTGGAGGACCTATGGCCGACGAATGACGAAGAGGAATTTGTGGTTCGTGAGGCGGCGACACATGCGTAAGATAGACGTAGAGGGGTTTCCGGTGGTCCGTTTCTTGGAACAGCATGGAAAGTGTCGGGTAACTAGGAATGACGCTCAAATAAGGTCGGCGTGTTGTGCGCCCTCATGCATGGAAGGCTTGGTGCAGCGATCCACTGAGTTGCTGTTTGCAGACACGACGCACCAAACAAACTGCGGGAGGTACATCCTGTGCTACTGCATGTTGGTGGACCAACCCGGCGTTGCATGTCTTTTTTATACGCTTACTTGCCGAGTGAGACATCGGACGGTTACAAGGAAGCGGTGGAAGCCATGCTTGGCCTGATTCCTGCCACATCCCGGATAAGTGTGCTGCTCAAGTGGGTGCGTTTCAATTTCTTTACCCCCAGGCGCATCTGGTACTTTGTCGATTTCATGTGGTGCGACGCATACCTAGACTTTGCTCACACCTGCATGATGCGTCACCGTAGGATAGGACACTTCTATTGCGTTGTTGCATAAATTGAGATATACCGGAGATGAGGAATATTGCGTTAAACTAATGCATACGGTAGAAATGCGGAAATCTATAGGTACTTGACGCGCACTTAGTTAGCCTATTCGTCCCCATGAGCAACACATTGATTGCGAACGGTGTGTACCTATGGTTGCTTCACGACAAACAGGGTGGAGAACGAGGACCGGCCGCTGCAGCGTGATTATCATTACTTAGTACGTTCCTACGCACATCCACGTTACGGACACTTTGTTGACTCGAGCGCCAGCAATGCTTCCCCGCAACCATGATCAATGACTTGTAGGCACCTCATATCTTCATACGGAAGTGACCAGGTCTGACTACCATAAAGCAGAACGACCGGCACTGCAGGTCTGTACACACGGCCTTTCAAACGAAGGGAACTTGCCATCTGTTGGAAGGGATACCGCGTGGTCAGGAAGGAAACTCTGGCTTTTGCAATACGTGCGCCCACGTACGTTTCTATGTGCCCATGTTTGCTACCGCAGATGCGAATATAAGTAAGGTGCTAACACACCTCTAGGAACACAGCTATTGTCGGTCTGTGGTATGGCTGGCGCTGTTGCAGCACCTGCCGCGATGAAAATAAATAAAAAAACTTTTATTCTCGACCATGCGAGACACACCATTACAGGCATGATCATGTTTAGCTAACAGTGTGATCAATAACGTACAAAAGTACATGTTTGGCATAACAATATATGTAAGTGTATGGGTGTGTATGCGTATGTATTTGTGTATGAATGTGGCTTGTGTCTTTGAATGTGCCGCAGCATTTTTGAATGTTTGTTGTCGTCAGGAATGTGAGCATAAGCGATTGATGTCCTTGGGTTGGATAGCACTTTCCGTATATCCACGGGCCAGTGACTTTATTTTGTGGCGAGTCACATCCGCCACGTCACAGTGTTGATAAACAGACATTTGTGGCTTTTTATAGGGAGAACGCTTGCCAGGCGAAAACCCACCACGTCCTGGAACACTGCCGCCGAACTATTTGCTGGAACGAATTAAACCCGAACCACCCAGCTGGCACCACGAGGAGGTTGTTCGGCTAGCCAGCCAAACAGGTCTATACAGACACGTCTTGGGCGCAAGCCGGCCAGCCCTTCCCTAATCAGACCTTCCCGTTCCACATTTAGGCGATGAACGAGAATCGATGCAAGTGATTTTCCCACAGCTGGCCGTACGCTACTACCCCTGTGGTAAGCCCCCTTTGTGGGACTGCGCATCTTGTATATTTCTCTTGCCGCTTTATTCAATTTTGAGTCTGCTCTCAATTTTGACATCAGTAGGAGGACTTGTCTAACCTAATGGCTTAGCAAGATGAGCGACGAATGCCCGAAAATGAAGATGATAACTAAAATAAACTGCAAAGCTCCACAAAGTGTTCTGACCAACGGTCAAAGCCCTTTGACAATCTGATTCCAATGTCGTCTCCTGTCGAGCATGGTCTCAATAACACCAGGCCCGGTCAACTACATTCCTGGCTTTTCCGTTTAACCTGTCCACAACTGTCTAGCCGGGTATTTCCTTCGCGGCGTGAGATAAAACCTGAGACCACTGACACACTTCATGATTTTGCACGTCTCCGTTAAGCCACTTCCATCTGACTTCTTATTGAATACGAATCCAAGTTACCCAACCCAGCTTCACGCGATAATCCACGCTGACGTATTATTCGTGTGGCTATTCTGCCCAACCTCAATGCAAGTACTACCCTTCTGTAGGCATGGTGCCATGCATGAACGCAGCGTTCCAGATGTGGTCTGACCAGACCTTTGAACAAGGGGTTAAAGCCCTCCGGCTTGGAACGACGCAGAACTCTCCTGAGACGAAAGAACTGCGACCTTTGTCTTCCGCTGCTATGCGAGCAACGCCAGTCGTGTGTCCTCCGCCATTCCCATTTCTTACCTGACTCACTGGCCAGCTTGCGTGGCTTTCCTGCTACCTTTCCCTCCATAGACTGGAAAGCTACCAACTGCCCGTTCGCCGCTTGTCCATCGCCAACCATATCCTTCAGTTTGCCTATGACAGGGGTCCTCACCGGTAACTGAAGCACATATTTCCTCAGCCGCCATGAACTTTCCGTAGGCAAAATGGCTTCTCCGTTATTTTCATTCCTTAGCTTACGCCTGTTCTCCATACATTAGTACCTTACTTACCTGCCACGTTTCTCTTCCGTTGCTATGTGAGCACCGTCATCCATGTGTCCTCCGCCATTCCTACTCCAGGTGAGACACACAGGTCAGTTTGCGTGGCTTCCCTGTAACCATTCTCTCCAGAAACTAGAACGCAACCAACTGCTTGTTCGTCGCTTGTGCACCGCAACCGGTATCCTCCTGTTTGCCTATGACAAACGTCCTCACGGGTAACTAACGCACAGCTGTCCGCAGCCGCCATAAATGTCCGGTAGGTGGATATTGCTTCTCTGTTTCTTTTTACTTCATAGATTCGGTTTGCTGCCCATACCTTTGCACCTCAGTTCACAAAGTGCCCCGCCCGTTTGCCGCATACACCAGGTGTAAGCAAATCCATGTGTAGCATACTTTTCCAGTGCCTCATGTGTCATTGCCTCCAGTGACCGTAGTCACATCCGCACTATGCGCCGACCGTGAAGTGCATGAAACTACCGTCCGGTAAGCATGCATACATAAATACATGTATATCCATAGTATCTAAGGCTGCAGTGCATCACCATGTTTAGCTGCTCCACCCGCTACCATGACATCAAACAAGGGAGCGCCACGTTTGCCCTCCTTAGGGCTTACATCAGGGAAACGCATAAATGTCCGGCTTAAGAGCCTACCATTTTTAACGTCCACACATTGCGAGTAGACTGCGTCCATAGACACGCTCCCCATAATGGCGCGGATATTAGTATTGGTGTGGACAGCGAGCACCTCCTCCGTCCTTTCCATGTGGCATGCGTATTCACCTTTCCAGCTACCTTTCCTACAGCCAAACTATCACTTCACCGCATAGCTATTTCAGCCTCACACAGGTAGGTTGGCAGGTTAAGAAACCCCATGTACAACAGCCACCAGTTCTCCCCGTACTTGTCTCATACGTTACGGTGTACCATGTCACATTTAACCATTTAGCATATTCCTTCACCTCTACGCCTAACAAAAGCACGTACACCCCATAACCCAGTGATCCGCTGTGCTTACGTGACACTTTGCATTCGTCCGCATCATACGCGTGAACACTTTGACTGGCATTGAACGACGATGCAGTGATTATTTTGCCTATCGTTTTCCTCCCCATCCTCTTACATCTGCAACCTCCTTCCATTGCCTTTGTATGCCAGTTTACAGTCAGCCGGTTATTTACATGTGCAAAAATGTTATCCACTATTTCAATGACAAGTATAGCACGACTCTTTGGTTAAAATGTTCCATAACATAGATACCATAAGCTGGAGCGACATTTACACATCTGCATAAGAATACCATACATATACAAGTGCATCGATCCACCGCATATCCTTTGCCCCATTTATTCTTTAAACATGAAGTTCGACTATCACACACGTAAGCCTTACTTTTCAGCCATGTACGAGTTTTCATTCAGTTGGATTTGGTTGCCGGCATTTCCTACTCTTTCCGCCGCCACCGTTCAACCACACCACCTATCACAGTAAGATGGGGATTACATACCATGCATCCGTGGTTTATAATGCATCAACTCGCAGTTCCAAACACGCAACTTCAACGCCGTTTGAAGTCTGTGGATATATGACACAGTGAAAGAGAATTGGGAAACGGTCACCGTAAAAATGGAAATAATCTACACACATAAGAACACCATCGCAATGTTTTTGAGATAACATAACCATACGACCATTCGCTGAACCACAGTCGGTGCAAGGCTTTGTATACACGAGCGTCATACCATCATTTCTGGGACAACAGAGCATACACACGGACCGAACCAACCGAAATCTACAGACCCTTGTAGCCAGCTCCAACAAGTTATCGATGCATAGAAGTGCACAACCATTTCAACATGCAAATGCAACGCATGACAAACAGGCTATCACTAATATTGAAATTATAAAGTAACATCTACATGTCCAGGCTTTCCGATATGCCGATGTACCTCCACCGTTAAATCCCATAGAAGGTAAGTTACTCAACAAGGAGAACGCACTTACTTGAAACCGCCAATTATTTATCCAAATTATTTAGTCCAAAGGATAAAGGTTTAACAATATCTACACAATCACTGTATGTTACGGTATCATTCCAAACACTTGAACCATCGCCAAAAACTATTACAAATACGACCATTTATCCAACTTAATACTACCTATGTTAGGTATCGGTGGCGTTTCACCAACTACGGTGAAGAAAACACATAATTGCAACAAACTGTCCCGCATAGTGCCTCTAGTATCATATCTGTGTGTACGTACTCATTTACATATATTAAATGTATATACTGCTAGAAGTACACATATGGTTGGCGGCATCCGGTATCGCATTTGCCTGTCGCTGTGGCCAGCCACAGGACGCCTGCGTCTACAGAGGGACCAGGGTTGGCTTGCGCTGCGCTACCCACAGCTCCAACCACACACACCATATCCAGTGTAAACTGGAAGGAATAAGACCGGGAAGCATGCGGATGGGAGCCACATTTCAGCAACGGAGCCCCCACACTCCTACACAGGCAAACACAAGCACACTGTATTTAGGGAATCAATCGCACACAAGGCGTTGGCTAAACCGTAGTCCGCTCCACACTGACTGCATGGAACAACTCATCGAGTCCAGCACGGTCACAAGGACCGTGCACCCCGTCCCCTCCAGCAACGACCAACTGTCTCCTGGAGCCAGTATGGACGAGGTAGTGGGTAACAGACAGGTAGGCACCTTGTCAACATGCACATCAAGCGCAGCCGCACCGGGGATATCAAACAACAGCCAATCATTTGAGAGAAAGATAACAAAGAAAATACATCGAGTAATGCATAAGGAAAGCGTGACATATACCTTAAAGTAATGAGCATCTGAAGTAAATTGTTTACTAAAGAATGCAAGATAACTTCAAGATGTCAAAAAGTAAATTTTACGGAAATGCCACGAACACAAAAATGCTTTCGAAAAGGACTAGAATTGGCTTAAGTGACGTGTTCGAGTTAATAGAAGAAAGTGCGGATAGACATTTATATGAGAAAGCAAAGCCTTGGGACAAAATTGAAAACCCACCACCTGAAATAAACAGACTTAGCACGCAAGCAAGCAGTGATAAAAATCTTAAATCAGTGAGCATATGAAATAAGAGGTTTACAGAGGAATACGTTTACAAAAGCATACGTTGTAAGTTCACGAGTTCAGGAGGTTTATTTTACGGAAATGCTACAAACACGAAAATTTTATCGAAATAACTACAAGTGGCTTATGCGACGTTTCCAAGTGTATAGAAGAGTTTATAACCAGGTATTTATATGGGAAAGAAAAGCATTAGAGCAAAGTTGAAAACCCACCACCTGAAATAAATAGACTTAGCATGCAAGTACGCGGTTAGTAAATCGACTGCAGCGTACCTACAAACGCCGCACCGGTTCTGCCTAGGTTCTCTGCGGAACCCGTCGGCGCTTCGGTAGAGGTCCGGAGTGGCTACGCTCATGGCTCACTAGGCCTGCCTGACACAGACACTCGCGACCGCATGTGTTACAGCACCATGCACTCGATGTCGATGGAGTACAATCCATCGGCGCTTGCCGCTTCCGCACTTGCCGCTTCTTCTCTGCATGCATTAAGTCTTTCTCCCGCACTTCAGCAAATGTCTTCGTGAGGAGATCGCGCCATGCACGCCGATCAACCGCTTTCGATTCCCATGACCTGCAATCAAGATTAGAACGTGTGAGGCTCAATTTTATCATGTCCTGGAAACGTAACTTCGGTTTCTCCACATGCCGCTTCCCAATACGCAGCTGACTGTATAAGAGTTGTTTCGGTATCCGAGTCGAATCCATACGCCCCACATGACCGAGCCATCTCAGCTGTCTCAGTAAAAAGATGCAGTCCACTGCATACATCCCACTTCGGCGCAACCCTTCCGTGTATGCAACTCTGGCGCCCCAAACGGTGCGCAAAATTCGTCACAGACACTGCTGATGGAACCGCTCGAGATATCGCATATCCCGAAGGTACATCGTGCACGTTTCACTGCCGTATAGAAGAACGGACAGTACCATGGATTTGTACACCATCAGCTTCTTGCCAATGCTAAGCTGATGGTTGTTCCACACTCAGTACTCAAGCTTCCCGAATGCTGCCGCTGCCTGCGACACGCGAATAGGCAGCTCAACGTGTAGCTGCTGATCAGTCGACATCACACTCCCAAGGTAGCTGAAGCGGGAGGTGGTTTCCAATACTTAAGCACCAATGCTGATTTGCGGCAATATTGAAGATTGCACCTCCGGTGAAGGCTGCAAGTGACAGACAGTTTTGCTTGTGTACTTGGTCAGCCCGAATTTGGCCGCTGGCGAAGCCAGAGCAATAGTCGTGTGCTGCAACTCATCCACGCTGTGTGAAAACAACGCACAGTTGTCAGCAAACAGCAAAATACGGGTAGTTGTCTCACAGACTAGAGTTCTCGCACCGAAACGACGGATGTTAAGCAACCCACCATCAATACCGTGCTCCACACGAACACCGTAAGCACAAGCGGCATCAAAAGCACACGACAACATTGCATGAAGATATATATTAAACAGGGCAGGAGCTAAGACACAGCCTTGCTTCACACCAGAGACAACTGCAAAGTTATCCGAGGTCCCTCCGCTCAGCTGCACCCTCGCTCGCATACCACTGTGCAGACATTCAATTAAACTTACAAACTTACGCGGGCAACCAAACTTACCCAACACCAGCCACAATGCCTCGCAGTTCACTGTACTAAATATCTTGGTGAAAGCAACAAAAAGCGAGTACAAGGGCTGGTGTCGTTCTCTGCACTTCTCTTGCAACTGACAAGCCGCGAACACCATATCTTTAGTGCAACGACCAGAGCGGAATCCACGCAGCGCCTCTGCCACCTTAGGTTCCACAACCTGACTGAGGGGGGCAGTTGAGCAGGATTCGGGCAATCACATTGCCCACACAACTCAGCACGTTGATGCCATTAACATTTATTTTTGACCTTTGCATGCATGGCTCGAGGGATGAGCTGTACAGCAATATGCCAAGAGAGGACGAATGTCCGGGCAGAATAGGAAACACTGCTCGAAATAAAAAAGACTTCAAACAGTGGTCGGAACCGCGTCAAAATTGTCACCGTGTGGGATTGGGTGCACGTTATGTAAGGCGTGATGATGCACCACGCATGTAGGTGTAGTAGACTTTCAGAGTCATACGAAGAGTAGAAACACAGAGGTCAGAAATATCAAGTGATGTCATCCCGAGTGCGGCAAGATGTTTGGCTGAGGTGGAATATATCATCCCTCGATTATTGATAGTGACGGGGTGGTGAACAATATCTGTCGTCCCAGGAAACTGTTCACGTATGTATCGCGATATGGCTGCGGCATTCTCCCCTGATCCGTATTTATCCACTTTCAGTTTATAAGTACAATCCATTCGGTACGCGCCACAGATGGCCACGTCCACAATGTGAACCGTAGAATTTCTAACCGCAAGCAGGTCTGGCTTGATGAAGGAGGTGGCTGACGGAATCCGCGGCTCCATAACAATGTTAATGCTTCGGCGTCGCAAATACCTGGCAATCTGTTGGGCAATTTCATTGTGAAGTTTACAGCGGACATCATGCGTGATGCGGCAAGCCTGAAGAACATGTGACAGTCTCTTTTTGTCCGCAGCTCCCGCGGCAGTAGAGAGAAGCCGGGTCATTTGTAGATCTGCCTCTGCTCCGTCGCGTTTTGGTAGAAAGAACACCCCCGTAGTTGGACACCCCGTATGAAAAGACGTGGAAATATCCTGGTGGGGTCATTCAGCCCGTGGTGAGCGGAAGGTGACGTGACCACATTTCGCAAGGGAGAGCTATCCACTGAAGCAAAGAAAGCATCTCTCCAGGCTTCCGCAGCTGAGCTTTTATCCATGACGACGCGATTACCGATGGTAACAGTGGAGCGCGCTAGACGATGGATGGCAGCGGCTGCAGGGTCCCGGATCGCAGAACTGGTCACTGGATGGCAGTTGGCTAGGTGTCGTTCCAGCCTCTCCTTCCGTAGCAGGGGAATACTCGTTGACAGACACGGAATACCCTAACCAAAGCTCGCAATGGGAGCGTGAAGATATGCAATGGAGGTGTCTAACGGCAAGCGCAGTCATTTTATGACGTGTGATCTGACAATGCGATCCAATAGCTTCAATGTATTCCGGTGAACCACTGCCAGAGCTAACTGATAAACGTGCTTGGGAAGCAGATAGGTCCTCAGAACCTCAAGTCGTTGTTGTGGTTTAAGCGGTGCCTTGGTAACTTCGTTAAGTTGCACAGTAAAATCATCGATTACTGTTAGAGGGAACTTACCCATCCAGTTAAAAGGCAGGCCCAACATCTTGAACTTTTCATCGGGCAGAATGGAGGGAATAAAAATAGGACCACAGTCCAAAGCATTCTTATCCAGTATGGTTCGTGTGCGAGCGCCATCAACAATTACATTTACCGAGAAAGATTTTAGATGGTTGATGTTGAGACCGACGCACTGCAGTCGTTGATGGAATCGCTGAAGGTGAGCTCCCAGAGAAATGCGGTCTTGAGCAAAGATGATCACGTCGTCCGCGTAAGCGAGGTACTCAATCGGGCCAGCCGGTGATATCCAAGGCGAAGTGGCGACACCGTGTAAAACTTCATCTAGGGACATTATTAAGAGCAAAGGCGAAAGCGGATCTCCTTGCCGGACCCCTCTATCAGGATGAAGCTTGACGTCAATAAAAATTGAGGACGCGGAGCTGTAATACGATGCCAAGTAATCTAATAATAGCGGGGGCTCCGAAAGCAGCTGCTGCTCGAAGTAAGGAGTGATGAGAAATGAAATCGAACGCCTTCGAGATGTCCACTGCCGCAAATGAAAGGGGGTACGAGAAGAATGAGAATGGCGAAGAGCAGCATGGAGTATGGACGGGGCTTCGAAAGCGCCATCTTTACGAAGAAAACCAAATTAAAGGCGGTCGGTAGGGAAAGTCGGAACTCAACGATCAAAGAGGAAACGATAGAGAAGCCGTGTGAAGACAGATGAAATTGCGATTGGACGGAATTGGTCAGGGGAGATGGGCTGGGAAACTTTTGGTACAAAGGTGATCCGAGCAGTGTTCATTTGGATGGGAAATGGGTAGAAAGCAAGAAGACAGTTGAGAAAAGAAGTTACAAAGTATGGATCCATCCTTGAAATATCGGCTGGCTTGATACGGTCTACACCGGGAGCTGAACCCCGCATCTGTTTGAGAACACTTTGCAACTCCTCCAGGACAATTGGCTTCACCAAGTCATCATTAGCTAGAAGGAATTGACGCGGTGCGCGCTCTTCATTAGCAGAAGGTCTGGAGAGGACATTCTTCCAATATTCCGTGAAACCTGTAGTGTTCTCGTCCTCATTAAGAAAGGCAGGGCGCCATCTTCCGTCAATCACCGTACTTGCAGTGTCTTTCCGGCGGGTATGCTAAAGACGTTGTATATGGCCATATTGTAGGCGTCGCCGGTGCTGATTGTTTCGAATCTTAACTGTATGTGCACGTTTTTTCGAAGGCCTTCATCTGTGTGGAAAGAGAGTAGCACACACATCGTTTAGGGCCTCACTAAATGCTATCCTCAGTCCATCAGTAGCATACGAATTCACCAGATCCCGAAGTATGCGGTGTTCCTCCTTGGCAGGAGAGGCACAGTTGCAAAAAAGCTGTTGGGCAGCTAGCAGCAGAGTGCGGAATACTGGTGTTGGCGCGGACGCAATGGAAGCTTCGTAATTAGATTAGGAAGCTTCTGGTTGATCCTGTACCGCAACGGCCGTGGGGCACGTAGTGGACGGTGGGGCCATAATACCAGCTGACGTTTCGCTAGAGAAACTTATGGTAGACGACTGCTCCTGAGGGCATACCGTTGCCTCTGGAACTAACGCTGCAGATGAGTGAGGCGCGGTTGAATAATCTATCGAGGCAATGGGGTATGGTAAATTGAAACGCAAAGCAGCGTCGGAGGAGGCGGTGGTCACCGTAGGATTGCCTTCGTACGCTTCTCGAGGGGTTTGTGTAGACACACCCAAGTTAGTCGTTAATCTGGGCTGAGGTATATGGAATTCATCAGACGTTTTGTTTGAGAAGGGTGACGCTCGTACGGTTCCATCTGGTGGCGTGATTGGATGTTTGGTTTCAGTCCATGGTCGCGGAAATGCACTGAAAGTGAACGTTGTGTGGCGCTGATGAAAGAACCATCTAAGTCGTTGCAAGCGTTTTTCGATACCGTCCCCGGTGCAAAAGGGGAAGACGCGTCTCAGTCGTTCTAAAAGGATATTTAAGGAAGGAGACGTAACCGCAAAACGTGAGGCTGCTAAAAGTAGGGATTTGTCATCCCTGGCTGACCAGTTGTAAGATTGCCTCGGTAGTCGGGCTAGACAGCCTGCATTGTAACTGACAGGATGCTGATGTCTCCAATGCTGAGACAGGCCATTTTTAGTGGGAAACGTACGGTGACATGTTGGGCATTCGAAACTGAAAGTATTCCTGGCAGCGGCTGTGGTCAGTAAACTCGTAGGCTTCCTGAGATGGGCCGCCAAATGGCGCCGCAGGCCGCTCCTAGATTTAAACGTCCTCGAGCACAGCGAACAAGAGGGAGGCTGGGGTACGTCAAAGATCGTCGCCGGATCGGAGGCGGGAGCTTTGGATGTTGATAAAGTAGCTTCGGCAGGAGAAACCCTTCATCGTGGTGACGGCAGCAACTGAGGGAGGCGGTCATGTAGTACACATGGTTGTCGTGATCCCAATGGTAGGGCCATGGGTGATAAGGGTGAGTGTGTGGGTGACGGGTGGACGCGGTTCCGAGAGCTGGCTATGGAGTCGACAGAGGCAGGTCCGTTTGATTCGTCGAAAGAGCAACCAGCAACTCCACTGCTCTGACTCTGCAGAGCAGGGCATGAAGGGAAACAGGTGGGAGCCTGCGCAATTCGTGCAACATTGCTTGCTACCTTTGCCCTTATACAGTGGTAGCACAAGGGCATCCTTCAACTCAGGAGGCACCTCCTCCTCAATCCATACACGTTGCACCAAGTGGTGCAGCGCAGTCAACAGCGCTGGTCCACCGTGTTTCAATACTTCCGGCGGGATCTCGTCGTCTCCGGCACATTTGCCGTTTCGCAGCTGAGCAAGTGCTCTCTGCGTCTCATCCAGTCTCGGCGTATCCGCCAGATTCGCCTTCACATCGTGCTGCTTCAGGCCGTTCAATGTAGGCCAGTCGATCTTTGAACGGTTGTTCAAGAGACAGTCAAAGTGTTGTCGCCAGATCTGCATTATGTCTGCAGTCTGTGTGCAGGTAGCGCCTGAACTATCATCGAGCAGTGTCCTCAGAAGCTCCAGTCTCGGTCCATACGCAGCCTTCAAGGAGTCAAAGCATTCCTTGTGTTGGCGGCGTTCGGCGCAGCATTCCATCTGCTTCGCCTTCTCCGTCCACCATGCATTTCTAATGCGACGGAGCTCGCGGGTCAGTCGCCTTCGAAGATTGCGAAACTGACTCCTCTTCCCTAAGTCACTGGGGTCAGCCACATGTGCAGGAAATGCTGCGTTCCTCTCCGACACCAATGCGCTGATCGTCGCATTGTTCTCGTCAAACCAAACAGGCCGCTTACAGTTTGCGCGCCCAATGGTCTCCTGGGCAGCAGCTGTCAGCTGGTCGCGAATGTGGTGCCACAGGTCGCCCACTGTGGCTATGCATTCCATCTCACACTGGCGTGCAGCCATCGCCTTTCCCAGCTCAGTACGTTTCGCCACAGTATCGAGGGAGAGAATGTCAAAGTTACACCGATTCACGGCGGGAGTGCAGTACATTGATTTACGAAAATATATGTACAGTTTGGTCCGCACCAACTTGTGATCAGTGTCACACTTGGCTCCACGCATTACACGTGTCATGCGCACTTCACGCATATCACGCTGACGTACGATGACATAGTCGGGCGGGTGAGCGTGACCACTCCGTGGGTGCGTCCAGGTTGCTATATCATTCGCACTCAGTGCAAACCGATTGTTCGTGATCGTCAGGCCGTGAGTGGCACACAGTGAGGGCAGCCTGTCACCGTTCGCATTCGCTGAACCATGGAGGCCATGGAGGCGATCGGATATTGCAAATCCTGCCCCATGTTCACGTGGTGCTGAGGCGGCGTTGCCCAACAAGTAGGATGTATAGCCAGCACCTGCTTCATGCAACTTACCATGCTCAGCGAGCCGGGGTTCACTGAGCACCGCAATATCGATGTTGTAGCGCGCCAGCTCCATCGCGACCAGTGCAGTGCGTCGCTCCGGGCGCTCGCTGGAGTTCCGGTCCAGTAGTGTGCGCATATTCCAGCATCCGATGCTGAGTGCTTTGCGCGCAGGCATACGATTGCATTGGTGGGCAATCGCACGCGAGGTGGTCGTTGTGCTTCGGAGGTTTGCTAGAGTGGTTCTGCCCGCAGCCTTTGGCTCAATAGCCTTACCCACAATGCAGTGGGTTGTTTGGAGGTTTGCTTAAGGGCCTCAGCCCGGAGCCTTTGGCTCACTAGCCTGACCCACAAGACAGTGAGGAGCAGATCCAGCTCGGGAATGTGATTGCAGAGACAGATTGGGATCTGCTTGACGGCCGTCAAACGCAGCCTTTGAGGTACTAGAACAATTATTATATGTTTTGCGACCGTAGTAGGATACGCACCTGCGACCACGCCCAGACGCAGGTGGGTTTTGGCGTGTTTGCACCAATTTGACCAGGGGCTGCCTGGCTTGCGGCAGGCAGTAGCATACCATTGAACGCCCGGGGATGTCTTCCCACCGTCAGAGACAATGCGTGGCACTCGTGCGCTACGCCAATCGAGCTGTGAGCTTATAACCCTTAAGCCTGTTGTCTCCCGTGGCCAGGTTTTACGGGAAGTGGGCCATTGACCACTTCCTAACCTCCGAAGAAGATGGACTGGGATACTGCCAGGGCGACCACACCTGACAGGAGAACGACTCGGGTCCTCAGCCAAAGCCTTCGATTAAATGAACACCCGAAAGGCAGCGGGTCTAGCACATGGTCAGTTCACTGACTCATGCGGATTGGTGTCCTGGATCTTAGCAGGGAGAAAGGCGAAACCCAAATCCCACCCAGCGGTCGCCACGAGGAGGCGCCCAGGACATGAGCAAATGGCAAAACAGTAGCAGCAGTGGGTAGACCATCTGTCAGGATCTAGCCACCACCGCCAGCGCACCATAAGCTCTCCCGTCAGAATTACACATATACATGTGCTTATACAGCCAAATATGGTGGGCGTTTTCCGCTCTCGGCCTTGCATATCATTCCGGCCAGCCACAGAGCGCCTGCGCCTGCAGAGGGACCATGGGTGGCTTGCGCTGCACCACCCACAGCTCCAACCACACACAACATACCCAGTGTAAACTGGAAGGAATAAGACCGGGAGGCATGGGGATGGGAGCCAGGTTTCAGCAACGGAGCCAGCCAACATTCCTCCACAGGCAACAACAAGTGCACACTCATTGGGGAACCAAGCGCACACAAGGCGTTGGCTGGACTGTAGTCCGCTCCACACTGAGTGTATGGAACAACTCTTCGAGCCTAGCACGGATACAAGGACCGTGCACCCCGTTCTCTTCAGCAAGTCCAACTGTCTGCCAGAGTCAGCATGGACGGGGTAGTGTGTAATAGCCAGGTAGGCACTTTGTCAACATGCACATCAAGCGCAGCCACAACGGGGATATCAAAACGACAGCCAATCACTTGAAACGACAAGCCGAAATAAAATAAATCGAATACTGCATACACATACGGTGGTATAATTCTTCGCTAAATTAGCATATGAATAAGTTGGTTAGCAACGAATCTGCGATATGGAACAGATGTCCACAAGTTACTTAAAATTGCTACAAATGCAACAAACTTATGGAAGATAATTGCAAGTAGCGTAAGCAACGTGGCCAGTTAATTAATTACTCAGGTAGGCAGAACAAACCAAATAAAGTGGAATACAATTTATCCAGCCTAAAACCACTTAGTTTAAGTGCAAGTTGGTTTAGCCCAACTCCGGTGAAGAAGCATCATGAATGCAACATCAGCCTCAGCATGAGGCATAACCGACATATATACATAAATACTCAGGTCCGCACAGTTAACTGTATACAGGTATAAATTTCTGAATTAAATATTTCGGTTCGCGTAAGTCTTATATATATATATATACATTCATATTTTGTGTTTGCATTCCCTTTACCTTTGCATACTTGCATCAACTCAATTACAGGTCATTAAATTTACAAATACGTTTACCTTATAAATGACACTGCACAGCTACCAGCATTGCTCATTACCATTGTACATTTGATTGATGCATTACGTATACCTTTTACTAATCATTCACATTGCCACCCTTCATTAATATTCCTTCATCACCTCTAACAATTCCGTAAATTGTCCCCTTATCGGACCATAAAGCGCTTCAAGGACGTCATGCCTTCCAACTGCCAATTACCCCTTCAAGGCAATTATTGATTCCTCGGTTTCTGCATTACCGGTACTACAAATTTGGATAACAGGCTCCGTCTCTTTCATTGTGAGTTCAAATAATACAACATATACAATAATCAGACAGGAGATATGAATGCCTTTTATCCAGGGAAGTAAGTTACTTTTATAAGTTGCTGCATGCAAGCATTATCTTTGTATATATGGATAAATTGCAGTAGCACTTATTTGTTCCATAAAACATCCGTTCACCCATAAACTGTGTTTTCCATTTTCCTGCTTTCGATTACGTCGTGACCATCGACTACACCTGTAGGCATCACTTTAACTTATAATAACCGCTTTAGGCTGCAAATCCATATACCGTTATCTTTTACTTTCCACACCGTAATACCACCAGAATTAAGAATATACTGTGCAGCCACTCAAACTATATTGGTTGTCACCGAGGAAAATGGAAGCGAAACCATTTCCCGCCAATTCGGAAATTAGCCCTTTCCTTTGCGCAAATTCGGATATGTTTATTTTCCGCCAGTTTATTGGCCTTCATTATTCCACCACCGCCCCAGTAAAATGCTGATGAATCACATACCATGTAACGCAGATAAACGGTTCAAAATAAATCATGCCATTTGTCTATATCACTCAGAACACCAATTATTTACAACATAAGATAGATATACTAGTTGGCGCCAAGGAAATTTTAATTTAACCGCCATTGTGCAAATCTAACGGTTCCGTCCAGCACGGTGTGTAATATGTTTCGTAGAGCAGGTTCCTAGTAGCAGAAAGGACTCCGGAATGTAAGCGAACGTTAGGCGAAGCTCACCGACCGAACTGTAAAAGCAAATACAACGGCAATGCTCCGATGAGCCGAATAGCAGAACGAACGAACGGAGCGGAAACACGTGTATTCGAAGACACAACAGCAGCAGGTGTTCCCCGCTACAAGCGTACATAAATCAAGTAGCTTTGGCAAAGGTAGACGCGGTGATTGTTTTGCCGTTTGCTTCGTCATAAATACGATACACATCAGGCTAGGAAAGGGAAGAAAACGGGCACTAAACATAACTCATGGTACAAAGGAACCAGTGCGGTTGTGCTTGCGTTACGGGTGCTTGCTTCTAACCTGGCGCCACACTGAGTTGCAACACAATGGAGTCCAGTGTAACGACAACAGTTTTAGGATTAGTATCCAGTTATACCAATGTCTATTTACCATGTGCATCTAAAGTTAAACCATTTCATCTTTGTTAGCAACGTAACAAACTTTTAGCCTAGCGTACGATGTCACTGTTACCAATTTCTAGGCCCAACTGCAAAGCGCGAAGCACGGTTTGCATTAAGTGCTCCTGTGTACGGAGAATTAACCGTACAATCTCTTGGTTGCCGGTACGAATAGGGAAAATGTAGTTTTGGTGCAGCATAAAATTCTTTACGATTATTAGTAAGCATTTAAAAGACTGACTTGTACACAGAATTTATATGCTTAAACTGTGGCTGAAGCTACAGGTGTTTAATAATATTGCAAAAATGCGGAACTTTGCTCTCTAATAACCTGCTTACAAACTAAAAAGTATTAACGTTCTTTAATAATAAATGAATAAACATATATTCCTAGACTTGCTGGATGCGTAGATCTACATTTAAACAAATCTCATGCTCCTACAATGGGCAGTTGCAACAGTGTGATTATGCATTACTTGTTTGCAACAACGAATGCCTAGGCAACGTTAGGTGTACAGTTGAAGGGGCTGTACACGCCCACCGTGAAATTCATCTAGCTGCTGCAGGCGATCATTGTATTCCTTGAGGTATTAGTAAGAGAAAATTACGCAGGGCAGCAATTGCGCTCGTTTCATTTGGTATCGGGACCCTATGCTCTGCGAACTTCCCTATAAATCATCAAGACTAATTCGGCACGCTCAGTCGTCCAATCTAATTTTAGCCACATGAAAAGAAAGAAGAGCGGCGGAATTATAAAGAACCAGAAACGCAGATAGAACTAAAAAGCTTATTTTGTGTGACGTAATAAGACGCCATATTTAACTAGTAAATCATCAATTGACGTAAAATTGTAACAAAACATGCTTGCACTAACTTTAATCTCTAGCGCCAAAATTGAAACCAAGTAAATCTCAGCACCAAGAAAAGCCTTTTTCAAGCCTAGTAGACTGCAAAACAGAATAAAAATAGGCTATACGGAACAAATTTGAACTGCGGATAACGGTAATAGTTAAAGCAATGGATGCAGTAGTTCGTGAGTTATTCGCGATTGAATGGTACTCTGCCATTAACGCTAATATTTTATTTCGTTAAATTAATTTTCTAGTTTGTACGAAGATGACGAAGTAAAAATAGAACAACTGAGGAAGCTGTCTAAGTTCAAATAAGCATACTTACCTAGAAATGACCTAAAAAGCCGAAATATTCCGCAGCATCTAAGTATGACTTAACTGGCCGAAATGCAAGCTCTTCCTGTGTACATCACAAATATAGGCAAATAATCGATGATGTTTCGCGAGAACGCTAGAAATTTAGTAAGGAATGCTATATATGCAAGTGTGTAGTGTGCCGGAAAACAAGCTCGTTCAGTATTTTGTAACATTGGATTTTACGGTTGTTTTAACCTTCGAAACGTCCACTTGTTTTACTGGTTGCACGTCCTTTGACACAAACCGTGTTGGTGAGTACCTCGCTGCACGTTTCTCGCTCTGTCTGATTTGCTTCCTATTCTTGTAGCCTGCACAATATACGTTGTGTTTAGTCGCTTCCGGCTTCTGTACTGTCGTATTTGACACGTCTTACGTGTCATTGTTTACAGCCTAGTATCCCAAGTTCCGCCCAACAATTGGTGACCCCCTGTCAGGAACACGCCGCCCGCCACCTTGCATTTTCATTCTGGTGAGCTCGTTCTAGTGAGTTCGTGATTCATTGCTTGTGATCATATTGTTTTCTCACATACCACATTTTTAGCCGTTTTTGCAATGGATTATCTGGAGGATAAGCCGTCACCATGCGCGGTTTACGCCGTTCAGCCTGTCATGGTCAATTCTGTTGCCTTAGCCCCTCCCCCTGTTTGGGAGGATGATTCTTTATTATGGTTTTGCACCTAGAATCCGTATTTTATATTCGTGAGATTTCTTCTGTTTTCTGCATGTATAATTAGCCAATATCTTACCTTCCTCACAGTATATCCTCACAGGTGAGAGACATCATACTTTGCCCCCTCTAATAATGAAATACGAGACGATTAAACGGGTTATTATTCAGCGTATCACGTCTTCTGGCAAGGTCCGTCTGTAGCAACTATTTAGTGAGCTGCAGCTAGGAGATAGGATGCCCTTAGCCTTGTTGCGCGAAATGCAACAGCTCATCGGCACGTCCAACATAGACGTAGGGATTCTCCGCGAGCTGTGGATGCTACGCCTTCCTGAAATCACTCAGGCTATCCTTGCAGTAGCAAGTGAATTGCCCATCACAGCAATTGCAGATCTAGTAGACCGCGTCATCGAACGGCACCACCCAGAGACTGAAACGAAAGCGTCTAAGCAGCTTTGCGCCTGCACAACGACAGGCGCGACTAGCCCGCCGTCGGCATTAGACGCAATAGCATTGCAGATAGCGTCGCTTCAACGCCAGATCAAGGAACTCGCTTTAAACCGTAAGCACCGCAACCGCTCTGAATCATCGACCCGTCGCACAAAACCTGACGCCACAGGTTACTGCTTTTACCACGCGCGTTTCGGTAATAAAGCCCGTAAGTGCGTACAGCCGTGTAGCCACTCCGCTATAGGTGATCCGCCACGCCGGGCTGTAATGGCCACGAACGTCGACAAATCTCAAAGTCGTCTCATCTACGTTAGGGAGTACGGCTCCGATACCCAGTTCTTAGTTGATACCGGGGCGGAAGTCAGCGTCATTCCCCCTATGCCAATTGAGCCTACCGCTTCTCTGTCGACAAGCCTCAGTCCCGCCAATGGCACGCCAATAGCCACCTACGGTCATCGGTCGCTTATCCTGGACTTAGGTCTTCGGCGCACGTTCCGCTGGGTATTCACTGTCGTTGCAGTCCCCTTAGCCATCATCGGCATTGACTTTCTCAGACATTTCGACCTCTCGGTCGATGCGAAACGCCAGGTGATAGTCGACGCTGCAACATAACTCAGTGTGCGTGGCATCACCGCCGATGTTCCATCTATATCCCCGGTCTATGCGTTTCTCCAGACCTCACCAGACTACGCCAATCTCTTTGCTCAGTATCCCAAGCTCGTTC
Source organism: Dicrocoelium dendriticum (assembly GCA_944474145.2). NCBI lineage: Eukaryota > Metazoa > Platyhelminthes > Trematoda > Plagiorchiida > Dicrocoeliidae > Dicrocoelium > Dicrocoelium dendriticum. The sequence goes on along the minus strand of OX104059.1, from coordinate 42,103,492 downwards.
AGCCAATGAACGCAGCTTTGCCCGTGGCAGCTCAGGTCACGCACCACATCCAGACGAACGGCCCACCTGTGTCATGCCGTCCACGCCGACTATCGCCCGAGAAACTAAAGGTAGCTAGGGCGGAGTTTGAACACATGCTTGAACTTGGAATAATCCGCCCTTCCGACAGCCCTTGGTCCTCGCCCCTGCAGCTGGTCCCTAAGAAATCTGGTGACTGGCGCCCCTGCGGTGATTACCGCGCACTTAATCGCCTAACCGTCCCAGATAGGTATCCCATCCAACACATGCAGGACCTTGCTGCATGCCTCACAGATAAGAGGATCTTCAGCAAAATCTATCTGGGCTGCGCCTTTCACCAGATAGCCGTGGAAGACAATGGCATTCCTAAAACAGCCGCCATCACTACTTTCAGTTAGTTTGAAGTTTTAAGAATGCCATCTGTACTGTGCAACGCCGCACAAACCTTCCAACGCTTCATCCACGATGTCACTCGTGGCCTAGACTTCGCTTATTCCTACCTGGATGATATTTTAGTAGCCAGTTGATCGGAACAAGTGCACCACGAGCATCTTCGAACTCTCTTCCAGCGCTTGACTCAACACGGTGTAACAGTCAACCCGACTAAGTGCGAACTCGGCAAATCAACGGTAGAATTCTTAGGCCACCTCGTTTCATCGTCTGTTATCGTATTGCTTCCTGAAATGATCCAGGCAATCAAGGACTTCCCAGCTCCGACTTCGTTCAAGCACCTTCATCGATTTTATGGTTTGGTCAACTACTATCGACGCTTCATTCCGCGCTGTGCTCAGCTCATGCAGCCACTGACTGACTTACTCAGAGGAAATGAACGTAAGTTTGCTTGCCCTGACACCACACAGGCAGCCTTCGCCGAGCTCAAGGAAGTTATCTCCAACCTAGCCCTCCTCGCTCATTCGGAATCGACTGCGCCCATTTCTATTACGACTGATGCCTCAGACGTCGCGTTAGGAGCCGTCCTCCAACAACACGTTAGTGGGCAATGGCCACACATTGGGTTCTTCTCCAAGCGCCTGCAGCCAGCGGAATCCCGCTACATCACTTTTGGCAGAGAACTGCTCGCCATTTACCCAGCAATACGTCACTTCCGGCACACACGCGAAGGCCGCGCTTTCACGGTCTACACTGACCACAAACCCCATATCTTTACCTCCAACTCTGCTTGCGACAAATACTCACCACGGAAAACAAGACATCTAGACTTTATCACGTAGTCCACTGCTGACATACGTCATGTCTCACGTCTCGACAATCCCGTCGCCGAAGCTCAATCACGCGTCAACCTCACTCTGCAGTCTTTGCCTACCATAGACCTTGCCGCCATGGCAGCGACTCAGGCTCAAGACGAAGATATACAGGACACTCTGCAGTCCACTTCGCTGCATGTGCAACCTGTTCCTCTCCAAACCACGGAAGGAACCATTCTCTGTGACACTTCCACAGCTTGTCCTAGACTTCTCGTGCCCGTCTCCTTCAGACGCACCGTCTTTGACGCACTTCAATCGCTATCACATCCTGGTATCCGCGCCCCTTTGACACTGATCACTGAACGTTTCGTTCGACCAAGCGTAAACAAAAATGTTCGTACTTGGGCTCGCGCCTGCCTTCAATGTCAGCACTCCAAAGTACATCGTCACACCCGCAGTACTCTTGGTTCATTCCCCGCCCCGGACTCTCGGTTCTCGCATGTACACTTAGATCTAGTAGGTCCTTTGCCTCCTTCACGCGGATGCGTATACATTCTTACATGTGTCGACCGCTTCACCAGATGGCCAGAAGCCATTCCCGTAACATACTGCACAGCTGAGACTGTTATCCGGGCCTTCTTAGATCGGTGGGTCTCGTACTACGAATGCCCATCCGCCATCACAACTGACCGAGGAACGCCTTTCGAATCTTCACAATTCGATGCGTCCTGCAACTTTTTAGGTTGTCGCCGCATTCATACCACAGCGTATCACCCAGCAGCCAGCGGGTTAGTCGAACGCTTCCATAGACAGCGTAAGGCCCTGCTCTGCGCCTTTTCCAACCCCAGCTGGAGCAAAAACATTTCGCTCGTTCTCTTAGGCATTCGCAGCGGCATCAAAGCTGACTTGCAATGCGCACCAGCAGAGCTGGTTTACGGCACGACGCTCAAGTTACCAGGAGAATTCGTTTCACCTTTCGCATCATCAGATATGCCTCCGCCTAACTTTGCGTCCTCGCTGGCTCAACGCATGCCTTCACTACGCCCGACCCCGCCCCGTGAACAGACTAGAGATGTGCAAATGCACAGCGGACTCTCTACTTGCACTCACGTCTTCCTCCGCACCGACGCAGTGCGGCGCCCTCTCCAGCCACCCTACACTGGCCCTTTCAGCGTTCTGCAACGGACTCCGAAACCTTTCACTTTAGACCGGAATTGTCACCGAACAACGGTGTCCATCGACCGCCTCAAAGTGGCTTTCTTTGATGAGCCACTTGCAGCCCATCCTGATGCTCTTGTCGGGGTTCCCACTTGTTGGATTTTGGTAACGCCTTTTGGTTGCAGTGTTCCTGGTTTAATGACCCGTCATTCTCGGATGCCAAAAGGGCTTAAATACGTGTATTCCCATAAATGTATATTTGGAGCTCCCAGATGTTATACACGAGGCAGTCTAGAGTCAGCCGGCTATTCAAAAAGAAAAATTGATCGATGTATGAAGCGCTTGAAAGAATAGTCGATGCAGCTGGTAGTATTATCAGCTGACCGGAAGGTTATGTAATAAAATATGAAAGGTACCCTACATACCTCCCCACCAGTGCGCTAGTCGCACGATGTTCAAGCGACCAGGAGTAAAAAACCCGGTGGGAATAGCCGGTAAAATCTGACCTCTACCTGGTACAGTGTCGCATGAAATACCCGAGGCTGAGGTATGGGAGGCATGCAGGCTAATATTCTGTGTGTAAGGTACAATGAAAGACTTGGGAGCAGTGCAGGATGACAAATGCACGGATGTTAGATTTGTCTAGACTGGATAATCCGCTTCTTCCTAGTGCGAGATGTTCAGTTGCATTCTGGCGGAACCTGGAGAAAAACAAACAGGAGGAGACTGGTAGCAAGCGATACCAGCAAGTGATCAGCAGAACAAGATGATATTGTCAAGTTGTGTGATACACTAAGCGGTCTGGAAAATGGACTCGCCATCCTGACCGTGTCTGCGGCGTATTAATATCTCCTTGTGGCTTAGCTTTAGATATTACAAGCTGCGGGTCATCTTCAACTAGTTGTGGTTTCTGCTAAGCACACGGTGTCGAGTAAGAATCAGTAGATTGTTGTTTACAAGGTTTTTCGATGTACGCTGGTTTAGGACGATCTACGGAAAGCGCATCGACTTTACCATTGTTGTTGATCATATGATGTTTTTCGGTTCTAGCGATCACTTCGAATGGTCCTTCGTACGGTGGTTGTAATGGCTTGCGGACTGCATCATTTCGTACCCACACGTGTGAACAAGTTTCGAGATCTTTCGGTATGTAACACTTATTGGTGTGTGCGCGTGTGGGGATAAAGTGCAGTTCACGCATAGATGAACGTAGCCGATGGACAAAGTTTGAAGGATCTATAGCGTCGATGTCGGTCGGTTGAACGAGATCAGCCGGGAGCTTTAACGTGGTACCGTATTCCAGCTCCGCAGTGGAGCAACCTAAATCAGCTTTAGGTGTCGTTCGAAGACCTAATAAAACCAGCGGTAAGGTTTCTGTCCAACGGGTAGTGTCGGAGCATGCCATCAAAGCTGTTTTGAGATGACGGTGGAAACGTTCGACTAACCCGTTCGATGATGGGTGATACGCAGTTGTTCTTATACGCTTGGTTCCGAGAGTATTGCTTAATTCTCGAAAAAGCGTCGACTCGAATTGCGCACCGCGATTAGTTGTTATGGTGGATGGTACACCATAATGCGCGATCCAATGAGCCACAGAGTTATGTGCTACCGTCTCTGCAGAAATGTCTGCGATGGGCACTGCCACGGGCCAACGAGTGAAGCGATCGATGCAAGTCAATAGGCACTTGTATCCACTGGACGGCGGCAGTGGACCAACGGCGTCTATGTGCACATGACTGAAACGAGCATCGGGAACGGTGAAGTTGCCAAGTGGTGCCTGAGTATGCCGTTGCACTTTTGAACGTTGGCATGGGAGGCAGTTTCTCACCATGAGCTGCACGTCTTTGTTTAGTGCTGGCCACACAAAGCGATCAGAAATAAGCTTGCGAGTTGCGCGGATGCCTGGATGTGATAGACCGTGGATTGAATCGAAGATGATTCGCCGATAGTTTGGTGGTACGACAGGTCGTGGTTTTCCTGTCGAAAGATCACACATCAGAACATCCGAACTACCAGGCAGCGGAATGGCTTACACTTGAAGATTGGTTTCTTGCAGTTGTTGAAGAAACTGATTATCCTGATGCTGCGCTGTGGCTAGTTCTTGGAAGTCAATGGAGGAATGTTCGAATAGAGCGTTGATTTCCGCCCTTGATAAGGCATCTGCTACGGCGTTATTCGCGCCGGACAAATGCCGTATGTCAGAAGTAAATTGGGAAATATAATCTAATTGTCTAGTTTCTCATGGGGAAAGACGATCAAAAGCAGAACGTAGTACATACGTTAGCGGCTTATGATCGGTGAATATCGTAAACGTACGTCCTTCCAAATAAGGTCGGAAATGACGCACATTAAGGTAAATAGCTAAGAGTTCTCTGCTGAACGTGCTATAACGTCGTTTGGCAGCCTGTAATTTCTTAGAGAAAAAGGCAATTGGCTACAATTCACCTCTGTCTTTGTTGAAGCACACCACCTACAGCTGCGTCTGAGGCATCCACCGTTAACTGTAACGCGGCCTTAGGATTCAGGTGCACAGGAAGAGTGGCAGCTGCTATCTGGTGTTTTAGCTCGCTGAATGAGTGTTTAGCTGATTCCGTAAAGCTGAATGTTTTAGCATCTAACTTGAGTACTTCGGTAAGTTGCTGGGCTAACTCTGAACAGTGCGGGATGAATCTTCGGTAGAAGTTAACCATGCCAACGAACCGGCGTAACTTTTTGATGGAATCAGGTATGGGATACTCAGTGATGGCTGTCACTCTATCCGGTAGGGGTGCAATTCCAGCGGAGGAAACACGGTGACCAAGAAAGTCTACCGTATCAACTCCTAACTGACTCTTGGCGGCGTTGATAACTACCCCATAATGCGCAAATCGTTCGAAAAGCTGTCGCAGATGACGCAAATGTTCGTCATGATTTCGACTTGCAACTAAGACATCGTCGATGTAGACGAAAACGAAGTCCAGCTCGCGAATGATCTGATCCATAAAACGTTGAAACGTCTGAGCTGCATTACGAAGACCAGATGGCATTCGCAAGAACTCAAATAAGCCAAAGGGAGTAGTGACGGCAGTTTTAGGTACATCTTGAGGATGAACGGGAATTTGGTGGTATGCCCGTACTAAATCTATCTTGCTGAACACTTTCTTTCCGTACAGCGAGGATGAGAAATCCTGGAGATGCGGAATGGGGTATCTGTCTGGGACGGTGATGGCGTTCAGTCCCCTATAATCCTCACATGGTCTCCAGTCTCCAGGTTTATTCTTCGGGACCATACGTAGGGGCGATGCCCACATACTGCTGGATGGACGTATTATGCCCAATTGTAACATATGATCGAACTGGGCTTTCGCAACGGAAAGTTTATATGTCGCTAGTCGCCGAGGACGATGAAATACTGGACTGCCTGCTGTCGTTATCCTATGAACGATCTCATGTTTGATATCACCAGGATGATATCCGGGCTTCGTTATGCTGACAAATTCGCGCAACAGATCCAAATACATCGAAGAAGCTTGAGGCGGGACAAGCTGCGGCCTCATAGACATTATGGAGCCCTTAAAACCAGCCTGTGCTAGTTGGGTTAGGCCATCTATGATCTGACAGCGCTTAGGATCTACGATAATACCATAGTGCTGAAAGAAGTCAAGGCCTAATATTGCAGTAGGCACTTTCGCTATGATGAAAATCCAAGGAAAGGATCTACGGAGACCGAGATTTAGAGTGATAGAAGGTTCTCCATAGGATCGGATTTGTGTGCCATTTACTGCTTGGAGGCTGTATACCGAGCTGTGTTTCAGGTCTTTTGGACGTGGGTGAACTACACTGACTTGGGCACCCGTGTCTACGAGGAATCGCATGCCGGATGTTACGTCCGGCAAGTAGAATAGGCGACCTGGCTAGCATATGCCAGCTTGCGTTGTCGCCATTATGTGCTGGCGTGGTCGTTTCCCGAATCGGAAAACCGACACGGTTTCACGCACTTTTTCGCTTTGTTGCGGAACCTACGGTGGTACCAGCATATGCCACGGAGACTACTAACACTCCGAGTACGCCGTTGATTAGATCGGGAGTTGCTCCTTCGTCTGGTGATGGTAATGGAAGCCAGTTGTTGTTGTTGCAAGGAGCGTACGGCTTTAACGAGTTCGTCGTCAAGTGTACGAGGTGATAAGTTTGAGATCGTTGGCGTTTGTATCTCCATCATCTTATCAGCCATAAGGGCTAAATCTTTTAGTTCGGTATCCTGGTGGGCGTTAGCCAGAATCTGTTGTACATGTACAGGGAGCCGTTGCATAAATAGTTGCTTAAAAATGGAATTCTCTGGAGGGTTTTCACCTACCAAAGCTTGCATGGCTCGTAATAGTTGCGTAGGAGTGCAATCGCCTAACTGCTCTTCATTAAGTAGACGCTGCACTCTTTTACGCTCACTAAGGCTAAGCTCACGGATTAACAAGTCTCTTAACTGTTGGTATGTACTGCTCGTTTTTATGATATCCTGCGCCAGAAGCAACATTTCAGGTGGGAGTCGGGAAATAACGTGATGAACCTTTAAGGCATCCTTATGTATGCGATTGATTTCAAAAAATGACTCGGCCTGCATAAACCATAACTGGGGATACTGTATCCAAAAGGTTGGTAAACAACTAGTAGATACGGTGTTAATTTCTCCAGGTTGCTGGTCAGTCATATTAGCATACATGAAATGGTGGAATTATGACGAAATTGGATACGACTCACGGGATAATGTTTGCTGAGTCGAAATATCCGAACTCACGTCGGGGTCACCACTTGTCGGGGTTCCCACTTGTTGGATTTTGGTAACGCCTTTTGGTTGCAGTGTTCCTGGTTTAATGACCCGTCATTCTCGGATGCCAAAAGGGATTGAATACGTGTATTCCCATAAATGTATATTTGGAGCTCCCAGATGTTATACACGAGGCAGTCTAGAGTCAGCCGGCTATTCAAAAAGAAAAATTGATCGATGTATGAAGCGTTTGAAAGAATAGTCGATGCAGCTGGTAGTATTATCAGCTTACCGGAAGCTTATGTAATGAAAGGTGAAAGAAACACTACACTCTCGCACAAGCACCCGCACCTGTGGAGACTTCCCGAGCACTGGAAAGCCCGGAATCCTCCGTACCATTTGACCCGCAACCTATCTAGCCGCAACCCCAGGCAACAGACCGACTTGGTAGACAGGTTAAACGTCTGATCCGTTTTGCAAATTTTGTAAACGTTTACCATTTTCATTAAAACGCCTTTTTCGCCTTGATTGGTTATCCTGCGTCTCATACAGATACGTTTTGCAAAATCGACAAAAAGCCCGTGGGTATCCGGAAAGTGCTATCCAACCCACAGACATCAATCGCTTATGCTCACATTCCTGAGGATAACAAACTGTCAAAAATGCTCCAGCGTATTCAAAGACACAAGCTACATTCATACAAAATTACATACGTATATACACCCATACACGCTGGATATCCGGAAAGTGCTATCCAACTTGCAGACATCAATCCCTTATGCTCACATTCCTGAGGATAAGAAACAGTCAAAAATGCTCCGGCATATTCAGACACAAGCAACATTCATACAAAATTACATACGTATATACACTCATACACTTACATACACTGTTATACCAAACATGTACTTTTTGTACATTTTTGATCACACTATGTTAGCTAAGCATGATCATGCCTGTAAAGGTGTGCCTCGCCTTGTCGAGAATAAAAGTTTATTTATTTATTTATTCATAAAAAGTATTTGCGCTTATCATGCACGCCATGTTCCCTCTCCGGCGTCAAGCCACTTCCCCGCCACTTGCCCACCCCTCTGAGTCCTACCTTGCAGAAACTCAACCGCCAGAACTGCCCAGGCAACCCTCGAGTGACTCCCCAACCGGCTCAGCGCAACCCTGAAGTGACTCGCTAGCTTTATTAAACCCCTTCCTCACCCAATGTACAGGCAGTCGCCCTCTACCGCGGACATCCACGAACGGATTGGTCCCCAAACGCGGCCTAGGCATTGCCGACGAGGACGCCCGCATTTCTTCGTGGAACGAGGATGCCCGGATTTCTCCGTGGGATGATGACGCCAGTATTTCTTCGTGGGACAAGGACCGTGGACTAAAGTGCGGTGGGGGGAGTGACACCTCCCAAGCGCACCGTCGGGTTTGCAGCAAAGGGAAGGCCTTGTCGGCCTTTTTACTGGACTAGCCAGTCTTTTGCCCGCCTTGACTGCCCACCGATGAAGCACTCTGGTCCACACGATTATCATAAATAATAACTAACCAAAGCCTGGACCCAGCGAACTCTGCTACACATCCCACATTGGAAGCCCTTACTCATGTCCCTGCAAACATTCGCATCCACTCTCACCTTCCGTTTTCACCACTAACACCTCCATCGAAGGCTTCCATCCTTCAGCCTTCTAGGGGGAGGCCCTTGTAGTGTACCGGAAAACAAGCTCGTTCAGTATTTTGTAACATTGGATTTTACGGTTGTTTTAACCTTCGAAACGTCCACTTGTTTTACTGACTGCACGTCCGTTGACACAAAACGTTTTGGTGAGTTCCTCGGTGCACGTTTCTCGCCCTGTCTGATTCGCCTCCTATTCTTGTAGTCTGCGCAATATACTTTGGGTTCAGTCGCCTCCGACTTCTATACTGTCGGATTTGACACGTCTTACGTGTCATTGTTTACCAACTGGTATCCCAGGCTCCGCCCAACAAGTGCGTCATGACAACTTGTTATTAGCTTACGGCCAACTGTCCCTGCGTAGCATGTTCAGCGCACACTGATCTGCATAAACCAATCTGAGTATATAGTCCCGCACCGTTTAAGCCTCTAAGTGACTGCGGCTACATCAGGACCTCATAAGCCAGGTCTACTTGGATAAAAAGGGGACCTATGGGATCAGCTGACATGTTGGGGCCTGCAAATGACCAATATTTCTTAGGTAACTACCGTAAGTTTTATCTCTTTGAGCTATTTTGTATAGCCATAGGGCTGTCACCAACACAGTAAGCTAGAAAAGCCTGTTGCTAATGCTTAATAAACAAGTATCGAAGGCGTCAACAGAATACTTCGGGTTGTACAATTCAGTATGGCATACTTTGGTTGGGCATTAATAAACCTGCTTCTAGGGTTTGAGGTTGCTCAAACATGGGGATTATTTTGCCTCAGGTGTTGTGAAAATTAATTGCTCATCCTGTGCTTTTCTTGTACTTTGTCTCTCCTATTTTATAGCCTAAAGCGAGTGTCAGCTGTGTTCATCAGTGCGGCAGTGTTAGATCGGACGTGACGTCCCTTCAGTTATTACCTGGGTGGTTTTTTGGTAAGAGCTGTTTTAGCACCATAAGCAATTTTGATAGTGCAACTCAAGAGTAGGAAAGTACGCAAAATAGTGAGAGCTGGTTCTTCCATCAATACTGCGCATAACGAATGGTAGGCTTTACGGCCAGATAAAAGATAAAATTACGCACGGCCGGCCAAGGTAAGGCGGTACTGGTTAAAATTTTCCGGATGTCCTGCAAGCCAGTTGCACTGGGGTCCCGCTGTCTCTGGTTATCTTCCATGTCAGTGAAATGGAATCCGGAAATGGGAAGTTTTAGTACCAAAAGCGGCTGAAGAATATGATCTGGTTTCATGATGCCTGTCTACTAGTGTTACCAATAGCGATCAACACAGGTTAATTCCGATAACTCTATGTATACGGGGCGGAGGGGACAAGTGTAGGACAAAGTGCATGATTTTTGGGCCGCTGGCTCTTACATTATTTACTTTATCGACCGGCTGGAATATATATAGATATATTATTTTGTGGTAGACATACCGCTTACAATTTGAAACGGCGGAGTGGAGTGGCGAGTACTTCGGCTTAACAAACCGCATCACTTAAGGCCTACTGGTAACTCAGAATTACTAAGGTTCATAGAAGTACATATAAAGCAGACAGTAGGACGACCATTTGGACAATGATATTGTTAACCTTGGATGTACTGTGCGTAACGACAACAACATTAGACACTAATATCTTATACAAGGCTTAGGTCTGGCAGAATGCCTTCCTTTGGCTACCACAAACGTCATTAGGCTAATAGCTTTTCACGTACCTGTGGTCTAAGAATTTGGAAAAGGCGAAAGCAGTAAAATGTGAAGCAGTAGATTGAGGAATAAAGGTGGAGTTAAGATATAATGACTGGTTTGCCTACTTGAATGGGTTTGATTTTGCCCTGCAACGTCCCATTTGAGGCGTGCTCACGGATTTGCAAAGCGATTAGCCAATAGGTCAAGCTGTGCCAATTGTTGAGCTATCGTAACATACAAAGTGGCTACTGAATAAGAGAAACCGTAGGGGTGGTGATACCAGTGAGCTTTACAGGCTTTGGACCAAAGTGTCAGTGGCGGTACCGAAGCAAGGCTGAAACTATTTAGAACTCTCAATATACCTTTTATACTACGCTCTCTATCTAAGCACCTGTAAGATGCGTGCGACTTATCCGGCTGAGCTCTCCTGGGCGTTGTGACCGCGGCAGTGGATAAGATGATAACAAAGGGTGGCCTTTTTGGAGAGTATTCTTAGGGGTTGAGATACCGGTTAACCCTTACAGGTTGCACATGGGGTGGTCTCTACCCTTCCCCTAGTGCAGCCTACAGGCCAAATGCTCGTAGCAAAAGGCAAAGAAGGTAAACAAGGCATCAGCATTGAGGAAAGTCATCTGGTACCCTAAGTTTATTCTTAAAAGCTGGAAAATGAGTGCAACTACTTTCGCTAACATTGCTTAGGTGTTAGGACGGTAACGAAAAAGAATGTGTGAGTTGTGAGCTCAAGATGCGCAGATGTAACGCAATATATCTTAGGCGTCATGGTACATTGCAGTCACTTTCAAAGAAGTTGTCTTCAGTACCGCAGCTAGCTAGGATGCATTGCACACAGCACAGGAAGTTTTGTATCTCCTTTCTCAAGGTCTGCAAGTATCACACGTTTCTTAGGCTGGAAGTGAACCTAATCCACACGGTTAACACACAAGTGAGAAGAAACGAGACCGCTGTCTCCTTTTTGCCCATAGTGGGCTAAAGGAGTGGTTCTAACTTCGGAGTTTAGGTTCAGATCTGCTACCTAGTTTCAGCTAGGCACTCGTACTGTGCAGCTTTATAGGTATTAGCTAATGTATGGAGCACAGGTTAAGGATACTGCATCTTTCCCATGGGGGTTAAAGTTTAAGCGTTTCTCACCTTCGTCAGTAACTCAGAGCTTGTTGTGATGGAGCCAACATCTTCGTAAAGCGCTGCTGTTATTTTTCATGCGGGGCATGCTCCAACTTCCTCATGTTGTTGTATATACAAGAGCAGTATTCCAGCTGTGGAAGGACGAGGCTCCTATAAAATTTTAGTCTTACACCTGTTGGGTTTATGGAACGGCGTATTAGAATGGTAGTCCCCTTTGTTATGCCAGTTGATAATGAAGTTGCTCTGCAAAGTTTACGCTCATGGAATAGCACGAGCGGAGATCCGCTAGCAGTACGTTCTGGTTGCTGGGACTGCCGTTTCACGTTAGGCACGCAATACGTATAGAAAATTTGGGGGTCATGACGTTAGATTCTTGAGCGGAGAACCTCATTTGAATGTGTTCGCAGCAACATTTAAATGTCCTAAGGTCCTCATAGAGTCGACCAATTGCGTATAAATTATTAATAGATGGTAAGACATAAAACCATACGTTATTAGCAATGCTGAAGTAGGGACTGTGCTGCAAATGATTGCACAGCTCATTGATATAAATCAAAAAGGGGCAGTCCTACGCACGCTCCTTTGCACCACGCCACTGAAGACAGAGACCGGGATGGATAGAGTTTGTTCAAGCTTCATATACTGCGTGCGTCCCACTAGTTAGGAACACAGCTAGTCTAACGGAGTGTTTCCTACTACGTAAGCCTTTACCTTATGCATCTGGCGCATGTGTGGTACTTTTTCGAAGGTCTTTTGTAAATAAATAAATAAATAAAGTTTATGCTCCTCGTTGCGAGGCACGCCATCAAGGGCGTGATCATGGTATTACAGATATGTATGCTCGGTAATTGTACAAATTAGTACATTTTGACTAATAGCATATGAATTTATGTGTGTGTTGAGACGTAAAACCATGTTAAACTGTGTCGTTGGAAGGGAACATGTTGTGTGAGTACGTAAATTTAACTGTACTTGCTTTTGTTCGTTGTGTTCGCCATCAAAGGGGGGAAGCAATGGAACGCTTTGAATCAAAGGACGTTCGTGATGTGTGAATGATCTTCTGGAAAAGGGAAGAGGCAGTGACTCTATTTAGTGGCGAGTCACATCCGCCACGTCACAGTGTTGTTAAACGAACACTTGTGGCTGTTTATAGGGAAAACGCTTACCAGGCGATGTCCTACCACATCCTGGAACACTGCCGCCGAACCGTTTGCTGGAACGAGATTTGCCCGAACCACCCAGCTGGCACCACGAGGTTGTTCGGCTCGAGTCAATGGTCTCGATGACTTAACTGTGAAAGTACGGCGACACGCACCCAAGGAATTGTCCATCGTTGCGACAACAATACAAGCCACACAGTTACTTTATATGGACAGGAGCGGAAAATTATCAACCCTTTTACAACTTACTAACCGGACAATTCATTCGTTATCATGCACGGATACAAATTTTCCGAGGTTTTAACCCTTGGGTTCAGTTGCCTAACGCTATCTCTTTCACATTACTCTTGCCTGGAGAAATACTTTTGACTTCGGAAGGCACATTCTCCTGCGATACAAAGTCAGAACAATTGGTCATTATGAGCTCTTCAATCCGCGTTGACCGCTCCATTGGCCGTGGTTTTCTATGTGTCTAATCAATTTTAATGCATACCCCGGGAATCTGCGGTTCTTTTTTCGGAACCATATTCTATCCTTCAAGACTTCAACAACAATTCAACATATTTCAATGTATATCCCACGGAGACTTCACATGGTTCTGCAGAGGATCAACACGTCATATTCAAAAAGTATGTTTAGTCCCCGACCTACCAATCGGGTACAGGACGGGACTCAGGAACGCAATAGGCACCCGGCTAACGCATCAGCCGGCAGAAAAATGGGACGCAACCTGACTGCGAATAACCGAGCAAACAAACGTTCAACCAGAAACATAGCCAGTAACAACTTACCGTTCAATGAATTGGCGGCAGTGTTTCAGGACGTGGTGGGTTTTCGCCTGGCAAGCGTTATCCCTATAATAAGCCACAAATGTCCGTTTAACAACACTGCCACGTGGCGAATGTGACTCGCCCCCGAATAAAGTCACAGCCCATAACTTCACGCAGGCTGGTCAACGAGCGTCACCACTCCAGATAGGTTCGTTACATTTGAACTTCTACATCTGCAAATACTGTCGCCTTTTTGCTTTCTACAATTTCACCGTTGACCTTTGCGTTACTTGTGCGCGAACTCACTGTATTGTCATATCTCTCTTGTGTGTGCTCTTCAATTATCTTCCAATGGATCATTCAGGATTCTCAATCTATTGTCCGCCGAGGTCCCGGTTTCACGACAGTCAAATTATTAGTTCGCAGTTTCACCATTGTACAGTACCAATCATGGACATATGAACAATTTTCTAGTGTCACTGTTACAGTTGCCATAAAATGTCCGTACAGTTGTACATCTCTGATCATGCCTCCATGGGTGTGCCTCGCATAGTCGAGAATAAAATATTTATGACCCAGCACTTAATAATCCGTGCTATGCTTTACTTAGAAGCACGCTTGCATAACCTTAACACAGAAGCTTATTTCCTTAAATTCTCCATCACTAGTGGGTTAATGGAAGTGTGGTTACTTGGGCGATAGTTGCCAACTTCCCGTAGGCTTCCAAACTTATGCCATGGCATAATGATGGAATGTTTCCAAGCAGTCAGGCATTTACCTTCCTGCATTGACAAAGTGAAGAGTTTTAAAAGAAGAATAGACATCTCACCCCAAACAGTCGTAACTAGAATAGGCTGCATACCATCTGGGCCAGGGTTTCAACATGACTTGATGGTTAAAGTCGCTGAAAGAATACTGTTGATGTCAAAATGTATCGAAGGCAGGAACTGGCTACCTGGTACTTGTAGCGCCTGAAAGCTTGAATATAGTTCTAAGCACTGCGATTCTCTAAAGTATTAGCTGAAGAACTTACTTATAACTTTTGCGACAGTAAAAGTGCCTTTATTGCTAAACGTTCGGGGTTGCGCTCCGTCACCCATAATTGGGAGTCCGAAAAGGCAGCAGCCAGCTGACTTGCTTAGCTTTGTTCGCACTATTTACTGCCGCTATTTCTTGGTCAGTTTGCATCTGCTTAGGTTTGGCAGAAGGCTCATTCGCAACCTCATTGGCTGTCATTGGGCAACGTTGAATGTTTTGTGGTAGGATCATCTAAGCTGATGTCTTAGGTTATGTTTAGTATGTCGGGCTACCCTTTTAGATGAGTGCATTAATAAAAATGACAAAGGAGGAAGAGTATCGACGCAGCATAATATTCCCTTAGAAAACAATTCAGCCGGCCGATTCACAAAACCGGATTTAAAAATTTCATCGCAAGTGCTTGATCTGAGAAATACGGCGACGGTCGTCCGTTTAACGATGTGCATCGGGCGGTAGACTACCACTGTATCTGTTTCCGTGGGATAGACGTTTTATCGTTTTACGTAAACCGAGCAATGCTCTAACCTGCGCGCACTACCCGGGAACTCCTGGCCAACTGATAAGCGTGTAGATGGAATGCAGAAAGTAAATAGTAAGTCAAGCATATGTTTCGCGCTGGTTGGAGCAAATTCACGTTGCATCCAGAAGCCCAACTTGATACTTGCTAATAAACTTGCATACTTCGTTGTTGCAACAGGTGAGAACCCGTTTAACTCAGGCGAATTATAAGCTCCTGCGAACAGTCTGTAATTCGCACAAAACACTTGGTGCCTACGCAAAAGGAACCACAAGATTTTTGTATCTTTTATTTGAGGTAACGGGTGGGCTATAAACACACTTAAATAGCACCGTTGATCCCAGGATCGCAGCAGTAATCCATACTGTGTCCATCGCCTCAGCTGCGTCCGTGATTGGAGACCATTTTGCTGGGTAAGTGCTTTTAATATAAATGGCGTCCCCACCATGTCTCATTTACGCACACGAGCTTGCCTAACCGTCTAATAGTCAGGAAGCGAGTAGACCTTCTCTGTAGCATAAGGAAAATCTCTATTTCCGTGACAAATATTGCATCAGGGTCGGCGGGGAGTGACAGAGAAATCATGATGTGCCGTTCTTTTTAAGGACCTGGCATTTATATGTGTGAGTGCGAAGGACGTATGTGGTCTCCTAGCTTAACGGATAACGCAACAAGGCCTTGGCTAGCTACCCTGCTATCTGCTGCAGTTGTAGTAAGTGTGTGAGACGACATGGCAGCGGGTGGTTGTGTGGTGAGGTGTTTAGTGCCGGGATGAACCTGTCGTGACACATCCACACCTGGTCCAAAATGTTCGCAGGGTGGGGCGTAAGAAGTAGTGGATTACTTGGCCTGGGTATTTGAAACGACCACATACGTTTGCAGAATGTAACAGGTGCGCAGCAGCCTGTATGCGCTTGAAGTTGTATGGAGCTACGTAGGTGGCCAAATGTAGTGCGCACCACAGGCGAGTAGGTTGTGGTGGTGGTACTCAGGGCCATTTCACAAACACCTGAGGTGGGATTCAGGAAGAGTAGTTCTTGGTGGACCCAAAGACAATCGCCCTAACCTGGTAGCTTTGCGGGGTAGTTTAAAATGTGGTATTACAGTGCGCAAAACCAGTATCTGTTGTTCTCTGTTTGCTTGGGACTGGGAAGTTATTGCTCCTTTTGGCCATCCTCTCAACCTCTACCGAGTTTTCCGCGATGCTCTTAAATGCAACGATTTTGCGCTTAAACACTCCCGTCGATGTGCCATCCGGAACAATAAACATAAGTGCGCTGAACACCATATTGCCCCAACCAGATTACGGAGGCGGCTTGTCTATGGAGCTTGAGTTGGTTAAGGCAGGCATAGGCAGCCTAGCCTTCACGCCTGGATGACTGGTTGTGTTCACACCGCCAGCTGGTTTAGCACTAGGCACCTTGGTAGCACTAGACACAGGGCTGTGTAAGAGGCCATATGTATCTCGTTTGCTGTTTGAAGGAGGTGCTGGGCTCTGGTTGACAAAGTTTTGTTTTGTTATCACGATTCGTCGCAGCATAACCTGTGCTTCGTTGCACTGACCCATAAACAAGCTAGCTCAGAATATTGTTGCGTTGCGAATTTATTCACAATTAGCTACATAAGTACGCAAAACTGCCTCATCCTTTACATTATTTTGCTAGGGAACGCGGATTTTGTTACGCCCTTGGTCAGCCGCTGAAGCTGTTAGGCATTCGCTGCAATGCAGGCAAACTTGATGGTTGCAAACCTAAATGCTTCTTCCGATATATGGTCAGAAAAGTTGACCATAAGTGCACTACACGTTCCATTCCCACACACAGCATTATATGGCGCTAGAATCTCTGCCTTTGCTGCTTTCAAAGTGAGAGTCGTTGACCCCAGCGGCTCCCTTGAACGCTGTGTTGTGGTCAGTTGGGTCATTTGGTTCAAAGCGCTGGCAGTCCTGGTCTATGAATGAAGGTTATGCTGGGCTCCCTTTGGTCATCCTAGAGTCTTCATACCGTGTTCGTGTTAACAGGACGATTTAAATTTGTGTTATCATTTCGCCAAACATTGTCCCTTCCTGTGTAGCGGGTCGAGACGTAACAGCAGTTATGGAGGCAGTATTAACTGAAACGTTCCCTGAAGTGTTCGCCGGTTGGCTAAGTTGGTATAGGTATAGAGTAACCTTATAGATGGTACTAGTCTCAGTGCTTGAAGATGCTTCCAATGCTTCAAGCATTCTAGCATCCATATCTGACGGGCTATCAAGATCCACGGTAGGGAAGACACCTAGGTTCACAGTCTTTGGCACTTGTCACAGCTATCTGGTACACGTTTATTTTGTACGGAGTTATTTTAGTCTCTCCTAACTGCCGGCAAATCCGTCCTTCCCGTACTAACCTCAAGTTAACAAAGTTCGTGCGGGTACTAACTTCACTTTGATTATATCGATACTTTAGAGCCGATCTCTTCGTATTGAACTTGACTAAAAGGGAGCATTGAGTCTTCGTAAACTTTTTTCACAGCCCTGTGCAACTAAGTCGGTTGTGTTTCCAGTCACAGACTTTCATCAGCATTTTGTAATTTGTGTGATATTCCAACGGTCTGGAACATAATGCCCTACAACCTTACCGTCATTTAACCGATACATCACCTCGGTGCTTTTCGTGTTGGGGAACCATCCAGCCAACTCTACATGCTTAACCTCCAACATGTCTTCGCGGAGTATCATAGTCCCTATGGCTGCCAGTCTATTAGTAAGTTGTTGTAAGGTCTTGAAGATCATTTTTAGCCTCAGCACATCCTTTCAAAGCTTGTCCATTTGGAAACACAGAGGAACGATGTCATTTAGGGTAACTGTGCATGGTATGCTTGTACCAGATGAGTTAATGCTGATAGTGTTAATTGTGGCCTGGTGCGCCCTATGGGTTTCATGCGCTGCTTTGTGACGTTGTGACGACGTTCCTGGACCAAGTCTAAAAAAGTATAAGGGCAGCAAACATGGACCGTTGGCCATAAATATAAGTGAATATGTTGACATACTCTACCCTAGAGGCAACAAACGCCTTTGAAAGCTTAAGGAAATTAAGATCAAAACGACGGCTCTCGTT
Source organism: Dicrocoelium dendriticum (assembly GCA_944474145.2). Classification (NCBI taxonomy): domain Eukaryota; kingdom Metazoa; phylum Platyhelminthes; class Trematoda; order Plagiorchiida; family Dicrocoeliidae; genus Dicrocoelium; species Dicrocoelium dendriticum. Next base: position 42,085,304 of record OX104059.1, on the reverse strand, counting down.
ACCGGGTACGGCAAAGAATGATCTCCAAATGCATGCTAACAAGCTCGGCAACTCGCATTTAAATTCCTAAATAAAACGAGATGTATATAGATGAATTTATAGGCAATTGCTATCTTAAATGTCAATAAATAAACTTTCATGCAAGCATTTCGCTTTACACCTACCTATTTGTACAAATGGATCTGCGTCACCCGCGTCTGTATTTGTCTGTCACTGTGGCCAGCGAGAAAACAGGTAAAGGACGCCTGCGCCTACGGAGGGACTATGGGCGGTTTTGACTGCAGCAACAAACGCTCCACCCACACGCCCATATTCGGTGTAGACCCAACGTAATATGACCGGGCTGCCTGCGGATAGGAGCCGCGTTTTATCAAAGGAGCCGGTTTACTCCCATTCAACAAGCAGCACAGAAACATTCTTGCCTAATTGGGAACTAGTGCAAAGCAGGCGTACACAAGGCGGTAGCTGAACCGTAGCCCGTTGCACAAGGGATGCAACCGCTATTTGAATGAATTACTAATCGATTGGAAATGTTCACAAAGCAATGCGCGTACACCAGCTGAACACGCAGCGCCTTGCACTGCTAACAAGGCAAAGTCTTGTATCCGACGAATAAAGCAGCGGAATGGCAGGAAAGATATACCGATTACTACCCTTCTGCTTCCTGATAAAAGTATAGGCATTGAAGAGGCGAAGCTCTGCGATTTCATTATCAAGCACTCCTGTAACTCCTTCGCCAGTAGTGACTCGGTATTGCCAACGCTGATTCACCAGTTCACTGAGGGTCAAATACACACCATTCTCTTTGACTTAAAAAACTTCAACCGTGCACTTTGCGCATTGAAAATATCACACTACCCAGGTCTTGATGATGTCCATTCTTCCGTATTACTACTGGGAGGACCGGACATTTCAGTCCTTCTCCTCCATGATTTCACCAACTCTGTAAAGGGCGGACACTATCCTTCTAAGTGGAAGCATGCAGCCGTCATCCCACGACACAAACTTGGCTGCGGACAAAATATTGACAATTACCGCCCGATTAGCCACACACCCACTGCGTCTAAGCTAGACTCTAGGAAATAATAAAAATGACGGGATACCTCCTCTTCTACTGCTACGTAGCCTTATCAGTAGGTCCGAACACTTCTTTCTGCCTACTAACTCTTATCAAACCTGCCTGTCTGAATTCTTAAACTATGTTACACACTCCTTAGACCGGAGTAAGTCACCGGTCATTATACTCTTGGGTAAGAAAAAGCATTCGACCAGGTTCCGCAAAATGGTTTAATGATGAAAGTAGCGACATTCGTGGTTGCTGGACACCATTCTTGGTGTTCTTCCTACCTATCTAACCGAACGCAGCCAATGCTACCGAGGGATATCTTAAAGGCAGCTGTACCCAGCGGCGTGTTTCAAGGTAGCGTCCTGGTTCCTCTGTGATATTTTCTGTGCATCAATGCTGTATTCCAGGTCTTCCAGCAAGGCACTCAATACCTCTTTTTGATTATGTAAAGTGGTATTCTCATTTGTATCAAGCTGCCTACGCAGTGGCCTCTCCAGTATTCAAAGCGATCTCAGCGCGTTTGAAACCTGTGGTAACCTGTGGAAACTAGGATACTCACCGACGAAATGTAACGTCCGTTCCTACCGGGGCACCCTACCCCCAAAAAATAAACTTTACAGAGTGGCAGGGTGAGTTAAATGGTAAGGTAGAAATTCTTAACAACTTGACTTACTCAGACAACCGTCACACACCCGGGAAAGCACTGTACGCCCGGTTCCTCCTTTTGGAAACCTTCAGCAGTGCCCCTTCCGTCGGACCCTGGTTGGGCTCGAACTCGCAACTCGACTGTTGCCAGTCCGTGGTTCAGACCACTGAGCTACGGGGGACGGTAACTACCATCGTGCGTTAGTCACCATATGTGCTGTACCGCCACTCTATCCATTGACTTTTGTTACTGCCGTGCGGAGGACAGGGTAGCCCACTCACCAGTTGCCATACTTAACAAAATTAAGCCGCCAATTAACTTATGACATTATAAGCAGTTTGGTCTGCGTACCGGTTACAGAGGCGTAATAGGGAAGTTGAATGATATAGGTAGAAATTCGTCACATCTAGACTCACTCAGACAACAGTCACATTCTCCGAAAAGCACTGTACACGCCCTTCATCCTTTCGTGAAACGTCAGCAGTGAGCAATCCATCGGACCCTGGTAAGGTTCAAACTCGCAACGACTGTTGCCAGCCCGTGATTGAGACCACTGGGCTACGGGGGACGGACTGGCTACAGTCAAGTAGCAGGTTCGAGCCCTACCAGGGTCCAATGGAATGCGCAATGTTGACGATTCCCGAAAAGATGAAACGCACGTACAGGGTTTTTCCGGGCGTATCACGGTGGTCTGACTGGGTCGAGATGTGACGAATTGCTACCTGTATAACCTTTTAACGGAATACCATTAGATAGCAGCTTCGCCGTGCGCGATCTCGGTGTGCACAACGCCAGCTCACGGAATTTGCAAACAGGCGAACTATCGCTCTGCAAAATCCAGGCCTATCGTTAGCTACCTACTAAAAGTAATGAGCTTGTTCGTGTCTCAACTCATGCTTTATAAAATTGTGCCAGACATATGGTAAAGTACCGCTCGATTGTTATTGAGTGATAGAATGGTCATCGATAAAGTCCAGCGTTCGTTCACTAATCGCCTTCTAGGCTCACCTACGCTCGCTTATTAAGGCCGCTGCAAGCAACTTGGTCTGGGACCACCTTGGCTAGGAGTTAAAACCAACCTTCTTTTTCTACACAACCTAATCAAAACATCGGACTCAAGTGTCGATAGCTATGTTAAACTGCCGGGCGATACACTTTACCATCTGCGCAAAAATGCACATGCATTCTGACTACCCAACACCCTTTTATCCATACGTTTAAACTGTTTCCTCCATAGATATGCGCAAGCGGGGGATAAACTACTTGAATCAATCAGAACATCTGCTAGCATCACACAATTCTCCACGGCCATAAATAGACAACTAAGTATCCCAAAGTAGCAGACATCTTTGGCACCCGCATCCTTGAGGAGGAGTTCTGAGAGAACGGCAGCGATCATATATATGCTTCCATACAAAGCCACGCTATTTGTGCGGAATAATCCCACTGCTCCAAGTACCTTGTTAGCTTATACACCCAGAACTCATACAACTCCTTTCAAACCGATCTTGTCCTCTCCTTATCTCGCTTTTTGCTTTGAAGTCCTCTTCTATCCGACGGCAACTATTCAGTATCCTACCCTGACCTAGCCTCATTTGACCAGTCTACTGCTCTCTGCCTTACTCCAGACTACCGAAATGTAAACGTTCTTGAGTCTGTAGACTTATGGCTATGCCGACTCTTCCCGAGCGTTTGCTGCGCTTGCTTACCCTTTATTAATATAGCTACCTCCATCTCTAACGTGTCCATTTCTGCTGACCTTTTCTGAATATGGTGACGATATGGGTCATTGTTCTGTAGACTGAACGCTCTGTTCCCCTTAACTCAAGAGTCTCGTTGCGTTTTCTCCAGCATGTCAATAACGCATCGCGGTGTGCTGCCCTTTTCTCCTGACCAATATCCTACTTTCTGACTGCCTACAAGTTGCCCAGCTGTAAATGATGTAGGCTAAGCATCACCAAAGCACTATTTCTCCAACACAAGCGCCTCCTTGACTTACTTATGATTACTTAACCTAACCTCTTCCATATCTAACATGTCCATTGCTGCTGACCATCTCTATCTGACTTCCCACCTTAACTGTACGGCTGAACCCCAGTGCGCCGATTAATACTGTCTCGTGTGTTGGTTCTCTTGCGTTCTGACCTCTTTTGGACTACTGTGACGTTACCGTCCAATGTTGAGAAGACCGCACACTCACAGTTCCTCGAGAGCCAATCTGGCTATTCTACACCTACACGGTCAAGATGCGCGCGCACCTATTACGCAGCTCCATCAGCCAGTACCTATGATAGTTATCTAATGATTAAAAAGAAAAATAGGCAACATCTCAGGATGGTTTGCCTCCAGTGCGGGCAGTTTTTAGCGGACTCGGCGCAGCTAACCCCAAGAAGTTCTATGTTTACGGTAAAGGGCACAGCGGAGCCAACCTGTTCATACCAGCTTTATTACGAGCAGACGGGACCAGTGCGCAAACTGAGTATGACAATGCTTCTATCCTTAGTGATCAGTATACTGGGGTCTTTGCTCTGGAAATCTCTTTACCACAGGTTGAATTGGTTTCAAGCGCTACAGAGGATTCTTGCTTAGCTGAGTTCAACTTAACGGAGGCTCAGGTTGTTGAGCTACTGCAAAGCATTAATCTCTCTGAAGCTTCCGGTTCTGATTCAGTTCAGCCGTAGCTGTTGAGTGAATTGTCCACTGAGCTGAGCGGTCCTCTCACATGCGTGTTTTCAAACTCCTTCGACAGATGCGTCCTACCTTCGGAATGGAAGAAGGCAATCATTTGTTCGATTTTTAAGGGCAGTGACAGTGCTCCACTCGCGAACTACCTGCCTGTCAGGTTGACAAGTGCAGTAGTCAAGTTGTTTAAACAACTGATAAGGGATTCAGTGGGAGACCACCTGAATAGCTTTAACTTTCTCAGTGTTGCGCAACATGGATTTCGCAATGGAATTTTGTGTCAGGCTAATGTACTTGTAGCTCGGGAATGCTGGGTCGTAGCGGTAGGGGGTGGCTGCGCTGTAGACTTGTCATTGGTAAACTTCAAAAGCTTTTGACACTGTTCCGCACCTTTGACTCTCACTAAAGTTGAAAACTTACGATGTATCTGGCCGAACCCTTGAACGGGTGTCTGCTTTCCTTGAGCGAAGTAGACAGTGTACCGGCGTTGAGTAGCTTTTCGGTCGGGCAAGCTGTCCTTAGGGGCGTCCCGCAAGGCCCGGTAGTGGGGCCATGAGTGTTGCCTACCTATGTTAATTGACTTTCCGGGAGCGCTAGGAGTGGCGTTACCAGGCTTTACTGACGAACCCAAGCTATGGAATATTGTGGAGGTCCCGGGGGTCCTGAGGCAATCCAGCGTGCCTTGGATAGGCTCTAGGATGGTCTACTTTAGGACTGCATCCTGTAGGTAGAGCCAAGGGCTCTGTTCGCCGAAACGGAGCTGCTAATCCTCCCACCCGATAGGTTGTCGGGTATGGTGAAATCCCTGTTTTCACTCAGCACTTCATTCTGGCGACAATTGGAAGAAGGCTGCTTGTCAGGGGTTTTGTATGATGGGGCTTATATTCCGCACTTCCGAAGTCCTAAAGGCCGATTTTTGTGTGAAGCTATCCTCAGCATTCGTCCGACCGAACCTGGAATATTGCATCCAAGCTTGTCCACCATGTCTTATCCGAGACAAAATGGACTTGGAGCGTTTGTGACGAGTGGGCAATCGGATAGTGTATGGTTCACTGTTCAGATGTATCCTGATCGCTAGCTTAGTTTGGAGATGTACTCCATGTACTGCCGAAGTATAAGAAGAAACTTGATTCTCACGTATCGTATGTTGACGGGAAAGATCGGTCTGGTCTTATCTGGGCTACTTAGCCCCGCTATGTTAGCTAATCTCCGCGGTCACGCACTGAAGTTGCACAAACGGTCTGGTAGGAGTAGGACGGAAACGCATCTCTCGCGCCGAGTTACAGGTCGCTGGAATTCACTTCCACGTCATATGTTTAGGAAATCTAGGGTTAACGGCCTTGCGTTCTAGCTCCATGTTTCTGGGTGGCAGCACCCCACCTTTCCGTTTCCTAACGGACACACCTTCACTTTTCAGTTCTTTTTTGAGGACTCAAATGTCTTGTTATGCTACTTGCTTAGCTCTTTTCATTTTGCCTTCTTGCCTTCTGGATTTACTAATTGCTTTCGTACTTCACGTAACCCGTCCAGCAGGCACTGCTAGGGCAGAGTACGTGGACATTATTTGGTTGGGTGGGTGTGATGCGGTCTTTGTTGCTTGTCCGTCAGTATTTCAAAAGTCTGCCAATTCCTGGTTAAACGACCCGCTGAAGAAGGAACACCAACAGGATAATCATATCGTTTCGGTCCCACTTAAACTCACAGCAGTAATAAAATAAAATCTACAATAAAAGCGATATAAGCAAAGAAATAGATCGTTTGCAACACGCATAAGACATAAATTATTTGAAGACTTTAAACGTTAAGTAAAATTTACGAATAATTGGTGGCAACGCACACCCATATTTTAGGGGACAGACTTGAGGGTCTAGGGGAGAGGCGTTTCCTGAACGCTTGCTCAGTTTGGGGCTTTACTCCATGCACTACAGAAGGATAAGAGGGGAGCTGCTTCTCACTTATCATATTTTGATGGGGAAGATTGGCCCGGACTTTTCAAGACTATTTAGCCCCGCTTCGTTACTTAACCGCCGCGATCACCCACTGAAACTGCATAAACCACGGTCGGATAGGATTAGGAAGGAAACTCGTCTGTCGCGCCGAGGTACAGATCGCTGGAATTCTCTTCCAGATCACATGGTTAGGGAATCTACAGTTGAGGGCTTTGCGCACCAGCTGGATGCTCTTGGATGGCAACAACAAACCTTCCCTTTTCCTAACTGACACACCTTTACTTATCAGTTCCTTGCTTAATGATCCAAATAACGTGGTATCCTACTTGCTTGGCTCTTTCCAGTTTCGCTTTTTGCCTTCTGAGCCTACTTTTTCTCTTCCCTACTTCACTTAACCGGCCCGGAAGGGACTGCTAGGGCAGGATACGTGGGCATTAATTGGTTGGACAGGGTGATTTGCTGCCTTTGTTTTAGGTCCATCAGTATTTCGAAGTCTGCCGAACCCTGGTTCAAAGACCCGCTGAGGAAGAAACACTCACGGAATAATCCTGTAGTTGCTGTTCCGCTCGAACCCGAGTGCCTTGTCCGATAGAAGCCTGCTTCTCTGCCGCGGATTTTCCGGTCGCGCACCGAATGCCAGCGAACCAGTGGTTTGTTCTCTGCCCAGTAGTAGCAGACCCCGCAGGATACTTTAGAGAGGTCGCGGTTTGCTGATTGCTTTTACAATACTGAAGCAAATGATCTCTGTCAGTTTAGTCTGGTGTATCTTTAAAACTGTGTTTTAGTGTGCTAAAATCCTATTAATCGCTTTCCGCGGATTCGAAGGCACGTAAATACCTTTAAAAATGCTGATATTTGATAAAATAAGTTAAAAAATAAAATACCATATTCCGTACGTCAGTATTGCGTAGTGCGCTAAAAGTACGCTAAAAGTCAAATTTTTGTCTCCTGTTTTCATGGACGCTGTATGTAACTAATGCGCCGTCTTGGAAGTCCATTTCAGACTTTGGATTTCCGCAACTTGAACACCCAAAAAACTTTTGTGAGTACCCAGTCTGCAGTAGCCTCCGTTAAAAGTCCGTGGGCTCTGCTTTATTCCTCTCATCGGCGACCTGTTTAGATTTTGTTGAACGCAGTAATGAACACACATAATATGCAGCAGTGCGGTTTTGAAAAGCAGCAAACTAGTGCCCACTCAATCAGCTGTGCATGCTGTGTTGCAAACGTGCCAATACGCAACTGTCCTTGTTATGCGGCTACGCAACGATTGTGAAAAACCAAGTGTGTAATGCGTGCAGGTATATTAGCCTTAAACATGCGATACACTAATGCCATATTAGTAACTAATATAGAAATTATTCACTATGAGGTACAAATCTAAGAGTATTTTTTCTAATCCCATTAATTAAAATTACCTGCCCTCCACTGCGAGTCTCGTCCTTGACCCCTTATTTAGTCTTCTATTGTGCCGACAGGAGAGCATCGGAATTTTAATGTGGAACGCACTAATCCTATACTGACATAATTAACACTTGGGGTTTGTGAATTTTATAGCAGTTGATACACCATCACCACCACATTTAAGTGGATAATTTAACTGCGAAATTTTGTAAAAAAATGACACAGGAAACGTTTGCAGAACTATGGTAGCTATGGATTAGCATGTCCTCCAAACAAATGGACAACAAGCCTTCCCATTGGAGCATGATTTTGGTCACTCGCAGAGGAGCAAATGATTTGAAGTTTAATGGTTGTATATGTCCATAGGTTTTGTACTTAATATTTTAAATCATTATCGGCGCTGGTCCTAGCTTAAAAGGCTTTCTTTTAGCTCGTACTTTCTGTCAGCGCAATTGACGGGTAGGGCGCTATGAGTGACGAATTATCGTGCGGTGGTAGTACGTACTTACAAGTCTGGAATAGAGTTCTGCTTAAAGTTGACGGAATTTGCATCCCGTTCGCTTGAGCAGCGAATGGGTGTGCCCTAGCGTGAGTGTCGTAACTCCCTACATGACCAGGTTTTCGGCCCGCAGAAGGCTAAATGTAATCGTTATGGACGAAACGCTGGTTACTCAATATAGTTTCTAATACACCATAAAAAGCCGAATTTAAATTTTTAAGGTTGCAAGCTCGTAACCATGAAGCGAAAATCTACCTATTATCTGTAATTACGCAATGCAGTAGCCGGAAGTGTTAACCATAACTGAGTTTGAATAGTCAAAACTCGTCCAAACGGAACCCAATTCGGGTGACTTTTATTCAAGCAGAATGATTTAACTGAAGCAACCTCATGCTAAAACTTGAGTATGCTACTAAAAGGGTCTCTACAATACAAGAAAAATACTCAAAGTCCCGTGCTATTACAGCCCACCGGGGTCCTATTACATTGGCACCAAATGTGTCACTGCTGGAGTCTATATACTACGAGCACCAGACTTGGTGCCGTGTGCTATTAGAAGCCACCTAGCTCCTATTACATTGGCACAAAAGTTGCCACTGACGAAGCCTCTATACTTAGAGCAGGATCGTCGGAGCATGGTGCACGGTGCACGGTGCAGCCGGCCTAAGTGCTGCTACATTAATACCAAATGTGTCACTGATGGAGCCTATATGCCACCAGCAAGCGCTTGGAGCCTTGTGCTATTACAACTCACTGGGTCCTATTGCATTAGCACCAAATGTGCCACTGATACAGCCTGTATGCTACGAGCACGAGCCTTGGAGCCGTGTGCTATTACAACCACCAGGGTCCAATTGCATAGGCTCCAAATGTGAAGCTAATCCAGTTAGTTGTCAGAATGGCTTTAGTTCCGAATGAGCGCAGAGACGGAGATAACAACTGTGTTTTTTACTGATCAGAAGGCAGAGCGAGTAAAGGTACAGCGAGGTACACTAAATACCTGCCCTGGACGTGAATGTCTCCTGCAGGGTATCATTTCACAAAGACATATTGATCGGCTAAAATATACTAGTTGGGTGAACGGATATCCTACTCTCAGGCAATTGATTGAGTTTTATCTGAACAAGCTTTTTTGTTTCTCAGCGTTTTCTTTAGTCGGCTTGCATCCAGGTCGACGCTACGACGCAGTGTAAAGGGGAGTTTAACTTGTACAGACTAGCTTACTCTGGCACTGCATTCTGTACAATACCTCTCGTTGTGGGGAACTCGACGGGTCTCTTTCGACAACGTAACCATGGAAGTTGAGGAAAAATGTCATCAGTACAAAGTGTTGGTGCTATATGATGGGGTAAGGTTTGTTGACTTGTAATTGTATCGGCGGTAATCTCATCTCGACTGGCAGTTCGGGAACTTGTTATATTAAGCTGTCGCTTACTTCTTTAAGCGGGGCATGTTGATGGGGTAGAAACAGCTGTACAATGTGGTGAGGGTGAACGGCTAATAGCTAAATATCGAAGGAAATGTTTTCTTTCTTACCGGTAGTACAGCTAGGCACTGCCATCATGAGCACAGATACCGTTTGTAAAGCGTTGACGCAAATCGTACAGAGGGCTCCTGATTGCACACGCAGACGCGTTCGTTGGTAACGTAATCAATTGTGTGCACAGCGAACTGCGTAAACAACAACAGGCTGCATCTGAAACACAAAGCTTTGGTCGCCATAGATTTTGGTCAACGCTGTTGGTTCTTTGCAAGTTGAAAGTTGGATTAATCACCAGGTGCTTCGTTGGTTCTTCGCAGAAGCTCTTGATACATTTCCGAAAATCCAGATGGATTAACCTCTTCAGCACTTCTCAGATGTGCGATTTTAGACGTGTTTGATTTTGTAGCGTGAACTTTTATCGCCCGCAACTGCATAGACCCTGTGCATAGGTCTTAGTCCGCTAGGTAGCGGATGTAAATAAGTGTATGAAATGTAAATGGACGCACCCACCAGAAAAGACTTACTTGTCGGGTACGCGTGCTGCTTGTATGCCGTCACTAAATGCACACACGGCAACCACATGGTTTCGTAAACTGGATAGGTACATGTTTTTAAGGAGCAATCTATGGTGAAACGGTTTCTCTGGTAAGCTATCCAAAACTAGGAAGGCACCAGCAATTTTTATTCACATATCACTCTATCTTCAGGATCCGAGTAAACTGCTTGTAACGTGGGTTATGCTAACTGGAGCATCACTAATTTGCATGCGTACGTACTTAGAGGCAAACTACGCAATGAATGTATGCGTCGCCTTCTAGTAGCTGACGCCTGACACAGAAAAACGCCGCATGCATCTGGGACTCTTTCAGGAGAATTTCCGTATAATCCTAGATATTGAGAACGGCCGCAATGAGGCCATCCGATGCATGGGTAACTTTCTTCAACCGCAACTTGGCATTCTCAGCTGGGTGGTTCGTTGTATTTCCATAATGCACCAGACCATATTGAGTGTGTTTCGCCTACGAGACATCCATATATAAACAATACGACGTGCGAAAGTGCACAAACCGGGGGTCTGTTCGTTGAAGGAACTTTAAACATTGTCGAAATCCCAAACAAGAATATTACATGCAGAAAGAAATCGTACTCAGTCTCCGTGTTCGAAGGTTTTATGCGATGCAATAGATAATGCGGCCGGTTAATGTTTGTCTACAGAATGTAACGAAGCTTTACCACTTACATGCTTCCTGATGGGTTTGCGGTTGTTGAAGTAACACAACAAATGTCGCCTTGAAAAGCCGCACGCTGCACGAGTTTAAGCAGCCATTTTGTCCACCATATTTGTGCTGACGGGAAAAACATGACCCACAATATCCCAAAACGCTTCGAACCACGTAATGCTAATTTGCATAAGCTTCCGTACGAACAGATGCATAAAACATTGGCCGGTCGTACCCCAACCCGTTAGTTATTAAAAGCTAGTATAGTTTGAAGCTGCAAGCAACAGTTAATGCTGCTAGAACTCATTACTTCAAACGGTTAGTACCATGAGTGGCGCCTAAACAAACGACATGCGAGAATTGGCGTAAAAGCTCTATTTGTTGCTGCTGAGCGAATAATACGTGTGTGCATAGGCCTGTCTCTAAAATAATTGGCGCGCCACCGTCTGCTCCATAGACTTGATAACTTAATGTAATTTTACTGAAGGTTGTAAAAACCGTTAACTAAGCTAACACTCAACGCCGGGTCGCAAGTTACGACGAACCTTGCATATATCATCGCTGGTAATATGCTTTCCGATTTGAAACTCGACGAACTGCTGGATGTCGCTTGTTGGTGTGTTGTAACGGAAAAAGTCCACGGACTGACTGAACTCCTCGTCCGTCAGTCGGCGATTGTTGGGTGTCGCCCAAAAAGAAAGTGGTTAACTGGTTGATTGTTAGACAGATCGAAGGTTAAGGCTTTCGGCTTGAGCCCAGTGCTGATGAGGTTCACGCGAGCTTTGCATATAACAGCACGTGAGCTGAAAGCTTTAGAATAATAGCAGCAAAAACGTACTAAACCCGTCTCATTCCTGTACTCCATGACTTATGACGTCATCAGCGGACACAGCGATAAATGGCCCTGTCATAACCCAGCCGCGACACGTTACACTTTCTGCTGATGTAGCCTGCGAAGTTACCGTAATATAGGAGTATAAAAAGTCTGGTTACAAACTATTACACTCATCAAATGTGTAACAAGAACACCCAAGGAAGCTGCTCCGGAAATCAGACTCCATGGCGTACGGACTCGAAAATACTGCTCCTACCGCGTATCTCGGTTGCAACACATCTAAACAGTTGCAATATCACAATTGCACACAATTGAATAAAACCGAAAAGGCAGAAAGATAGTGAGGAATCATGCCATAACAGGACTCCAAACTATTTATTACGCACTAGGTTTTAAGGGTCAACGGTACGGCGACTACTCCGCTGCTTGTTTGTTGGGACCAGGACTCTCACCTCTGGCGGGAACGGGTTTGCAAGCCAAGATAAACCGGCACAGCCGTGAGTATAATGGTAGCGTAGGATACTGATATGTAGGTAACTAATTTGTAACTCCTATAAATAAACCAGTAGCAGATGTATAAAGGAATCGGGGTCCTGTAGCGGTTATAATATCTAAATTGGACCGTACAGAAAATCCGAAGTGCAGTGCTGTTGGGTCGACTCAGGTAAATGGGAGGAAACTCCTCGGGAGTTTATCCAGCCAGCCCAGGCGGGCGAAGCTAGGAAAGGGATTATCCCGTAATGCGTTACCGCAACCCAGCGTTGATTCATCGACTCAGGCAAATGAGCGAAATGAAGTGGTACGAAAAAAGGTTATCCCCCCGAGCTCTACGTCCGGGGAGAAACAACCGCGTTTGGAGAGACTAAGCGTGTGGTAAACTAATTGTTGTAGTGTGGGTAACAAATGGGGAATTAGTGACGCGTTGTGAGCATGTTGATGTGGCCGCTGTGTCGGAGTCCTGGCTCTCACCAGATAACTTTCTTGGCGATCTGCTCATAGACTTTGCTTGCTACAGAGCGGACAGGCCCGAGTATCAGACTGGTGGAGGAGTACTCTTGCTTATAAAGTGCAAATATAAACACTGGGAGGCGCCATTTACCATGAGTTCTGCTAATGTTCAGGCGATATCCTGTTATCTAAGAGCATGGGGTAGATTGGAGATTATATTATGGGCTTATCGTAGCCCATCCTCCACGCGAGAAGAGGACGGGGATCTTGGTAGGTTACTAAGACAATCGGCAATGGCCGCACCTAATTTTCTGATCGTAAGTGACCTAAACCATCCGCATGCTGATTGGCAGCATGCTGAAGACAGAGTGGGTACTTTAGAGAAGGAACTAGTAACTTGGATGCGAGTAAATGCGTTCGAGCAATACGTCAATGTTCCGGCTAGGAGTCGTACTGGGAGTACCACTTCAACCCTTGATATCTTGATCGCCAGACATGGTCACTTGATTGACCTATGCGTGGAGCCACCCATAGGTAAGAGTGACCATTGTGTTTTGACATTTTCTATGGACACACCGAGGCTTGCAGAGAACCGTCGAATGGAAAGAGATACAAATCGTATTGATTTTACGAAGCTGCGGGATCGAGCCCTTCAGCTCACTTGGGTCCATGAACAGGACAAGGCCAGTTTTGAACAGAGGCGGCTTCTACTTAAAAGATGACTTGTACAGTTGCTGAATGAATTTGCTCCTCTTCGCCCCAGGAGACATCTTGGGAAACCCCGATGGTGGAGAAGAAAGATTGATAGAGCGATAAAGAGGCGCAATGCTGAGTGGAGAAAATATCAAGAAACTCGGGGCTTCCGACATTGGCTGCAGTACAAAAGGTGTCGAAACATGGCTAATAAGTTACAGAGGCAGGCGAACTACTCATATGAGCTTAGGTTGGCCAAATTTGGGAAAACTAATCCCAAGTGTTATTACAGTTATGTCCAGTTAAAGGCTTCGTTAAGAGAGGTGGTCGGCTGTCTAACCATGGAGGATAGTGCCCAGGCTGTAGACGACGTTGATAAAGTAGAAGCGCTGCTAGTTGTCTATCAAAGCCTGCATCGGAATGATAGTGGGTCAGCCTTGCCATCACAGCCGCACTGCTCAACTAGCTACACAATGCGGGCAATTATTCTCAATGTGTCAGAGGTCTTTACAGTGCTGGCCAGTTTGAACCCTTATAAATCAGCTGGTCCTGATAGCGTACATCCCGCCTCTGGCTGATGTCCTTCAGTATCCCGTTGCGGAGTTATTCAACCAGTCTCTTCAAGAAGGAAGGCTGCCACGTGATTGGAAGGAAGCGACTATTGTTGCCATCCACAAGGGGTTCTAAGTCGGTGCCTCTTAACTATTGACCTGTTTGACCAGCATCATGCTGAAATGCTGGGAAAAGCTTATAAGGAACAGGATCTGTGAGCAGTTGACTGAGCACAATCTAATTAGAGCGGCACAGCATGGCTTTCTCAAAAAGCAGTCCTGTCTTACCAATTTATTGTGCTTTTGAGACGAGATTACCCGTTGTCTTGATGTTGGGATATTGGTAGAGGTGTGCTATTTGGAATTCAGTAAAGCCTTTGACTCCGTGAATCATCGCTTTTTAATTGAGAAACTGACATGGTTTGGATTGCATCCTCAACTATTACTATGGTTCTCTGAATTCTTACGTGGAAGGACATTTAGAGTCAGCGTTGGGGAAGCAAATTCTAGTGTTGGCCATGCCTACAGCGGTGTCCCCTAAGGTTCCGTTCTGGGTCCATTGCTGTTATGTTTATAAATGACCTGGCTCCTCTTCTTGAGGATCCCTGCTGCATCTTCGCAGAGGACTTGAAGCTAGTCAGTAGGGGAAACCGAACGAAATTGGCTAAGGACATCATCACTTCGGTGAATTGGTTAAGCCAATGGGTCCTACCTCTAAATGCCAACAAATGTCAACTATTGCCTAGTAGTGGTAGCTGAATTGCGGTTCAGTCGCCTGTGGGATGTCTATCATTGCGGTGTATTGACGATGCCCGTGATCTAGGTATCATCGTATCGGACAATTTTAAACCTTCGGCACAGTGTCGTAATGCTGCCATTAAAGCAGGCACGAGTTATTTCGTCTCAGGAGGGCGCTGAGTAACACTAAAGTAGAAGTATTCTTGCCCTTATACAAAGCAATGCTCAGGCCACATCTGGAGTTTCGTGTCCAGGCCTGGTCACCATACCTCCGGAGTGACACCACTTGCATAGGAAAGATTCAGAAACTTGGGACTAGGATGATTGAAGGTCAATGAAGGAAGTCTTACGAAGATCGTCTAAGTAGCTTAGGATTATTTTCCTTGGAACGGCGTAGATTGAGAGAGGATTTGATAGAGACGTTTAAGATCATTAAGTGACTTAGTGATATTAGTTCCACCCATCTGTTTGAGTTTGCTACGTCAGACCATCTGCGCGGGCATCGCCTGAAGCTCAAACATCACAGAACTCGTTTGGACATCAGGGCAAAGATTTTACGAACCAAGTAGTTAACTTCTGGAATAAATTTCCTTCTGATTTAGTGGAGTCTGAAACCGTAGAAGATTTCAAAAGGGGCTTAGATGATTGTTAGTCTATCCTTTTTCCAGAGATATTGTAGTTGTACTGGAATATTTAGTGTATTTTGATGCTGGCATTTGAAAGTGCAGAGCTTGCTATTGTTCTTGTTTCATTCCATTGCAGAAGCAAGAAGAGACGGTCCAATGTCGAAGTGCCGGGGCCGCTTCACTTACCGGCACAAGAACTGGACGCTCGTTAGGCGGGAGCCTGTATCGCCCATCTGACCTGACCTGACTGGAGTACCATAGTTTACTGTGACCTTGGTAGCAGGTGCTCGGAATTTCCAATTGCATAAATGGGTCTAACTTGGACCTATGTTATTGAATAAGTAAATAGTGCACTAGGTTAGTCAGAAAATGAAGAATAGCCACTTTATGGGAGTATATGAAGGGTGATACACTTAAATTGAAGGGGAAATGAATATTTTGCTTACCTCACATACCCCTATGTGCTTTCCTTTTTGGGAAACGACAGGGCAGAATGGTTGGCTTACTTCGAGAAATAGGTGGGCAAGAACGGAAATGGCTGTGAGAATAATATTTAACTAACGGGGTAAACGGATGTCGCACGAATAGGCAAAAAACCATGCGATATACGCATTCCTATTTACATATGAGACTTGTTACGGAATGAGTATTTATAAAGGAAAAGTAACGCGAAAGCGTCAGTTGCATACATGAATGCCTGAGGAGCAGTAAGTTTAGTGACTTAAAGTGAAGGTGAAGTGAAAATGCATGTGTGTCCCTGGTAGTATGCGGTGGGTAAATGCTCACAACGGCGGAATGAGCTTTCGTAGGGTACATGAGTGGTTGATGAAACCTTATATATATATATATTTATATATTGTGCGTGAATTTTAATCGTGACCTACTTTCTACAAACTTTATCCTGCTCACAAACTTCCAACATTAATATATTTAATTACAACTATAAGCATTCTAATATATATATATATATATATCAAGTTACAACATTAGAATGTTTATAGTTGTAAATAAATATATTGATGTTGGAAGTTTGTGAGGAGAGTAAAGTTTGTAGAAAGTAGAAGTCACGAGGAAAATTCACGCACAATAATATGCCTCGACGGGGAGTCGAACCCCGGTCCACGAATTTCCGGTCCGCTGCTCTACCATCTGAGCTACCGAGGGCTGACGATTAGTTGCGCAAATTTTAACACATGACTTCTGCTTGGTGCGCGACGTATTGTCAATGAGCTCACAGTACCTGTCCTGATGTTGCAGATTGGCTCACTCACACGTCACTTCCCAATGGACCGAAGTGCCTGTCCTTCAAATGTCCAAGGGGCGATGGTAGATTAATGTTGGAAGTTTGTGAGTAGGGTAAAGTTTGTAGAAAGTAGGTCACGATTAAAATTCACGCAATATATATATATATGGATATAGGTTAAGAAGGCGTACATTTATGTATACATAATGCTGTCTGAAAGGGAATGCATATATTTAGTTACAAATATATGCATTCCTAATTACGCCACTTTAACATGATTAGAAATGGTATTGCTCCTCCAATCTATCCATGCTTATATCCTTATCTAGAAATACATTTGTACGCGTGTTAAGGTAACAATGATCATCAGTGTTGTGCCATTTAAGGGGACGGTGCGGTATTAGTCCTCTCTATGATTACCTAATGCAAATCCCCGCAAATGGACGTCATTGGACCAACGTATACATCCTTTTCATTACAGGGAAATAAATGACCTTATCCGTACGTAAATGAGTAAATAAGTAAGTATGTGGCTGTCAGTTTTCGTGGAGTTTAACCGGATTCTGTAATGGTGCTTATCAAGGTGTCAGGAGTAAAGTAAGTAGATTACGCATTTCATTAAGAAGCTAATACCGTTTTATGAATAATACTAAGGGAAATTTGTCACACCCAGTATATGCAGAAGTTATAGGAAGCATAGGGAATAGTAGGATGGCAAAACGAAGAAGAAAAAATCACTGAACGTTATTGCGATGTTTTCAGTCAAGTAGCCCGCATATATACGCAAGACTATAGGTAGGTTTATGTTCCTGCGAATGTGACGGGTACATGGTAAGGCCATATGGTTGCCTCATGGGTGGCATTTGTTTATTCACTGAACCGCCCTCCAGTGTTGGCCGCGATTGGTTGCACGAGCGATGCAAGGAAAAGTATCATGTGTTCTATATCAGCAGTGTCATAAAGATCATTAAACAGGTAGATATTTCTGACTTCCCTGCGGTAAAGGAACGGCGCTTAGTACGCCTATGTATGTTCCACAGGGAAACCTAATTATGGCCTACAGCGACAGTTATGTTGTCGGCGCCAGGAGCATACATGAACGGCCTTCACTTATGCTAACTGGGTTCCATGATATTTGCATCCATATGGGCTCTAGGGAAGCCTCATATACTTGCTGCACGTGTCTTGAGGGCTTCTTATTAGTAGTGCCATATTGGTCGCAGAGCATTGGTGTCATTATCGAACCCGGCATAATCGCCGTCGTTGGAACCATAGTCCTTAAATATGGGCGGTTACTACTACCATAATGGTCCAGCAGCGTCGTTACAGTAAGCACTGCTAACGAATGCAAAGAGAATGCATCTGCACCCCCACAGGAATGATTTTAACTGTTCCCAGCGCAGCTGCATCAATTCTGCCACTATGAAATTAGCTGTGACTGGTCTCGGGCGTTCTTGACTGACAGTACGTAAATTTACGTAGGTCCCACGTTGGTGGCAGCATAATCGGCACGGGAGAAGACTGCGCTATAGGCGGAGCGCGCCTCCATAACCAGTGGTTGTGAAATGCATATAGGTCCCATAGAAGGCATTATTGTTGCTAGGAGGAAAGTCACAGTGGTGTCCTAAGGCATTGCGGCAAAAAGAACGTAAGTAATGGGCTTGGTTAACGCTACCGATACAACTGGAATGCAGTCACATGGTTTTTCATTTGTTTCCGTCGTTGTATGCAACTGCGTTGAATGCATTATGCTGAGTAATCGTGACAATATGGAAATGGCAACGAAAATGAGCCACAAATGGAACGCTGAGGTCTGTACCGATTCCGAATATTCACGTCATCATGGGGAGCGCGTGAGGCGCTCTTGACCCACAACGCGCGAACACTGAGGAATGGTAAATGGAAATTTATTCCGTAGACACACATGAAAGCAATATGCATAGATGTAACGCGGGGTTGACTTACTCAATCACATGGAAGCGATGTAGCGCACCTCCCGATGGTGGAGTGTATGGCTTACGTCATCAATGTCTTAGGCAAAATTACCAGGAAACAAAAAATAACGTAGTTCGGTGGTAAACGTTTGATAATTTTTCATTGCGGTGCCACCCATCAACAGGAGGAGAGGGTACATACGGGCGACTGACCCATCGAAGGTACAAAGTCCACCATTGATAAACCTTTGGTCTGGCATTGTCACCTACCTTGTCTAGAGGTTGATTTCGGAAATTGTATAGTAACCATTGCTGCCACTTCGGAACCACAGTACTGCAGTGGTTTGCGGACAGGCGGATGAGATAAATCACACCAGCGGCCGCAGACTGCAAACGAAACTGATAGCGGTGAACAAGGCGCTTACCGGCTGCCGTCCGAATGCACTGCACACACCTTGTATCGTTGGTCAAGGTTAATATGCAATGCCAGACGTCAATAAAAATGAAGTTTGGTCTGCGTTTGCAGTATTGAGTCATTGCAGCGTAGGCGAAGGTAACTTACCGGTTAAGGATGGATCGGTTATCTCCTGTTCAGTGTTTGCTTTTCAAATGTGTTTAGTAAAGACCAATGCATGGCGCTATGATTGATAAGTCGTAACTAAAAAGTTTGTTAGTGAAGCGGAAAAGCGGGATTGTAGCTGCTACGCTGTCTGAAAATCTAGAGATAGTAATCTATCTCTTGCACACAGTATCCAAGTGGACTATCCAGTACGTTGTTTGGTGGACGATTACGGATCCACCTAATGCACCTATGTCCCAGGGCTCCAACCGTTGAAAGCCGTCCGGTGTATAGATGGTGCTTGCAGAGGGGAAACGCAAGGCGTTAGCACAAATGGTGGACCTGAGAAGGGCCGTGAGGTCGTTCACGCAGACATGGATAATGGCAACCAGTTAGATTTCGGAAATTCCCGTGCAATAGAAATTTACTATCGGGAAGCCGCGGAAACTCATACCACATAGCCATCTCATAAGTGACAAGTGCTATGAAATCAAAGTACATACATTGAAGTCGCTTGCCTGTGTAAAGCGTAGGCTGCAGCGTTACCGAGAACGCTGGGTACGGCGGGAGTATTCAACGGATCCGGGATTGTTACAGTTTCCGTTGATAGGTAAGTGAATGAAGAAACACACTTACGCGTTATCATGATGACGGACGTTACGGCTGGTGGCGATGTCGCCGGTGGATGCTACACGACAGGGCGACGTGGGGAGGACGTGATGAGTAGGTTAAGTGGGCTGAAAGCAGAGTGTATGCATTCAAGACACCTGTCTGTGAAAATCTGTGGCCTCAGTGTGACTGCGGACGCTGGGTAAGGCTGCTGCACGCGTTGAAATTGGGCATCGTTACCATTTCTATGTTGTCATGCTGCGGTAGGTTACGGCTTAGGCTGATGTCGACGCAGGATCCTACGCAACACGTCGGCAGGAAGGAGTATGTTGCGAGTGTGGTACGTGAGCTTAAATTGGAAGAATCGGACCGCCAAACCGTATGGGTCGTCCGCTTCTATGTGCGACTATGTGAAAGAAGGCATGTTGTATTCCGAAGTGAAATCATGAATCCTACGAAGCCAAGAATTAGGTAACAAGGAAATGTCGTCCAATCAGTAAAACAGGGATGACGTGTTCCCTTAGGTTATATGATTAAAGAATGTAGAGAAACCTAATTCTACCGCGCAGTATAATATCCATGCACCTTTTGAGGCGGGTTCCACAGTATTACCTTACTACAGCGCTGCCTTGCCCAGCAATCTTTCCCGGGTGCCCAACGAGCCATAAGGCACTCGTTATTGTGTGTCACTGCACCCGCGTGCCTTCTGATTGTCTCACTGACGCCTGCTTTCCTGGACCCAGTGGTGCGGATCAGCTGGAAGAGCTTGAGGTAATTGCCTACTGCTCCAGCCTCCTACATTTCTTGGGCCCAGTGGTAAACCAGGCTTCCTTGTCAGCACGTACGTTATGTTTTACTTCCGCCTAATAGGCCGACTGGTCACTCTGTGCTCATATCCAGACTGGAGGTTTCTTCTAGATTCCAACCGCTCCACGGACCTCTCGGATATATTGACTGGTGACGTGATGGTTGAAAGTGCCACAAGCAGGTGCTCCGGCGTCATGCATGGTGGCCGAAATCCTATGCCCCTGAAGGTCAGTTTCATAAAAACGAGACTGCAAAAGGTCAGCATGCAGTGTGGCTTGATAGGCTTACTTGACCCAGGGGAGACCAAGTTTAGTTACCAATCAGAGAGGATGCCTGGTGCGCCTCCCGGTAAAGGCCATGGAGAAGTGACAGCGTACCAAGGCATGATGACAGTGGACACAGGTACTCCAGTACGACCGGCAATGCAGGATGGAAGCAAGCCAGCATTAACTTATGGCTATGTGGTCAACTTAGGCCCATCGTTAGCCAGCTACAGGAGGACGCCAAGTGGCACTTCGCAACCCACTGCGTCATAAAGTAGTGCTACTAAGAAACAACGTTGTCTGCACACAATTGCAGAAGACGCTCGGCATTGTTAGTCCGTTCGAATTGAAGCCCGTAAGTACAACACGGGTGAGCTGCTGCAGAGCGCGGACGCCGTACTTGTGCGTTTCGGAAATGCAACACACATAGCAAAACCTAAAAACACGGGGATCACGCTTCCGTGCGCTGTCTTTTCTCCAAGCATTTCACGGGAGGCGCACCATGCAGGTGATACACTGAAGCTAGTACTGGAACTGAACTCACCTTCCTCACCAGGCCCAGACGGGCTACACCCACATTTTCTCAAGGTGGTAGCAGAATTCTTTTCCGTTCCACCTTGGCAAATCTTTCAGCTCTCTCTTAATGCTGGTGGACTACCTGTCGATTGGAAGACGAGTGTAGTTAGGCCGAAATACAAAGGCGGAAACCGTCAGGGCCCTACGAAATATGGGCCAATTTGCTTGACGTCGGTCGCCTGCAAAATCATGGAAAAGCTCATTAAACGTGCTATCAACCGACACTGCGAAGATCTGAACGTCACTTCAGTCACCCAGCATGGCTACCGAAAGGGACATCCCTGCATCACTAAGCTGCTGGTCGCTAGAGAGAAGGGGGCTAAATCGGTTGACGCTGGAAAACGTTTATATGTGGTATTTATCGACTCCAGCAAAGCTTTTGACAGAGTTCCGCGTCAGTAATTATTCTCTAAGCACTGCGGAATTGACATAACAGGGAACATCCAACTATGGATCAGTGACTTCATGGAAGGCCGGAACATGGAAGTCAAAGTAAACGATACGCTTGCATTGCCAGTGCCTATGTATAGTGGTGTACCACAAGGCTCCGTTCACGGACCGGAATCGTTCAAGATATATCAATGATCTACCTGGTATGCTACAACCGGACTGTCTGATCTATGCAGACGACCTCAACCTATAGTCAGAAGTGTCCAGCCTCGAAGACTCCGACGGATTACAGGAAACGCGTGTTCTGCCACACTCTTGGTCTTTCAAGTAGGGTTTGCCTGTCAACAAAGGTAAGTGCTCAGTCCTTTCTATAGGTGCTGCTAAACCACTGGGCATGTATCACATTGGCAGGCATCTACTCAAGGTTGCCACAGGAAAACCAACTGGGCACGATAATTTCTTCTGGTTTCAAAACGACCCTCGACACGTTCAAAGAGAACTGCTGTGGCGAACAAGATGTGGGCGTCATAAGGAGCTCATTCTCTAAAAGGACGCCGCAAGTATTTAGACTTCTCTTCACCTCGCATATCCGTCCCGTTCTTGAATTCGGGCTTACGGCCATAGCCCCTCTATCTAAACATAAAATTGACAAGATATAAAAACATCAGCGACCGGCCTCGAAATTTGTCCTTGGGCCACGCAAACTCACGTACCCCCCCCCACTACAGAGGATGAACCTCTTTTCCTTAGACTATCGCCGACGTCGCGGAGACCTAATCTATATCAGACACATCCTACGAGGAGAACCGGGAAACGAGCTAAGGCAATTTTTCAGCTAAGACTTGGCAGCTCGACCCGAGGTCACAGCTGGAAGCTGTTTAAACCGAGGAGGTTCAAAGTCCGCTCAGATGTCACTCTCACTACTCGAGTACTTAATGACCGGAACCGACTGCGGAACCCGAGTGTCCATGATCTCTACCACTCAATGAAGTTCAAGTTCAAGTGGGACCGGAACAGTAGGAAAATCCAGCGAATGTTCCACCTTCGAAAACGTCGTTGATCCAACAGGGAAACCGGTGCCTTGATGTGCCAAAGGAGAGCCAAATCAACACACACGAATCACATGCTCAACCAAACAATGCCCACGTGCCGTGCACTAGCAGTCCACGCTGTGCCGGCCACGTAAAGAATAAAGAAAACAGTAGTGTCAGTAAAGGAAAGGAAACAGAGAAGACAAGCTTATAGAATATGGCAGGCAATATTAAGATGTAAGTTAAAATGAGTGAAAGAAGGGTAGACCGATAAAAAGTTTGAGACATGAAGGGGAAGACTTTAAACTGCAGACCGAGAGCGTCAAGTCGATACTCGAACTCTTTCACCGTCGGTGACATCACGATGTCTGCAGGCAATGCGTTCTAACAAGCTATAACCCTACGCGATAACCGAAAAGCTGCCCAAACCCGTTCAGACCGGGGTTTATGCAGCTTTAATGGATGGCGACGAAGGGATGGCGGTCGAGTTGGGCGAAACAGTGCAGTGAACTCAGGACCTACCTGACCCATCAATATACCATATGTGAGGACCCAGTCGCCCCGAAGCCGCCTGTAATACATGCAAAACACATCCAACTTACGTAGCCTCTGTGGGTACGTCAGCCTATTTAATTCGTGCACCATTTTCGTCCCTGACCGCAGGATTCGTTCAACTGCCATCTTATCACGAACCAGATATGGAGGACAAGCCTGGACGCAGTATTCCAAGTGCGGCCCTACGAAAGCCGAAAACAGTCTAACAAACATTTCGGTGGTCATGATCCCGAATGACCTGCGAATCATCCACCACATGTCGAAATCTTTGCGAGCAGCTGTCGTCCAGTGTTCACTGGACTTAAATTCGGACGACAGCAAAACACCGAGGTCAGATTGGAGTTGAGCTCACGGTACCTCGTTTCCGCCAAGCAAATAACGCGTTGGCGGGTCATTCGGACCAACGCGTAAAACGGAACATTTCGCTAAATTAACAGGCAACTGCCACAAAATTGACCAGTACCAAAGTCTATCCAGAGCCCTCTGTAGGGTCAGTAGACCAATCGGATCGTCTATCGTGAACCAGAGGTTAAAGTCCTCCGCCAACATTAAAGATGGCAAACCCAATTCATCAGGTAAGTCATTAACGTATAAAGTGAAGAGAAGGGGTCAAGAACCGGACTTAGCGGAGCGCCACTGTGAACAAATTGGCGGAAGGGCAGGTTTGAACCCGCCCGCACACACCTTTCCTTTAAGATTAGGAAAGCTGAAATCAATCGTAAGACTGGTCCGGAAATACCAAAGCAATTCAGCTTGTACAAAAGGCACGAATGTGGAACGGTGTCAAAAGCTTTGGGAAAGTCAATAAACAGCACGTCCACGGCCTTCCCGCACTCAACGGCTTCGGCCCAGTGTTCACGAGCGGTTAGCAAGTTAGTAAGGCAAGAATAGCCCTTACGAAAGTTTTGCTGAGAAGGAGTAAGCAACTTAAACGCTTTCAAGTGTCCTTCGAGAGCGTCCCTCACGAGATTTTGCAATAACGTGACTAGCACGCTCGTTAAACTGACCGGTCTATAGTTATCAGGGAGGTGCTTATCACCTTTCTTAAAAATAGGACAAACAATTGCCTCCTTCCAGCTCTTGGATAGAGAGCAGCCTCGTAGAGACTTCACAAAAGGTTGCTTAATCGGCAAAGTTCATCAGCTAACTCGTACAAGAGTTTGGGATGAATGGCATGCCCACCGGCAGCTTTAGTGGGATTTAATTGCCTCAGAAGTCGGAGCACTTGAGACTCGGTTATAGAAACCTCCTCCAAGTGTGAGCCCTCAGGAACTTTTGCCTGAAGACTGGTATGCGGCGGCTGTGACTCTCGAACATAACCCCAGCATACTGTTCTCCGAGAAAACAAGCTTTTCGTGATCCGTGACAATAGCAGTGCCGTCCGGGCCAAACAACACTGGGATGCACGAATTCATGTTGCTTCGTCTCTTGACATAAGCGAAGAAGCGTTTCGGGTTCGATGAGGCTATACGAGCAAGCTCTACTTCATGCTGTAGACGAGCACCTCGTAGATACTGCCTGCAGGCATTTCGAACCTCACGACATCGCTTTAAGTTGCATAATGAAGGAGCAGATATGTAAGTACGCTAATACCTGGCACGTCTGTTGAGTTGTTTGTGTACAGCAGAACCAAACCAGGGTGGCTTTGCTTTAGTTTTATTCCTGCCAGATAGTGGTATATGGGGGAGAGACAGCTCACTCAAGCATGATTTAAATCTGTCCCAGGCCGTTTGAATGTCGTCACTTTCCAAAATGACACAAGGCGACTTTGCGGCTTCGGCTTTCATTGTCTGAAAGTCCGTGCACCATTTGTTTTGAACCCGGTCGGGATGCTCATTAGTCTGACGATTAAGCGCGCACTTAAATGGGAGACATGCATCGTCGCTAGCACCGAGAGGTGGATTGTATACAATATCCGTGACAAAATCAAGGGATTTATCGAAGATCAAGTCAAAGAGGGACAGGTTTTGACCCCTCCTGAATCTAATAGGCCGATCGACAAATGTTTACAGGGATGTATGCAAGGCCAGCTCGAGAAGCTCGGTAGCCAAACATCTTGTAAAGGCGTCGCAGGAAAAATTTTGCCAGTCAACGTCGGGAAGAAGTCCCCCATCACTAAACTCCTATTTGCTCAATGTTCGCGGATGAAACCAACAAGCCCCTTAGCAACGCTGTCGAGACTTCTATAGACCAGCACAACTCTAAGTTACGCGGAGGCAATACACAGGTTAACGGCCAGTGCCTCAACATCACCGTCTGGTGATCAGAAACTATACGTCTTAAAGACAGTAAGTGCGGAGTTAAACTACAAAGCAACGCCACCTCCGCGCTCATCAGAGGTGCGGTCACATCTTAGCAGTGTGTAGCCTGGCAAGCACACTTCACTGTCCGTGACGTCGGTGGACAACCAGGTTTCAGTGAATGCGTGAACGTCTGGAAAGCAGTCATCGACAAGGCAGCCGACTTCGCACAGCTTGTTTCGCAGGCTACGCACATTGCTTAAGAGCACCTGAAGGGGTTTAACCTTGTGAATGCGCCACCAGAACCGGCTCTGGTAGGGCGGAAGTGGACCGCCGGCACATCACAGGAAAACCCACCAAGCGGAGACCATTTTGTTCTGCTTCACAGCGGGCTTTAAGATCTTTCACAGCTTCCCGCAGTTTCAGCCTATCCGCCAAAGGGAGGTCTGGGTACACAATGACACCAGTGCCCTTGAGCTTAAAGGCGAAACGCAGAAGTGCTTGGCGCTCCTCCGGGGATGCACAGCACAACTCACAACAAGCGAGGGCGAGACTTGTCAGCTAGCAAGTTGCCGAGTCCGGTTAGTTTGCGCACAGTCACGCCGGGGAAGCCGGGAGGCAGGATTTCGGTAATGCATATTCTAAACCACTAAAGGTCATCTAGCGTACCGTCGTCTGGGAGAACAGCAGAAGACTCAGTGGCG
>OX104059.1:42014660-42058717 GCA_944474145.2 Dicrocoelium dendriticum | reverse complement strand
GATGGGAGCACCATGTGAACAACGAATGTGTTCGGCGTCGCGTATTTGCTGCAGGAAGAGCGAGTGAACCGCTCAGCACCATTATATCACACATCAAGCTCCGACTGCTGGGCCACCTGTTGCGCATGCCAGCACACCGACTCTCGCTGCCTGCGTCGTTTGCGCGCCTGGCATCTGGACGGAAGAGGAAGTGGGGAGTCCAGGCGATGACTTGATCGAAGGGAATGAGCGCTTTCACTTCGAAGTTGGCGTTGGTTGGTGCCTCCCGACTACCGACCTGGGGTCTTAAGGACAATGACCCTGTTTGGTTAGATACACTTGCTGATATATCGAAGATCCGGTCTCAATGGAGTTTGTGTTGTGAGTTTCTTTGACTCTCCTCTCGCTTAGCCTCAGCTTCCAACCACAATCTCATTTCTTAGGCATAATATAATTCTTTTTTCGCGGCACAAAAGCCGCCTGATAGCCCTGCGAAACGATGCCCATTCGTTACTGGCGTGCTAAGCTGCATATTTTATTTATGCATTGCAGCACACTTGCTGACGTGTTTGTCATCTCCAGCTAACGTGTAAAATGCGATGAAAATGATGGGGTGGCATCGTCAATGCAGTGATGCGCGATGCCACTTCGCATTGTGGCGAAACTTATGCGACCATTTAATCAACCGCAGAGAACCCATCAATTGTTTTACCAACTGCATGATCGGCTTCTCTGAAGAACAAAAACCAAACTATCATCAACACAGCGCATGCAGTATCGGTGGACATTCATGTGAATCTTAGTCGGCTGACGATTGAAGATGAAAACCCTAACAAAACAGACGAAAATTTGCCTGCATTATATGTACGCGAAAGGGGATGTGGCAGATGAGACAGAAGTTAGAAGCAACAGAACAGTGCGAAAGTGCCCTTGACTTCGTGGCAGGTCCATACTCGAAAGGGCTTACGTAGCCTTCCAGGTAGCTGGTCTCATCTATGAAGTGACTGCGTACTAACTTGACTCATTTTTCCAACGGGTTTCTTCATCTTACTTTGGCGTGTCGTCAACTGACCACCTTGAGTTATTTTTCGCAACGGAGTGAGGTATCGGAAAGGGTACGTACCTGGGGAGCCATTGTCCGGTACGTGGAAGACATCGCGTGACTAACCCAGAGTTCGACAGGCTCTCCAGTGCAGTACGTGAAGGTGTTGCTACTCACCAACCGGAAGGTTTTAGCATCACTGTCATTCGGCAACCACGCTGTTGTGCACGTACCGGTGCTCGTGGACGATCGCTTTCCAAGTGTACGCGACACGTGACGGTCTTTCTTTACCGTTGCCGTGTTGCTCCAAACGTGATACAGCGTCGCACATCCTGCCTTTGATTGGTTAGTCACTACCTCACCGCCTGCATACGGGATTGAGACTAAAAAACCTGAGAGCCTTATGGATGCTTTTAGTATTCCCCTCGGTGATACGGTTACCAGGTGTGCCACAAGTATCTAGACAAATTGCAGCGATAGTGAGAATTGAGGGTCAGTCGGTTCAGTGCTGCGACGGAGGTGCAACGCACACGCTGAAACGTGCAGTGCCTTGTGCCAGCCTGTTAGACCGCGTTACTATAGCAGCTGAATCTGACTCATTGTTGGTTTCACTGTTCGCACATTACAAATTCGCCGACTAGTCACCAGGTATGCTTTTTACTCCATGAGTTGCTAACATTGGCGACTCATTTCACATCCGTCCACGTACACAGTTGAAATGTGCAATGTGGCTATACAACATTCGTGACAAATCACATTTGCTGTAAAGAACTCTGGACGCAGGTCGCATAGACGGATTCAACTTTTGTTCAACGGTTCTCTGCTAGACTAAGATATTTCTCACCGAAATCTATTAGCACTGCGGTAAATTTTGAAAGTTGCCCGTCACGGTTACTGTGAGCCCCAATAAACCACTACGATGTCAGTGATGCATTGGAAACTTGTACGATGAACTTATCGCCGATGAAAGCCATCATCAGCAGGACACTTCTTCCGCAGGTCATATTCGTTTACGCTTTTGTTATCCGCCCCTTTTATGAGGAAAACCGCTTGACAGTATAGCTGTCAATCCCCATCATCCAACATCAATCCTCAGTGGAAAACTTTGCCTCTATTAAATGCTCAGTTCGCTGCGATGATGTCCTATGCTATTGTGTTCTAGGACATGATCACCTTGCAAGTTAACTATTGCACACTTCCAAATTTCCTTTCACCTTATATCGAGTCTCGGTCCTAAGTGTGTGCGACCCGCATGCGAGGTGAAGAAATATCCACGATGTGTATATAGCCTGTATGGGTCAGATTCCAAGCTCGTCGTGGCAAAATTTGCTTCGTACGTCCGCGAGCATCTGGCCACACTGGCACGTAGCCGGTTCTAACATCCTTTTCTGTGTCCATGCTCAGAGTCCGCGTTTTTCTGTAACAAGCCACCGACACCGCAAACGCAATTGGTGAGCGTCCACTCGTGATCGTTGTTGCGAAGCTCCCATCACTCCACGAAATCTGCGCAGTTTGCGTGAGCTCACCTCAGCCATAAACTCATCATGCGACGACTGAAACCGCACATGTCACAGCTGAGCACCGCTATTATGTGGACGCGAACCGCGCAGGCTTCACCCAGTCTCTCCGCAAGGACTCTATTGTACCTACCGTTCCAAACCACACTGTTAGCTCGGTGTTTTCCAGGGAATTGCCACTGCGTGGCAGCGCTGTGCCTCACCAACATTCACCTTCCCCGTCATGAATGACGCTACCATACTGCTGACTTGTAAATACCTATGTGTAGAAGGTATATGTCGCGATATCTGTGCAAACATCACATTTTTGTGATGTGCTACTCTAGGTATGCACAATGAAACAGCCTAACTTATTATGCTGTGACCGTGAGTTCATATTTATCCTATTCGAATTTCCGCAACCGCTTAGGTTTGATACAACAGCATGGACAAATATTTTACATGTAAGCCTATTTGGCAGTAAATCTTTTCCTTCCGTGAAATCGTGGTATAATTCATTAATAGCTCGGAATAAAGTTAGAACCGTCTGGGTACTCATCGTTTCGGAATGTTTAAAATTCATATTGGTCTATAGCTTTCATAGTTGCACTTTTCACAAAGTGGAAGGTAGGAGCATGCTTTGTTCACCTATTGCGAAAGCCACATGACTTATTATTGCGAATCTGATCGCCAGCGATACACTTTGATTGTGGCAGTGGTCCTCACTGGAACCGGGTCCTGTGTTTGATCACAACCGAAAAGCATTGCCAATGCTGAACACACCGCTCACATGGTTAGCTGACAGTTGACCTTACTTTACTGGCTTATTTCACTGGCTCTCAGACCCGGTCTTTTGGCTATTTGTGAAGTAGGAAGCTCCTAATAAATTGTTGCACACCTCGACTGCTTGTTCCATTGCAACCATTGGGCTGCGATCATTCGGAGCACCTCTGAACTAAAGTGCACTAGTTACGATCAATAAGATCTTTTACGGAGTGGACTCAGCATTTCTCATTCTCTTTGTTGTTACCAACAGCCGCCTTGGATCATCTCTGTGTTGTTCCCTTGTGATCTCTGAGGGTTTGTGAAGCTTGGTGGGATTTCATTAGGCACGGAAAACTTTACTTTGTCGTTGATGCGACACCAGCAGTGGTAGCATTGTAGAACCTTGTATATCGCACTCATTTTTATAACATCCCGATAGGGAAAGAACCAGCTATCACAGATTTTAAAATGTTATAATTTGTTTTACCTTAGTTGTGAATGCTACTCGCGAGATTGGTATGTACCGATTAGTCATATTGAGCTCCTTACTTGTGTTGCCTCTGCACTGCTGGGCAAGCTATCGTTGCCCTTCGTCAGTTTATGTTATGGGGACCCAACGTCCCTATAATTATTAAAGACTTAAATTACGGAAGGCTGAAAACCCGATTCACTCAAGTGCACATGCACTCAGAGCCAGACAAAACGCACACGTTCAATCAGCCTTCCAACTCGTGTAACATGCACATTGTTTAGCCTTTGCACCCAGAAACAGTCTTGTTTCCAACCAAACACGCATTGTTGTATCCAAGAAACATTCATTTTTCCGGACAACTCTCGCCAAACTTCCAACATTTCTGCTCAGTTTACGGACTTTGCACATTTACATAAACCATGTTTCTTGTTTCCAGGGTTTGCTTACGCAAACCCTTCCAAGGAAAAACCCCTCTTCATCACCGTTTCGTGATATAAAAATGAGGCTGTACAACGCTAGAATCGCCTTAGCTTTGGCCAGTAAAAGCGCCTGTGGCAAAGGCCTGTCTTGTTCTTGCTTCAGTCTTGGGTTGGGAAATCGTGCGTAGAAACTTTGCGTTCGGTCTAGGAACCCGTTCGACTCGCGTGAATTAATCTTTCGCGGCTAAGTTCCGAGAACCCACAGACTTCGAGATTGTCAGTTACCGTGCCGTGCGAGAAATAATTCTGAGTCTCGTTCGTTCATCCGTCTAGGAGTGTTGGTATCACATTGTTAGAACCTGACGTATTCAAGAGGCAGTATTCAACAGTTTACAAATGCAGTACCAGAGCTGCAGCGAACAAGGAGTCGGAACGTAACATCAGCTGTTACCACACCATGCTGATAAATAAGGAAATGAGTACAGCCAAGCATGAAAATGTGCTGGTTAGCGGTGAAGGTAAAGGAAACAACACACAATCGGAGTGGTGCTGATGCATTGACCCCACGGAGCCAGAAGGGTGTTCACATGCCTCAATTACCAGTGAAGGTGGGTTAGCGGACTCAGAACTGGGCGGTGGCGGTGGCGGTGGCGGTGGCGCCTCACGATATCTCTTCGTTATATTGTTCAACAACATATCAAGCGTGGTCTACCACAGTGAGCTGCCGGCACGAGCACATCGAACTGCAGAAACACCTGGTTAGTCAATAGCCTAAGTTTATAGAACCCAACTCCTCCAAAAACGATATGGCTATGAGTTGTCTATTTTAAGCCAGACGAAAACAGAAAATCGGAGCTGTGTAATAAGATGGTTATTTTCGTAACAATCAGTCGCAAAAATACCGCAACAGGACGTGCGAGGCACTCGAGGTCACTTGAACACAGAATCCAAATTGTCAATCAATAACTACGGCAGACGGGCACACGCGTTTAGCCTCCAGCCATGCACATCATTTGGGTTCACTGATCCATACGTTAGGATGTGCCCCTCCTAACACTCCCCGTTTGGAGTCCACTGTCATATGATTTCAGCCTGGGGTTAACCTGAAACGGCGTGGCAGGAACTCGGCAACCATCGGGGCATCTTCTGGGGCAGCAATCGGGTGATGGAGAGGTTGTTGGATTGATAGGCTTATCTTGCCGAGTAGCCTCTGTTTTTGGTAGTTTGAACTCGTCCAGAAGTAATTCAAATGAGATGTAGCTTGTGAGTTGATTGATGTGGCGGATCCATCTGTCATCGCCTACGACCACTTAATAATAAAATAATGTGTCAGCTGTGCGCCGTACCGACGCTTCGCTGCCGCGCGACCACCACCAGTCGCGCGCGGGCTGAGTATACCGCAAGGACGTCCACCCCTAAGCGGATTCGAACCGGTGACCTTATGGTTGCAAACCAAACGCGCAGACCACTCGGCCACCGGCCGACCTACGGCCACTTCATAACAGGCATAGCCATATCTTTTTATAACCATTCTAGGTGTCCAAGAGATTTGGTTGTTCTGATAGTCCTTTGCCAACACTTTCTGTCCAACATCGAAGTGTCGTGGTACAGCGCGATGCCCTCGGTTGTACTGATGCACCATTATCCAGTTTCTTTCGGAATTGGGTCTATCCGGCGGTCTTATCAGATAATATTTCTTTCGAGGCCTTCGGAACAGGGGTGATTCTACTTGGGACTTCCCTTCAGACGTCTGTGGATTAGGCGTAATCCTGTACGTTAACAGAAAAGGTTGTAAGACCTCTTGGATTGGTCCGTCTCCTACTGCTTTGAGCAGAGCCCGCTTGAAAGTATCCACAAATCGTTCAGCTTACCAATTTGACTGTGCGTGATAAGGACGTGAGCGCAAGTACTGCATGCCGTGTACCGTACAGAATTCAGAAAAATCTGAAGAGGTAAACTGGGGTCCATTGTCGGATACTACTGTTTCCGGAAAACCGAACCGACTGAACACTTCCCTGAGGACTGTAATCGTAGCCGACGTTGTGTTCGACATTTGGATAATCTCGGGCCATTTGCTGTATGCATCGATGATGAGTAATTAGTTCTGTCCTTTGATTGGTCCTGCAAAATCAAGCTGAACACTTGACCATTGTTCCGTGGGCTTTGCCCAGGATAACAGTTCGCATTCCGTGGCGATTTTACTGCTAGGGCCCGACTTGAACAGGAACGCGTTAACTCCTCAATTTGAGAATCCATAAATGGCTACTACACCTACCTCCTCGCTAGAGCTTTCATCCTGTTGGAACCGAGACGCCCAGGATGAAATTGATGCAAGACTTTGGATTAAAGTTCAGCTGGGATGATGACACGTTCACCAAACAAGATACAGTCTTCGACGACCGATAGTGCATTTCGTCTCTGGAATAATTGTTGTAGCTGTGCGCCTTAAAATATTCGAGGCCACTGTGAGTGGTAAAACGTGCTCACCTGGGACAGCAGCGGATCCCGTGAGGTGACGTCTCGAATCTGAGTGAAAGATATTGGAAGTTGGCTCACAGTATCCGCGAGCACATGGTTCACGTCCATTTCGATTGCGACATTTGCAACGACAGTGTCTTCTGCTTGGTGTTGTTCGTCTAACAACCATGACAGCGCATCGGCCTGACAAACGTCCCTCGTCCATCGGTACTTGATGTTGAAACCGTAACCCAGCAAAATTTTTGCCCATCTCTGCAGACGATTGGCCGTACATACAGGAATTCCTTTCTTTGGGCCGAATATAGAAAGAAGCGGTTTGTGCTCCATTAGTAAGATAAAGTGACGTCCATATAACATTTTTTGGAAATGCTTCACTGCAAACAAAATAGCGAGAGACTCCTTTTTATTCATTCATTCATTCATTATACACGACAGCTAGAGGTGGGAAACACCTCTGTTACTGTGCCGCAATACATAAACAAGGAAAATAAATACAACAGTTGCATGCCAGCGGAGCTACCAGCAACGGATAGGCATCGTTCCCGTAAGCTACCAGCCGGCTACTAGACAAAAAGAAAACTTATCATATTTTACGCTACGAACTGAGATCGTAGATGAAGGGGAAGGCCAAAACGGATGAGGAGGGACAAAAAATCTCACAGCAGGAACGCCACTGAGGTCGGCTCCTTGCCATGTCAGCAAGTGTATCCAGCCAAACGTGTTCATCGTCTTTCGGACCCCAACCAGGGAGCCGTGACGCTCCAACCGAGGCCAGCTCCGAAGTGAGGGCCTTCATTCCTCTGGACCAAGTCATCGCTTGGCCACCCCTCCTTCCATCCACATCCCCGGTGAGCAAACAACGCACGTCATGGAAGTCGGTGGGCTGGCATGCGCAACACGTGGCCCAGCCATCAGAGCCTGGTGCGTGAAATGACGGTGCTGAGCGGTTCAGTTCCTTTTTCTGTGCCGTAAACAAGGCGTCAAACACGCTCGTTACTCACGCTGTGTTCCCACCAGATGTGAGCCAAACTGCGAAGGCACCGATGGTCGAACGTAACTAGCCTCTTTATGTCCGCCGATCTTAGGGGCCAAGTTTCACAAACGTACAGTAAGGTCGAACGTACCGCTGCATTGTACACTCTACCCTTCAGGGCGAGAGTAATGTCACGCCACCGCCCTAGATGGCGAAGGTTTAGCAAAAGCACTTCGAGCTTTTGCTATCCGGTTCGTGATCTCGTCTTCGATCCCAAGGGCGCTGATACAACTTCCCAGGTGGTTGAATTTCCGAACAACTTCTAGCTGATCCCCAACAAGGGTCAGCGCAGGAGGCAATCCCTGTCAATCTTGGAGGAACGCTTTGCATTTCGATGGTGCAAAGCGAAGCCCGAAGCGGCTGACAGCCAGTGCTAATCTGTCCAGCGCGGCTTGGCACGTCTGGGAGCTGTCACGGATGAAGGCAATGTCGTCTGCATACTCCAAGTCAAGAAGTAGTTCTCCTGGGAGTATCTCCACATCTTCTACGTCGTGTCCTATAAATGCAATCTCCATGACTTCGTCAATAGCGAAGTTGAAGTGGAAAGGTGACAGCGGGCCTCCTTGTCTCACACCGCTGGAGATATTGAAGGGTGGCGACAGCTTGCCGTAAACCCTCACTCTGCCCGTGCTACGCACGTATAAAGCTCGGATAATATTTACATATTGCTCGGGCACACCTTTCCTGAGTAGACAATTCCAAAGAGCACATCGATCAACCGAATCGAAGGCACCTTT
Source organism: Dicrocoelium dendriticum (assembly GCA_944474145.2). Taxonomy (NCBI): domain Eukaryota; kingdom Metazoa; phylum Platyhelminthes; class Trematoda; order Plagiorchiida; family Dicrocoeliidae; genus Dicrocoelium; species Dicrocoelium dendriticum. Next base: position 42,050,296 of record OX104059.1, on the reverse strand, counting down.
GATGTTGAGGAACACGACTACGGTGGGCCGCCAATATGTGTGACCGTGCTCCAACAACTGACACAAGGTGAAGAGGTGATCAATGCACCCACGACTCCGACGAAACCCGGCTTGTTCCTCACGAATCTGGCTTTCACGAGTGCCAGTCAGTCTGTGAAGGATTATGGAGGCGAGTAATTTGGAAACGATGGGGATCAGACTGATTCCTCTATGGTTGCCGCATTCCGAACTCGAGCCTCCTTTGAAGATGGGAACAATAACGGATCGGCTCTAGTCGGTTGGGACAGTCTCCTGCTCCCACAGTTTCACTAGTAATTCATGTAACTCATCAACAAGAGAAGAGCCTCCAAATCTGAAGAGAGCTGGATGAAGATCATCTGATCCCGCGGCTTTGTTCAACTTCAACAGTCCGATCTCTTGTTTGACTTCTGAGCGAGAGGGTGGATCCAAAGGGGCAGCCCACGGAGCAGGGCGATCACTGGTCGGCGAAGAATCGAACAATTCTGGCTGATTAAATTGCTTTTGTAAATCCTCAGCCCAACGCTCCAAACGTTTTGACAAACTGTGGATAGGCTGTCCACTCTCGTCACGTATAGTTTCACTAACACCAGGTCTTCTGCTGCCCGTTTCCCGTATCAGATGGAATAACTTTCGATGGTTACCAACGGCAGCGGCCACTTCCATCTCTGACGCACGAAGAGACCACCAAGATTCGCGGTCTCTCTTCAGGCTAGCACGGAGTCTTGCCCGGAGCTCTTTGAGGGTTTCATTGTGTTCGCTTCCAGACGGGATTTGCCGGCAAACATCGATAACTTCTAGAGACTGCGAAGAGACCCAATAACCATGTTGGTTTTTAGGCTTACCACATGAGGATTTGCCTGCTGCTAGTAAGGTCTGGTGAACATGTGACCAGTGACCTTCAATTGTCTCCAATGAGCGCTTACTCAACTCGCATGTCAGCGTAGTTTGATAGGCATTCAGAATAGCTGGCTTTGTCAGTTGGCTGGTGTCAGTGCTCTCACAGCGTTGTCGTGGGCGCCCACCAAAACGCATCCGCATGTCAGCACATACAAGTGCATGATCGGTGTCCACACATGTGCTCCAAATCGAGCGACAATTCTGGATGCAGCCTCTCCAGCGGTAACTAGTAGCAATGTGATCGATCTGCGTCCAAGGCTGGTTCGAGGCTGGTGGGCGCCAAGTCACCCTCCGGCGGGTGTTGTGTCGGAAATTAGTGCTCGCAAGAAATAGGCGGGCATCTTCACATAAATGAAGTAATTGCTCACCGTTATTATTACGGGAGCCTACACCGTGCTGACCGCCCAGATGCATTTCATCAGTGGACAATTTTCCAACTCGTGCGTTCAGATCCCCCGCCAGCACAACAGTGTCCGTGCTTCTTCTGTGGCGAAGGAGCTGGGTCAGTTGGCGGTAGAAGTCGTTCTTTACCGCAGCATCGCTACAGTTTGTGGGTGCGTAGGTAGCGATGATGAATAGACACCTATTAGTCCCGCGCGACTTCGAAGGTTTGAACAAGCCAGCCAATCGGACCGCATACAACATCATCATCATCAACAACAACACCAGCAGTACATCAGCCATTTGAACTGATGCTTCGCTGCCATACAACCATGTGGACCTATGAAATGAAGAATACTAAGAGCGAGAGAAGCGGACTTACCTGAAAACCTTAATGCCCTAAGCAAACATTCAGGGTCAAGGCGCCTACACCTTGTGTAGACACCATGCCGTCACAAACAGCTGGCTATCGTGCAAAGATAAGGCGGCATCGGCGAGACAGCTTCTTTGCGGCTTTCACTGCCACGCGTCATAATCAACCATTACCCTGCAAACAACTCAGTGCCAAACATACTTGAAACAGGCAATCCGATTAGAAGACGGCAGCAGACGCGCCACTGGTGTCGGTTGCGAGCCATATCCTGTAAAGTCTCGAGCCAAGCACAAGGTGAGTCACGTGGACTCAAACCCGGAAGGCGAGACAGACCAACGGCACCCAGTTTGGTCGTCAGTGACTTCATTTCCCGCTGCCAAGTCAACTTCTGTCCACCTCGAGCCTTGCGCCACCCTACACCTGGCAGACTAAACAAAGTCCTCCTAGGTAAGCGGTGACCAGGCATACGTAGCACGTGCCCGAGCCAACGCAACTTATCCAGTGCTATCTGTTGTTCTAGGGAGCTAGCATGATTATCACTACCTAGTACTCGCTTACGCACATCATCGTTGCGGACAAGCTGGTGCCATCCGACTCCAGCAATGCTTCGCAAACAACGATGATCAAAGACTTGAAGGCGCCTCAGATTTTTAGACCGAAGGGGCCAAGTCTCACTACCATAGAGCAGAACAGCCCTCACTCTGGCCTTGTATACACGGCCTTTCAGACGGAGGGAAACTCCCTTCTGTCGCCAAAGATGCCGCAGGTTCAAGAAGGTAGCTCTGGCTTTTGCAATGCGTGAGCTGACGTCAGTTTCTGTGCGCCCATCATTGCTGATGCAGCTGCGAAGATAAGTGAAATGATCAACCACCTCGAGTTCCTCGTTGGCAAGCGTCAAGGGGTCATCAAGTGGCTGGTGGTCCTGTGGTAACACTTTGCACTTTGAATGTGCGAAGTGCATACCAAATAATGGGACCGCTCTGGAGAGACTATTCAGGGTTGATTGTGCAGCCGCAAAATCGTCGAAAAGCAAGACGATATCGTCCGCATAATCTAGATCAACTAAGCTTTCCCTTCAAAGCCTACATCGTGACATTCCGCAAGGGAACAGCCCATGATAGAATCCACGACGAAAGTGAACAAAAACGGAGAAATCGGACAACCCTGACGAACGCCACTTGTGGTCGGAAAGCTATCCGATAGGGCACCATAGACCCTGACGCGGCCTGTAGTGTTCGAGTATAGAGCACGAAGGATGTTCACATATTTCGTGGGAACATCTTTCCGCGTAAGTATTTCGAACAGAATCGATCGATCGACCGAATCGAACGCACTTTTGAAATCGAGGAACACAGCTATTGTCGGTCTGCGGTATGCGTGGAGCTTCTCTAGCACCTGCCGCAAAGTGACTATATGGTCTATACAGCCACGTCCTGGGCGGAAACCGGCCTGCTCTTCCCCAATCCGAGATTCCCGTTCCGCAGTGAGGCGACGAACAAGAATCGAGGCCAGTAATTTTGTCACAACTGACGTTAGGCTAATACCCCTGTGGTTAGAACAGTCTGTGCGACTACCCTTCTTGTATATTGCCACTATAATCGACTCGCTCCAATTAGCCGGGACACTCTTCCTTCCAGATACATTCGAATAGAAAGGTCAGTGTTTTGCAAAGGACCTCACTTCCATCCTTAAATAGTGCATGTGGGAGGGAATCCGGGCCAGCGACACGAAAATGATTGAGGGATGTGATCGCGTTTCGTACCTCGGCCTCCGACGGAGGCTCTAAACTAACCGTCCATGGCTCGTCGTGCATCACCTGAGTAGGAAGAGGTCCGGGAGCTGGGAGCCAGCTGAACTGATCTTCAACGTGTTTAGCCCAACGAGCCATCCGGCGCTCCTTATTTTGTATCAGTGCACCCGCGCTGTCTCTGATTGTCTCACTGACTGGTTTTCTGGGACCAGTGGTGCGTATTAGCTGGAAGAGCTTCCGGTAATTGCCTACTGCTCCTGCCTCCTCCATTTCTTGAGCCCTTCTGGTCCACCAGGCTTCCTTGTCAGCACGCGGGCTCTGCTTTAGTTCACGCCTAATAGCCCGTCCGGTCACATTGTGCTCAGAACCAGCCGGGAGGTGTGTTCTAGATTCCAACAGGTTCACCGACCTCTCGGATATCCAGTGACTGGTAAGGTGAAGATGGATAGTGCCACAAGCAGATGCTCCTGCGTCGTGCATGGCAGCCGAGATCCTATGTCACTGAAGCTGTGTCATTAAGACAAGACAGCGGAAGTTCGGTATGCAGTGCGTCCTGATAGGCTTGCTTGACCAAGGGCTGAGACAATTTCTCAGTTGCCAATCGCGGGAGAGGTTTGTTGCGCCTCCCGGTAAAGTTCATGGAGAGCGTACCAAGGCATGATCAGAGTCGACACAGGTACTCCAGTACGAGCGACAATCCAGGATGGAACCACGCTACCTATAACTTATGGCTATGTGGTCAATTTGGGTCCATCGCTGACCAGCTACAGGAGGACGCCAAGTGGCACTTCAGGGCCCACTGTGTCTAAAAGCAGTGCTACTAAGAAACAACTGGTGCTCCGCATACAGTTGCAGCAGACGATCGCCGTTGTCAGTCCGCTCGGAGTTAAGCCCATAATTACCACCCGACTAAGCTTTTGAAGAGCTCAGACGCCCTACTTGTGCGTTCATGTCCGCTGCAAGTACTATAATATCTGAACTAATAGCACTGCATAGTAGTGCGTTCAGTTCGTGATAGAATGTGTTCTTGACAGCATTAGAACTGCAGTCGGTGGGAGCATAAACGGAAATCACAAACAAACAGCGTTTTGTACTACTTCGTGAATAAACCTAGCTGATGTCGTCAAACGGCTTGCACATAAACGGCTGTTCACCGGAATCCAATCAACCAACGATGGCTCAGCCTTGGAGCCGAGAATGATACCTACACCAGCTTGACCCGTGAGTGCTGCATCAGCGTCCCCGGATGCGCGCAACCAATAACGAGAGGATAAGCCGGGTGCAGTTAATTCAATATATATATATATATATATATATATATATATATATTATACACAATCTGTGGTACAGATATTGTGCCATCGGAATCATGGCTGAATAGGAAAACAATATGAATAATAAGAAAAGAGCAACAAGAAATGCTTTTTTTGTCAAGTTTACCACTCACAGTTTTTGAATTTTTTTTCAGTTTGTTCGTTTTTAGGGGGAGGAGGAAGGGACACCGCAACACACTGATGCACACGTCCGCCATTGACATCGATCTTGAGCCATAACTTCCAAGGTTTTCAACCAGCAAGTATCCTCGTCTCTCGGACCCCAACCAGGTAGTCGACAACAACCGGCCGAGGCCAATTGTTTCGTCAACCTTTTCATGCGGCTTCTCCAAGTTGTAGGCTGTCCACCAGACCGTCTCTTCCAGCCCTGTCCAGCAAGTGCAAACAACGCACGACGGGGGTAACGCTGGACAGGCATGCGCAATACGTGTCCCAACCACCGCAGTTGATGCAGTGAGATGAGCTCCTCGAGCGAGTGGCTTCCACGTCCCAAGACACGCTGTCTAACTTCCACATTGCTTACGTGGTGCTGCCACCACACACGGGCAATGGACCGCAGACAGCGGTGCTCGAAGACGGATAGCCTGCGCAAGTCATCTTTACGAATGGGCCAGGTCTCGCATCCGTACAACAGTACAGCACGAACAGTTGCACAATAGACCCGCCCTTTGATGGAGAGACGAATGTCGTGGCGACGCCACAAATGCCTCAGCCTAGAAAAAGCGAGGCGTGCTTTCGAGATGCGCATCGAAATCTCGTCTCCAACAGCCCCGCCAGCAGTGATGCAACTTCCCAAGTAGACAAAGCTCTCCACAACCTCCAGTGTCTCACCAGCAAGCGTGAGTGCAGGCAGAGGCACCTGCCAGTCTTGAAGGAGAGCCTTGCATTTGGATGGCGAAAAGCACATACCATACTTTGATGCTTCAATCGTCAAGCGGTTTAATGCAAGTTGGACGACCTGTGGGTCGTCACCCAGCAAGACGATATCATCAGCATAATCCAAATCAACAACTCGACTACCTGGGAGGAGCTCAACGCCAGCGTTCAACGAATCGCTCAGAGCGTTCTTCAGGACATCCTCAATGGCAAAGTTGAATAGGAACGGAGGGATAGGGCATCCTTGTCGAACTCCACTGGAGACCACAAAGTTAGGCGAAAGCATGCCATAAGCCCTAACCCTGCCCGAGGTCAGACTGTATAGAGCGCGCAGTATGGAGACGAACTTCTCGGGGACACCGTTCCTCAGAAGGCACTGCCACAGTACTGTACGATCGACAGAATCGAAGGCTGCACGGATATCCAGGAACACAGCAATCGTTGGCCTCTGATACACATGGCGGAGCAGTTAATTCAATAACCCCGTTACGGTCATTGATCCTAGTTTCGGACACACACAACGCACATCAATACCCAGTGTCCAAGGTGCGTGCGAGTGCACCCTGTTGACCTGTTTGTCTCAGAGTGCGAACATTGAATGTCGCCATGGAAACAGGATAGTGTGGCCTTATAAGGGACTTTTGCCTATAGGCATCCGATAGGTGCTGTGGGATGGTGGCTGCGGATGGTACTACTCCAGTGGCACTTCAGTTGCTATCAATTAAGCTGGGAATTATAGAAGGAAGGTTAGTAATGGGGTTGGGATGGCAATAAGAGAAAAAGGTGGAAAAGAAAGGAGCCGCCAGCAGTAGCATGTTTTCGCTTATCCGCCCTGCTGTATGCAGCAGATAAGGCAACCCTTGATAATCTGCGCGACGGCCGATGCAGGATGAAGTTTATCTCTGAAGAAAATATCATGGTTATATGTGGGCTGATACTGCCAGGGTGCCCAAACCTAGACAGGAGGACGATTTGGGTTCTCATCCGAAGCATTTGGCTCAAAAGCCTGTCCGCAAGGCAGTGGGAAGGTGGCAGTGATTTAGTTTTACAGAAATGGACGCCATCCCATTTCAAACCCCCAACCTCGAGGACAAGGAGACTGGGTTTGTGTGACCTCTCAGCATTGACCAATCTGGTAGGAGTAGCTCTCAAGGTGCCCGGAGGCATCACCCCGTATAGCTCAATGGGTCAATGAGGTACGCAAACCGTCGCACCACGTTAAGGTCCAGTCTCGTTGCGACGGCCCTCACACATCCGCCAACTGATTGGAATCCAACCAAACAGAGCAGCTTCAGCCCGGGGACTCAGGGCAATACAAACACCGGCTTGGCCGTTGCTCGAAGCTGCGTCGTCACCGGATAGGCGCAATGAGAAATTGCTGCTAGTGTCACCTGAAGGGGATCGCAGAGTGAGTACAGAGCTCGAGTCTTGCAGGCGGGTCTCTGATAAGCAGCAGATATCGATGGAGAGGGTCTCTAGTATTCGGGCAACTGCTGCCTGTTTACCGATCTGAAGCAATGTGCGAACATTGAGACATGCCAATCTGAAGGAGGATCGAGGGCTCCAAATGGAAGCCGATGAACTGGAATGGGCCGCTTGCTTGGACATGGGACTGTTGACAGTGCAGGCATAAAGCTCCGCGTTCATCTGTGAGTTGAAACTAAAAGACAAGCGACTATTAAAGCAAGGTGGGGGAGTACCGAGAATTGGGGGGTTGAAAACAGGGGGGATAAAAGTGAAGCTGGAACGGGACGATAAGGGTGAAAAAGCGTAAAAGGGAGAATAAGAAGACGGGAAGGCTTGAGCAGTAGCATCCAAACCTCTATCAACCCTGCTCAATGCAACAGATAGAGCGCCGTTGATTATCCTGTGCGGTGGCCAGAGCATCAAGAAACTGTTTGAAGAGGAATTAATTGTATTGCATGGACAGGATACTGCCAAGTTGCTCAGGCAGACAGAAAAACGATTAGGGTTCTCAACCAAAGCCTTTGGTTAAAAAACCTTACCGCAAGGCAGCGGGTTTGGCGTTGGGCTACAAGGAGTCCGTTTTAAGGAATAAGGTGCCACTCTCATTCCAATCCCCAACCTAGACGGCCAGGAGGCTGAATTTGTCTGGCCTCTAACCATTGACTAATCTGGTATGAGTGAGTCTGAAGGTGCAAAAGCACCACCTAGCATAGCTCAGTGGATCGCTGAGGCACACAAACCATCGAACCACGATAAGGTTCAGCCTCATTGCGATGGCCTCCTTTTCAGTTTGACTATACTTTCTTTCTGTTGCTATCAGTAAATGAGCGACTGGCTTCTCAGACCCAGCTTGGAAAATGTGGAAAATGAGTGCTCCAACTCCGTAGCTGGATGCGTCCGATGACAGTTTTGTATCGTAGTTCATTAGCATCAATTCTGAGCTTAGTAACAATTTGATGCTGTCGAAGGCTTCCTGACATTCGGCAGTCCAGACCCACTGGACGTCCTTCATCAGCAACCGGTTTAATGGTCCTCGTAGGTCGTGCATGGACGGCAGGTAGGTACTGTAATAACTTACAATACCCAGGAATGATCTCAATGTCGCTACGTCTTTCGGCGGAGACATTTCCTTGATCGCCTTGATGTCTGATGGATCAGGTCTTCGTCCATTTTGGTCAATGACAAAGCCAAGCTATTTAACGGAGGTTGTGAAAAACACACTTGTCCATTCGTAGGCGAAAACCATACTCCTTTATTCTGTCAACCACGAGTTCCATTCGTTGGTGTAGTTCTTCTTGGTTGGATCCCATGATAACGATATCGTCCAGGTATGCAGCGGCATAAGGTATTACCTGTGGCATCGTATCCATGATCTGCTGAAAGATTGCCGGTGCCGAATTAACGCAAAATGGTAGGCCTGTCTACTGGAATGGTCCTCGGTGAGTGTTAATGGTTAGCAACTCACGCGATTCTTCTGACATTTCAATTTGGAGATATGCGTCTGACAAGTCCAGTTTGACAAAACACTTGCCACCGTTCAGACGTGCAGAAAGGTCCTCAGGGAGGGATAGAGGGTATTTGTGGTCTTCTAAGGCGGCATTCAGACCAGTAGATTAATCTGCACATAAGCGTATCTTTCCGTTTGGTTTCTTGAAAATCACAATGGGGGCTGTCCATGAGGAGAACTTCGTCGATTTGATAACTCAGGTTGACTGTAGTCTGTCAACTTTTTGGTCGACGATTGAAACCACTTCAAATGGAACTGGTCTCTTCGGTCAGAAGACTGACTTTGCTTCTGGCCGCAGCGAAAGATTGGCCTTGGTTTTCGTGCACAATCCCAGACCATCTTGCAACATCTGCGGATATTTTCGCTGTAGAGACTGCGTCCACTCTGTAAATGTGTCGCGTACTTTGTTACACACGGAATTCAAGGGAACATCAGGCAGTTTCATATGCTCAATCCAATCGAGATCGCGTAAGTTTGGATCGGGATCTCGTTATGTAGCATACATCTTTGAACATTACAGGACAATAGATTTCACCTGCCAAGTCCAGTGGTCCTCCTGAAGCGTTAGTTGCAATCCGAGTTGTTCTTTGAACAGGTGGCTCACCGATTTTCTTCCAGGTTGTCTCGGAAATAAACGTGATGTCTGAGGCAGTGTCAACTTGGAGGCGTACGGGCACCTGGTTCACAACCACTGTTACGAACCTGCGTTTTGCAGTCCCTTTATCGAAGGTAGCAAAGACAGGATAAATTTGAGGTCTTTGTTTTGTTAACGATGTGGGTACAAACCTCTTGGCATGTTTGGTGTAAGCGTTCTTGTTGAAAATGGTTGCACGGCAATGATCCTCCTTGTGCCCCTGTTTGTTGCATTTCTGACAAAGATGCTTCTTGAACAGACAGAATTTGACGAAGTGCCATTCGCCACATAATTCGTCGTATTTTCCTCGTATCCAATCAAACTGTTACCTCCGTCGCCAGTTGTTAAGGCAGACGAGAACAGACAAACGGAGCTGTGTAATAAGATGGTTATTTTCGTAACAGTCAGTCTAAAAAATCCTGCAACAGGACGTGCGAGGCACTCGAGGTCACATGAACACAGAATCCAAATTGTCAATCAATAATTATGGCAGACGGGCGCACGCGCTTAGTGTCCTGCCATGCACATCATTTAGGTTCACTAATCCATTCGTTAGGATGTGCCGCTCCTAACAGTCTACCTGCTCCGTTGCCAGTTCGATCCATATCCCGGACGGGTATCTGCGCCTTCCGTTAATTATCCACTTTGTTCCTGTGAGATTTCATAAACATTTTGTTTCTGCAAGCACGTCGCATGGACAACATTTGTCGGAGTACACTGTGATTGAAGGCGTAGCGCAGCGCCCATGATCACACCACTAACACAATAATAATAATGATTCATATGCAGTCTGTTTGTCGATCCTTGTTCCTTACTTGTAATTAGCGTACACACCTCGTATGTGAATGATCTTATCAAGGCTACATTAGTTTATAGTGTACTAGTCGGATCGATCTATGTTTTCCTGTTACGATGGTCAAATTATTGTAGCTATACTGTTCTCTGTCGTCGAAGAATGCACTACTTTTAATCCGCGTTGAAGATTTCACCTGATGGGTATTGTGGGAACGATGGAATCTACTACGTTTTGGGTTGCAGAACATTGTAAACTGCCCCATCAGACAAATTTCGACTTTGGACTTGGCATTTTCAAACTACCTGAAGCGGTGTAAGAGGGTGCCGATTGGTAGCTCTGATCACTCACCAGTGAGGCTGTATTCTATTATCTACCCTGAGAGAAACCATAGGAGGTAACTCCTTGCGACTATCACAACTTCATGTGGAGGCAATGTTTCGCACAGATTATTGACCGATTACGAGAAATGATATCATCCACTGACTACAGTTTGTTTTTTGTCGTTGATATATTCAAGTATTGTTATCGGTTGATATGCTTCGCTTTCACCCACCCGAAGCCGCTACCCAGGTTGAAGGAGAAAGACTTCAAAAGAAAAGACAACACCTCAGTAGACTCACTCTCTGTTTTTATAGAGGAGGAGCTGCGCCGTCTCAACAACGTGTACATTCAGGCACAACCTGGGAATAGTCGCTGTCGTGAACAACAACAACAACAACAACAACAACAACAACAAAGGGACGTTACATTAATCTCTGAAGTAGATGTGGAAAACTATGACTTCCGCAACCACAACAATAAACCAATCTCTGAGTTGGACTTGGGGAATCCGCTGTGTGATTGGGTTGCTACAAGCAACCTATATTGAGACCTCGGTTCATTTGAAGTGGACCTTGATCATTCCGATCACAAGGACCGTATGTGAAATGCAAAGTTGTAAGTATACGCTATCAGCTTACCCATTAAAACCAATTTGGAGACCAGCAGTTGCAGCACGTATGCAGTGTGACCTTGGTTACTCGAAACAGGCTGCAAATGCACTGACAAGAGTCAGGCAGCACCTTGGACTCCTACGAAGGGCCTTTGGAAAGTTCAAGCCATCCATCTTGATACAGTCCGTTTCACTCGGGGTGTGAAAACACTCAAACCATACTGTGTGCTCATCAACCCTCCCGTTGCGGTGAGGTGACCTACATTAACCTTCATGTGAGTAGCTTGTTGCGCCACTAAAAACTAGCGTTTCCCCCGTTTTCTGTTATCTTTTTACCTTTGGCTTTATAATCCTCACTGCGGTCATCCTACGAGAATTGTCAATCAATCGCTGTTTTACCTGTCATAAATCCCTGTTCATTGTTCCACACTGGACGTACTGCTCTCTAGTGATTTTTCTTAATCCACTGGCTAAACACTTCAGTATAATTTCCAGGTCGTTAAAACACTCGATCCCATGTATAGTAGTGCGTCATGGCGGGCTTTTGTTAATACACATTTGTCCACTCATGTTAGTTCTCGAAAAACGTTGACGTCAAAAATACTTACCGGCACAAGCTACCACTACATTGTGTTTTGTCCCAATGTATATCGACCTCATCAACCAAACATAAATACAAGTCCATATATAGGAAGAAACGCATCACATCCACACTCAGTCGGAATACTGAATTTTCTATTTTGGGAGCAATTAGAAATTTGAATATCTACAACTCCATCGAAATATAGTCGAAAACGTAGGAAAACATACTTTTCAGCTCAATGATCGTTTTCTTAGTTCTCACATGAGATTGTAAAAGAATAACCTAGAACACAGTAAAATGGGATCCACAAATGTGAGATAGCACTATCAGTGGGTACTCGTCCTCGGAATCTAACACTGGAGAAATGTACATCCAACAATGCTCTGAACTCCTGCACCGAGCTTGTTTCCATGTTATACTCTGCAAACTGCTCCAAACACTGGCCACTCGCCGTTCAAAGCACGGGGAATTGAAAACCCGCTTCAGATCTGGTGTCCACATGTGTTGCAAACTGTTCGCAAGTGGAGCAGTGGCCTCAATATGGTGAAGTCACCTAGCTGCAGAATGCGGTAGGTTATTATGAAGTCGACTTACATCTGACGATAGGCCAGAGTGTACAGTCCCAGCCTCTCGCACCTGTCTTCGTACGGTAAGCCCCACAAACATGGATTAACCCTGATAGCGATATGTTGTTTATGTTCGATCTTCTGCGTCTTACCTCGAGTGGTCGGGCAGTAGGTGATCGAGCCGTACTCTAGCATTGGTCTGAAGATAGAGGAGAAGAGCCGAGTGCCGATCTCTTCCGACTAGATGCAGAAGTTGCTTTGGGCGATATAGCATTCGCAGCCCGTTTTAGTGTAGCTCGTTCGAAGCGGCACAGTTCATTGCGCTTGTTCATGTGACTACAGACTCTGGTAAAAGCTGCACGCAGGACACGGTAGGAATTACCGGGCGTGCCTAAAGATTGAGAGACAGATTTATCCGAATTCGAGTTCGTGATGTATCCACCATTTGCAATACGTAGGTTTGTTTCTCCCTCAACGATTCGTTGCTTTACCTCGTTGATGGCGCACTTGAGACGATCTCGGTCAGCTGATTACATATCCAGATGGACATGCAAGCTCTCGCCTCTCATCTTACTCAGGCGAAACAATTTAGCTTCTTCTTGATCTGATCACCAAAAATTACTCACATACATCGGTCCCTGTCAGCAGTGTTTACCGAACGGATGACTTGCCTCAGTTTCACTCCATCCTAATCCCACATCGAGGATCCTACCAACTAAGCTTTGTAAAAAATAAGCGTCACGATCATAGTGTACCTAAGGCTTGAATCGGTGGACTCAGATGCGTGAAGAAGCTTCAGATTTGGCCGCCCCTTATTACTCGAGGCCGTTCTTGCGGAAGCATGATGGTCTGGTGCCTTGTTTGACCTGGCTTGTTAATCAGCAGCGGACGCTTCTCTTCACTTCGCGGCTTCTTCCGTCGTCGAATTTTGCATGGCTTCTCGACTGTTGGACATTGATCTGAGTCTTTAGAGCTAGCAGGGCGCAAAGTGAATTGTTGCTCTCAGTTGGAGTTGTGCTTCTGGAAGAGTTAGGATAGTGAGGGGATGAGTTATTGGAGGAAGGAGAATGGGAAGAGCACTGGCTTGAACCTCTGATGGAATCTAGGCCAGCTTGTTTGCCAATATGTCTACTACTTCTCACAGTGCAATATTTTCGGACGCGATGTGCATCGGTAAACGTTATGCATTCGACTGTGAGAATCGTTGCACAAGCTTTGGATGAAATCATGTTGAATGGAACTCGAGAGACGCTAAGAATCGGCAAGCATCTCAACACACGAAATATGAAATCTTGCACAGCTATCGAAGCACGTAAAGTATTTACCGTATGCCTAACAATTTTCGAACAGGAGCCACAAAGTGCGTTCTTCGGCATTTTGGGAAAATAGCGTAAAAGTGACGTAAAATGGTAAGGCAGAATCTGCAAAACGGATCTCCGAGGTCTGTAGAAAGATGCCACGCAAGATGTGTGACAGCAATTACAGAATCAGAAATAAAACTTAATGAAGCCGACATTTCCACAAAATAACTTCTATGTACCGGTGGCAACGCAACCGTAGGATAACCAACCGGAAAAGCACTGTACGGCCGTTTTATGCTTTCTGGTACGGTCAACAGCACACCTTTCACCTGATCACGTGTTGCCATCGCAATGAGGCTGGACCTTACCGTGGTGCGATGGTTTGCGTGCCTCAGAGATCCATTGAACTATATTGGGTGATGCTTTTTTTGCACCTTCAGAGCCACTCATACCAGATTGGTCAATGGTTAGAGGCCAGACAAACTCAGCCTCCTGGTCCTCCAGGTTGGGGGTTGGAATGAGGGTGGCTCCTCATTTCATAAAACGGGCTCTATAGTCCAGTGCCAAGACCCGCTGCCTGGCGGTAAGGTTTTTTAACCAAAGGCTTTGGTTGAGAACCCTAATCGTTCTCCTGTCTAGGCCTGGGCAACCTGACAGTATTCTGCCCACGCAATACAATGAACCTTTCTCCTAACAATTTCTTGATGCTCTGGCCGTCGCAGAGGATAATAAACGGCGCCCTATCTGCTGCATCGAGCAGGGTGGATAGGGGTATGGATGCTACTGCTCAGGCCTTCCCGTCTTCTTATACCCCTTCTTGCGCTTCTTCATTCTTATCGTCCCGCTCCAACTTTACTTATATCCCCCCCATTTTCAATCCCCCAATTCTTGGCCCTCCCCCAGCTTACTTCAATAGTCGCTTGTCTTCTAATTTCAAATCACACACAATCGCTGGGCCTCGCTCCAATCCAGTCGATAAGTCCATGTTCAACCAAGCGGACAACGTCAGTTCATCCGTTTCTCTTTGGAGTCCTCGCGTCTCGTTAACACTGGCATGCCTCAATGTGCGCACTTTGCTGCAGCTTGGCCAACAGGCAGCACTTGCCTGCACACTAGAGACCTTATCGATCGATATTTGCTGTTTATCAGAAACCCGCCCGCAAGGTTCGAGCTCCGTGCTTACCCTGAGATCCCCCACATGCGACACTGGCGGCACATTCTCATTGCGCCTGTCTGGCGATGATGCAGCTTCAAATACCGGTCAAGCTGGCGTCGGTATTGTTTTGAGTCCCAGGGCTGAAGCTGCCCTGATTGATTGGATCCCAGTAAACAGTAGGATGTGCGCCGTTAGATTAGCTGGTTCGTTCCGTGCTACGAAGTCGCGCGGGGACAAACGTTGCCTGTTTGTCATTGCGGATTACACCCCTACAAACTGTAGCACTGATCCGCTAAAAGATGCTTTCTATCAGCAACTGCACGAGCTCCTTCGTTACAGAAGAAGCACGGATACTATGGTGTTGGCTGGCGATCTAAACGCCCAAGTCGGAAAATTGTCCTCTGATGAGCTTCATTTGGGCGGTCAACATGGTGTAGGCTCCCGTAATGATAATAGTGAGCGATTACTACCGCTGTGTGAAGATGCTCGCCTCTTTCTCGCAAGCACTAACTTTCGACACAGCACCCGCAGAAGCGTGACTTGGCGGCCACCAGTCTCGGGCCAACCATGGACGCAATTCGATCATATCGCGATTAGTTACCGCTGGAGAGGCTGTATCCCAAACTGTCACTTGATTTGGAGCAGGAGCGTGGACTCTGACCACGCACTTGTCTGTGCCGACCTCCTGGTGCGTTTCGGCGGACGTTCGCATCGTCGATGTGAGCGCATTGACACCAGTCACCTAGGCGAAGCCAGGTGTTCTGATTGCGTTTCAAGCTACGCTGACATCTGGGCTGAGTAAGCGTCCACTAAACACTGTTGAAGATCACTGGTCGCATATTCGTCAAGCGTTGCTGTTAGCAGGCATGTCTTCATGTGGCAAAGCAAATTGCCAAACCGGACATTGGGTCTCTACACAGTCTCTGGAACTTACGGATGCTCGCCGACGTATTCCGGCTGGAAGCGAATACAATGAGGCACGCAAACATCTCAGGGCAAAACTACGTGCTAGCCTAAAGAAGGACCGCGAAACCTGGTGGTCTCATCGTGCCTCTAAGATGGAAACAGCCGCTGCCGTTGGAAATCATCGTAAGTTATTCCGTCTGATACGGGAAACAGGCAGCAGGAGACCTGGTGTTAGCGAGACCATACGCGACGAGAGTGGGCAGCCGATCCACAGCTTGTCAAAACGCTTGGAGCGTTGGGCTAAACACTTTGCAAGGCAATTTAACCAACCTGAGTTATCGCTTTCTTCTTCGGGAAATGAGCGCCTTTCTCGTTGGGCCGTCTCCTCGGATGCGCCCTCACGCGCAGACGTCGAACGTGAGATCAGGCTGTTGAAATTGCATAAGGCCGCAGGGGCAGATAGAATTCCCGCAGCCCTCTTCAAATTCGGGGGACCTGCTCTAGTAGATGATCTACACGAGTTGCTAGTAAAACTTTGGGAGCATGAGACAGACCCCACAGACTGGAACCACTCCGTCATTGTCCCAATTTTCAAAGGAAACTACCGTTTGAAATGCGACAATCATAGAGGGATCAGTCTGATTTCGATTGCCTCTAAATTGCTTGCCTCTCTCATTCTCCACAGACTGACTGGCACTCGTGAAAGCCAGATTCGTGGACAGCAAGCCGGATTTCGAGGTCGAAGCTGCATCGACCAGATCTTCCTATTGCGTCAAGTGTTGGAGCACCGCCATGTTTATTGGCGACCCACCGTTGTCGTGTTTCTTGACATAAAAGGTGCCTTCGACTCAGTCGGTCGACGTGCCCTTTGAGAGTGTCTGCTGATGAAAGGTGTGCCTGATAAATATGTAAACATTATCAAAGCGCTGTACGCGCATAGTTCTGGCAGGGTGAGGGTTTATAGCAAACTCTCGCCACCCTTCAGGATCACCAGCGGTGTGAGACAAGGATGCCCGCTGTCACCTTTCCTCTTCAACTTCGCTATTGATGAAGTCATGGAAACAGCTATCGCTGGACACGACCTTGAAGGTGTGGAGCTACTTCCTGGTGAGCGACTTCTTGACTTGGAGTATGCGGACGATTTTGCCCAAATCTGTGACAGCTCCCAAACATGCCAAACAGCACTGAGCCGATTAGCACTGGCTGTCAATCGTTTTGGGCTATGCTTTGCTCCATTGAAATGCAATGTACTTCTCCAAGATTGGCAGGGACCCAACCCTGCGCTAACGATTGGTGGTGATCTGCTAGAAGTCGTTCAGGAATTCAAGTACCCGCCCAGATATATTAGCGCCCGTGGGATTGAAGATGAGGTTACGAACCGTATAGCAAAAGCTCGAGGTGCTTTTGTCAATCTCCGCCACCTGTGGCGCAGTCGCGACATTACTCTCGCCCTGAAGGGCAGAGTTTACAACGCAGCCGTCCGTTCAACTCTCCTATATGGCTGTGAAACCTGGCCCATCAGGTCGACAGACATAAAGAGCCTCGTCACATTCGATCATCGCTGCCTCCGCAGCTTAGCTCATGTCTGGTGGGAACACTGCGTGAGCAATGAGCGTGTTCGACGTCGCGTATTTGGTGCAGGAAGAGTGAGTGAACCGATCAGCACCATTATATCACGCACCAGGCTCCGATGGCTGGGTCATGTGTTGCGCATGCCAGCACACCGACTCCCGCGACGTGCATTGTTTGCGCATTGTGGGTGTTGTTGGAAGAGGAGGAGGGTAGGCCAAGTGATGACTTGGTCGAGTGAAATGAAAACCCTTACTTCGAACTTGGCGTTGGTTGGTGCATCCCGACTGCCTGGCTGGGGTCCTAAGGACGGTGAACACGTTTGGTTGGACACACTTGCTGACATGGCTCGGAGCCGGCACCAATGCCGTTTGTGTTGGGAGTTCCTTTGTCCATCCCCCTCCTGTTTAGCATTCCCCTCCAATCACGATCTCAATTGTTAGGCATAATACGACTGACTTTTACGGCAGCCAGCTGTTAACTCTCCGGAACGATGTCCATCCGTTACTGGGGACTCAGCGGACGTGCCACTGTTTTTTTTCTTTTCTTGTCTTTTGTATTGCGGCACAATAGCTGAGGTGTTTTCCACCTCCAGCTAACGTGTAATGATGATGATGATGATGATCACCTGTTGGGTTCTAACCCGCAATGCGACTGTTGGCAGTCATTGGTTGAGAGCATTGCGCTGCGCGAGCCGGTAACGACCATCGTGACTGTTAGCAGATGTGATATAACACCACTCACTATCCACTTACTTGCACGTTACTGCATTGCGAGCGACAAGGTAGCCCCCTCACCAAACGACAAACTTATCAAACCTAAGCCGCCAATTGGCGGTTTCGTTTGCGTACTGATTACAAGAAAGTAATAGCGGAAATTGCATGGTATAGGAAGAAATTCCCGAAGGGATGCAACGGCCGTATAGTACTCTGCCCGTCGTCTGATGGCTGTCTGACTGCGTCTAGATGTGACGATTTTCTTCCTATACCATTCAACTCTCCCTACTACTTCCTTATAAGTCCATATGTGCCAGAATGCGAGTTTACCGCTAGTCAGTATTCCCTTATCTAACGCGATTTTACCTTGATCCTAAAAATTAGCCTGCGTATTAACCAGCCGGTGAGATTTTCCTCTACGGAGCAGTACACTGCAGATGCCACTGAGGGAAGTGGTGAAACGTTTGTCATTAAATTACTCAGCTCGAAGAACGAATCAAAACGTCAAATACCAACCCGAGCTACAGCTATTCCGATTCATTGCAATTATCATGAGTGTATACGCACCGTTTTTCCGACACGTGCACAACCATTTTCTGGGCTTTAAATACCACTCATGCGATAAACGCGCAGTATAGTACAATCACGAAAGGGATCGGAAACACTGCATGACCGTTGTGCCATGCCACTGATATTAAGGTTCCTCAAATCTGAGCTCCCTAGGGGGAGATGGTCACACAATAAATGGTCTGTATGCGCCTGTTGCGGTGTCTTCAATTTGCGGTGGAGCCGCTCAACCTTCCGGTCAGAATGGTCGGTGGTCAAACGATAGTGGCGTTAACTCAAGTCTTCTAGAATCTTAGTGAAAACTAACATGAAACTTGTCTCTCACACAATGACATCTGTGGTTTGGCGGGGGTGTTGTTCCACTCTGTGATATGTAAGTTTCCAGGCTGCCGTTTCCGAGATCCAGTTAGGAACAATAGCTATTTGCGGCATTCAGGCGCATCAGCTAACACGGATGGCTAGATTTACGGAGCTTTTCAGTTACACCAAGGCGCCTACAAAGTCGATGTGCATGTGTCGGAAATGTTCGCACTTAAAACTTGACCAAACGAACCTCACAATTTGCTCTAATCTTCGCGTCAGCGCTCTAATGAAACTATGTGGCGTATCGCACGCCGCTTACCAGAATGTTATTTATGTTAGAATACGCAATACACCTCCTACTATGCAGCACTGGCTGACTCCATCTGATGTTGAGGATGGAATTGGGAAGTGTATTCACTGAATGGGTTATCCGCAATAGGTGTTGCTCAGAATCATTGTGTTGTCACCATTCGCCCTCATCTGTGATGACGCTTATCTCGTCGAAACTGGAGCTGGTCGCGCGTGGACCGCATCTCCTTGTCGTAATTTATGGCAAGTATGGAGCAGTCTTCCGGTTTTTCACGAAATGTCAGATTTTATTGCTTAGAGAAAAACGAATGTTTTTTGAGTGCCAGTTGTTTCGCTTTTCTGTGTCGTAGGACTGACACTACAATTCGACAGTAGCATTGTAGGCTCGGATATGCACTATTTTTGATTTTGGTCATAATTCACTTACTTCCTTTGCACCTATGTTTTCACACGCAACGGTGGAGAGTGATCATCTCGCCATCTACCACAAATAATAGTATATGCAACCTAAACTCGTTAGCCCACAATGTATTCCATGGTTTTATCTACATATTTACCTGGGCTTTGTGGACACTGATGAAACATAGTGCTGTTCATCAGTCAACCTAGCAGACATGCCCATGAACAATTTCAGTGGCTAAGGGGAATAGAGTTCGAAATGTCTAACTACCCTTACGGTTATCCCCTTGACAGGTTAGCTTCTGAACAACTTGTTATCTCTGCTACAATTCTCAGGGTAAAGTTTTGGTTCTACGACCCATTTTCAACTTGTTGACTAATGAGCACGTTCGCTTGATCACATCTTATTCAGAAGCACTTCCGTCTCGATGAGGCCCGACGCCGGTGACATCAATGGTTTCAGGAGGCACAAAAATCCAATTGCATTTCGTTCGTGTGTCTATGATCTGAACGTTGCTCTCGAATATCGCGAGCAGCGAACAGTTCAAATTAGTGATTACCTGTTATGATGCAATTATTCCGTTCTAGTGTGTGGTTTAAGTGTTAGGGAAAGAGATAAAGGATTCCGTTTATGCAAAATTCTAATAAATAGGACTTCGATCACCAAAAATGGAACGAGTTATCTGAAGTATTCCACTCCGGAAAAAATAAATCATGGTAGGGGGGTCGGCAGTGACCGGTTTGTGGAATCATAAAGTGCGTAGTTTATTGTGTCTACGATTTAGTTTTATATTCAAAGGCGTGTATGCGTTGACATGACGATTTGTGTTACTCACAGCCACAATTGGAAAGGGATTGACGAAGGGGGTAGAATCGGCACCAGCAACAAGCAAGCATAACGGGCAACCAAATGAACGAAGAGCACGTAAAGTCGAATTTTGGCTGACGAGTAGTAAACCGAGTCCTTATTGGTAGTCAGGTTACAAGAATGACTGCTAATGGTTTCCCGGTTCAAACCTACACACTCGCTCACCGGTCCACCGTTTACTCTTGTGGCGCTTGTTTACCGGGCATTTAGTCTCTTTGTCCCTTTATGCTGATGTTGGTGGCAAAGCGCTTCGCCGTTCCTCGTGTTACCGGACAATTGGCGTCTCATTTGGTGACTGGTGGACTTATGCAGATATCGAAACCGACACATGGCAACTCAAAATAAAATAACTATCTTTCATCGTAATATCACTGAGTTAATGAAAAGTGATCGATTTTACGCTGTTTTACTTTCTTAATGGTACAATGGAACAATGGTATATGACGGGTAAAAAAGCATACACTTAACGAGTCCCGCAGGTTGGCAATAGAAATACTAACAAATTCGCAAACCACATAAGTGGTTGAAGTAAGGAGTGTCAGTGAGATAAAAGGTAGAAGTATAACAGTTTTAGGGGGATAAAGTGGTACGACGCAAAACTGGCTAAGAAATTGTTATCGTTGGTGATGGTAGCAAATAAAAATGGAGTACTCACCGGTTCGCACAGATTTACGACCGTGAATTTGGGGTAAAAATCCAAAGAGGCTGGTCAGCCTAAATATATACAAGCGTTTTCGTTCATAAAACAAAGCGCAGGGCGCTCAGTGCGACGTCCAATCGTTTTTTAAACGTATCTAATGTGGGGGCACAAACTACTGAGTTTGGAAGGGCGTTCCAGGGCCCGCAGACCCGGAGGGAAAAATAGGTTCTCCGACAGTCTAGACGACTGTACTGTTGGCTCAGCTTTAAACTGTTACCGCGAAGGTTAGTGTTCGGGCTGAGCTTCAAGAGGTGGCGGCATACGTGACTGGGATCGCTCAATATCTGGTACACTAGTATGAGGTCTCCACGAAGTCGCCGGTACCGTCCGCTGAACACTCCGAGTATCTCCAGTCGTTCCTGGTAAGGAGTGTGGCGCAAGCCCCTGACGATTTTCGTTGCTCGACGCTGTGGGGTCTCAAGCGCTGCAAGATCACGTTTTAGCCAGGGTTGCCAGGCCTGGATTGCATATTCGACGTGAGGACGCACGTAGGCATTCAGCATCAAAGAGAAGATGGATGGATCCAAAATTCCGAATGCTCTTCGCAAGAGTCCAACGTGCTGGTTGCCCCTTTTAGAAGCGGAATTCTTAGGACCGACCTAACCATCTACAGCATCAGTCTACAATACAAGTAAACGGATATCCGAGGCGGACGGTGTTTAGTACGTCATGCAACCAATGCCAAAAGATTTGAGACAGTCAGTCCCTTTTTCTGACCGATGCTACTCTTCTGGTACCGCACGGACGGAAGCATTGTACACGCTGCCCTTGAGCTTGAGACTGACATCACGACGACGCCATAGGGGTCTCCGTTTGATGAATGCGAGGCAGGCCTTTGCAATCCTTTGCGAGACTTCATCTCCAACACTGCCACCAGCCGTGATGCAACTCCGTACATAAGTAAATCGGGTGACTGGCTCCAGAACATGTCCAGCAATGGTAAGCGCAGGTTCAGGCGCCTGCCAAACTTGGAGCAGCGTTTTACATTTTCGCGGAGTGAAGCCGTACTTAGACGCCTCCATCGGTAAACGGTCCAAAGCGCTCTGCACGGTTTGTGGGTCGTCCCCCAGCAAGGCGACATCATCGGCGAATCCAAGTCCGTGACTCTATCTCCAAGGAGGAGCTGAACTCCGCAGTACTGGACACCTTCCAGTGCTCTTTGGACAACATCTTCGATGGCGAAATCGAAGAGGCAATGTAAAATAGGGCACGTAAGCGACAATTCGCTTTGAAGGGCCTTGAGCCAACGCGTATCCAGCCAGTCAAAGAACAAGAACACTGGACAAGATGACGGTACTGTTAACAAACAATCAGGAAGCAAATATAATACAAACCTCAATAGTTGCGCTTCCACTCAACGCAGTTTCAAAGAAATACAATCCGGTCCGAGACCAACAAGAAAGGGTTCAGATCGTCAATGCGATACGGAATACAGAACACTGGTTATATAGGACAAGTGAAGTCCATGCGATTGGTCAAACACAGACCGGATGAAGGCCGGATAACGTGAAATGAGAGTGTGGGGGATGATAAGTACATTGCTCATAATCAGTGCGAGAAAGCATGTAAACACCTGTATCGGGGGCACGTGCGGAGATAATTGAGGTGAAGATCGTATTGATAACGCGAAGATAATCGTGGTGAAGATCGTGTTGATAACGCGAAGATAATTGAGGCGAAGGTCGTGCTGATAACGCGATAATTGGGGTAAAAGTGCAGTGATAATGGCGAAGATAAGGGAAGATAATTGCACTCGGAGTAGTCCACTCTCGATTGTTGACAGATGGCTGAGTTGAACACAAAGCATCAAGAATTCTTCTACACTTCCGCCAAATTTCGGACAGAAATTTCCCTTTCGGGATCTTGAGGTACTCTGGTTCACCCTAACCTGCTCCGTCCAGTATGGAGAAGAGTAGGACTTACAACGTTATGCCTAAACTTCTCCACTTCGGTCTGTTTAACTCACGGTGGTCCTCCCTGTTGCAGCAGGTCCGAAAACCCACCTCCCACTTGCGGTGATTCAACAGCCGGGACTGACCCCTTGCCCCATTCGCTGCCTTCGATAAGGCAGATCTTTATAACATCGCGCGCAAACACCCCCTTTATTCTAACCGACATTGTCCTTACTAGGCCGTCCTGGGTGGTCTTACAACTCTCAACCACTGCCAAAGGCCAACTGTCCCGACAGTGTGAATCCGAAGTAACTAAATCCACGTCCTTATGTCTAACGTTGCGTTGTAATTTCGGCCACCTTTGCTTCAGGTGCATTAATGTGAGATACTTCTTGCTCCACCGTTTCCAAATTAGTGTGGCCAAGTAGTTAGTTTGCCTACAACATTGTGTAGACCCGTTACAAAGCTTCGCTGGCGCTATTCCCTCTGTATTCGGTCTGAGTATCAGCAGATCATTAGGCGTGAGAACTGGTTGATCAACCGCGATTGTCGTCAGCAGGTTAGGAGGCCTACTGTTAATGATAAGCTCTGCTTTGGCGAGGAACAGAGGGGGCTCTGCCGATACTGCAACAACGTGGGCTATCGTGCGTTTATTTTCCACACTACCTGGTGTAGGGAAAGATTTTATAGATGCAGGCCACTGGAGTTCGCAACCCCACAGGAATTCAGGTCCAGCCAACCAGTATTTCAGCCGAAGGCATGAAAAAACGTCTCGCGACAACAGGTCGGCTGTATTGTCTTCCGACTTTACGTGCCCCCATTGATTTGGTGATGTCACTTCATGGATAGCCGACAGGCGATTCGCGATAAACGTGCTGAATCTAGTGGACAGTTTATTTATGTAAAACAATACAACTTGGCTCCCTGACCGGGAATTTCTCCAAGGAAGACCAATCTCAATATGACCCTTTACCAAATGCACCGAATTCTGCGCAATAGGCAAGGGGGCGTTATTTTCCACTGAAAGTGCATGATCGCCTGTATCTACACGAGCAAAGTCGTTGTTGCACAATCTCCCTAACTGTTCTTCAGCTGTCGGCCTACTAATATGGCAATCATGTACGGAATCAACGGCAGTTCTACCTTCTCCAACTGGGCCTAGCAACGTCCAACCGAGTAAGGTTTTTACAGCAAAGGGATGATTTCTATCCCCCAGACGTTGCTCTAAATGCCAGTGTGCCTCTGGCACATTAGCATCTAAGAGTATTCGGTTCCGACTATCCGGCTTTCCTCAAATGGGATATCCGCCATGTGTGGCCACTGGCGCGCCAACTCCCTTTTCGGGGTTATAACGGGTTCCAAGGGCAGTCTTGGCAAGCAGTAAGCATGCCTAACGGAAATCGAACCAGTGCCATCTAGGGATGACAAAGTGAAACATACGCAACCCGCTTCGATCGAGGATGTGCCCGACATCGTCGTGAATTCCAAACGAGTTGGAGTGACCCCGATGCCAGCTTCTTCCATAAGTCCTTCTTCTACCAAAGTTACATTCGAACCTGTTTCTAATAGGGCATATGTTTCTAATAATCCTCTTTGGCTTTCTATACGCACTGGTAGCACTCTTAAACACACCTGCTGCTGTGCAGTGAAGGTAGCAGCGCAAGTGTTCGCTACGGTCGGTGAAGTCACTTGTCTGGACTCTGAGTGAAGCAGTGGATGATGATGCCCTCTGCAGTCAGACACATTACATTCTTTGCTATTTTGACAGGTGGCAGATCTGTGACCTGTTTCTAGACACCTGAAGCACCCACCTCTGGACTTCATGAGCCTCCACCTGCTAGGAACGTCCAAAGACAGAAAACTACGGCACGAGGCCGTGGCATGTTCACCACCACAAGTCAAACACGCTGTTTTAGGAGAGGCACCTGACCAGGTGTAGAGGACGTGGTTACGATCGTTTCGTCTGTTCTCTACTCGCGGTGGTCTGGCATCTAAATGCTGTCGAGACGCATTTGAGGAAGCGATTTGGCCGAATCTACTACGCGCAACTCGAGATTCCGAGGCAACGAAATCAGCCAAGTCCTTGAAATCGACCTCCCGCCCATCATGCGTGATTGAATCTGCTACTCTTGCCCACCGGGCCTGAAGGTTGCTCGGCAAAACACGCACTACTCGTTCAATCGTTGAAATGGAATTCAAGCCCGCAGTAAAATTCATCTGCGACAGAGCGATATAGCAATTTTCCATTTTCAAAGACAATTTAGACAATTCTTCTGGATTGGCAGAGAGTGGCCTCAAGCCAGTCATGAGACCATCAATTAACGATCTGGATACAACATGGCTTTCTCCAAAGAGTTCACGAAAAACCTTTCTCGCTCTGTCGTAGGCCACAGAGGGAGGCAACATCACACACTCACTGATGGCCTCCTTGGCATAGCCACGACAATAATGAATCAAATAAAGTAGTCGCTGGCCACTGTCAAACACGCGGCTTTCGACGTAGTATTCGAACTGCTTTACAAATTTCCAATACTTAGCAGGATTACCATCGAAATATTCTAGTTCAACCTTTGGCAGATCTAGCTGTAGGCACTGCTGTGACGCTAATCTACCCCGATTGGCTGTGTGATCGTACGCCCCGGCTGCAGACAACTGACACTGATCAACAAAAGCGCCTATCCGCCGATTCCTTTCACCAGAACTAGGGGCCGATATCACTTTAAGATTAGAGTGGACATTGTCTTCTTCTAATTCTACTCGAAGCTTGGCCATTTCTAATTCAAGGTCTACTAAACGCTTCTGCTTATCCAAATCTGACTGCCTTTTTCTTAACTCTGCTATAGTCATTACAGCGGACGAACGACGAGAAATAATGCTATGCTCTATCTTATGGCTTACATGTGAACCAGAGCATGAAGCACCATCATGATATTCATCAAGGACTTGCCGGTATGCTGCATCATCCACGGGATTTTCAAAGGTAAAATTCCTTGCAGACATTGTCCAATGTGATTGAGTGAGTTCCAATTCACTTCAAGGTGTAAAGAACCGTCAAATTCCGGGAATCCAGTTGAAATCCAACGAAATGCTGTTGAGTACGGCACTCGAAACTTCAAACTTCACTCCAAACGAGGAAGCAGTATTGAGTACTGTAAGCGACAATTCGCTTTGAAGGGCCTTGAGCCAACGCGTATCCAGCCAGTCAAAGAACAAAAACACTGGACAAGATGACGGTACTATTAACAAACAATCAGGAAGCAAATATAATACAAACCTCAATAGTTGCGCTTCCACTCAACGCAGTTTCAAAGAAATACAATCCGGTCCGAGACCAACAAGAAAGGGTTCAGATCGTCAATGCGATACGGAATACAGAACACTGGTTATATAGGACAAGTGAAGTCTATGCGATTGGTCAAACACAGACCGGTTGAAGGCCGGATAACGTGAAATGAGAGTGTGGGGGGATGATAAGTACATTGCTCATAATCAGTGCGAGAATGCATGTAAACACCTGTATCGGGGGCACGTGCGGAGATAATTGAGGTGAAGGTCGTATTGATAACGCGGATAATTGAGGTGAAGATCGTGTTGATAACGCGAAGATAATTGAGGCGAAGATCGTGCTGATAACGCGATAATTGGGGTAAAAGTGCAGTGATAATGGCGAAGATAAGGGAAGATAATCGCACTCGGAGTAGTCCACTCTCGATTGTTGATAGATGGCTGAGTTGAACACAAAGCATCAAGAATCCTTCTACAGAGCAACCTTGGCGAACACCGCTGGTCACAGCAAATGAAAAGTGGGTGTGGCATAAGCCCTGACTTTGCCCGACTTGTGACTGTAAAGTACTTTCAGGATATTGCAAAGTCATTTTGATGTACACGTTCTGTGTATGGATTGCGACGCACAATCTCATAGTGGACCGCGATTCCCATTGAAGTGAACCTTGGCCATTCGATCACTAGGACCGTAACTGATGAAGCAGCAGCAAATTGGGTGTTGCCCGCCTGAAACCGCTGCACTCCATGACGCGTTTCGAGGTTATTTGCTCTCATCAGATAGAGATAGCAGGCATCGAACCCGGAACCATTGGGATGTTAGTTGTGACCGCCACCCCTAAGCAGTGATTTCAGGCGGCAACACCCAATTTGCTGCTGCTTCATCAGTTACGGTCCTAGTGATCGAATGGCCAAGGTTCACTTCAATGGGAATCGCGGTCCACTTTGAGATTGCGCGTCGCAATCCATTCACACAAAGTGTGCATTAAAATGACCAATCAGTCATTAACCGTTGTGCCAAGCATTGCCCGTCGTGACCCGGTGGCTTAGGGGTGGCGGTCACAACTAACATCCCAATGGTCCCGGGTTCGATGCCTGCTATCTCTATCTGATGAGAGGAAATAACCTCGAAACGCGTCATGGAGTGCAGCGGTTTCAGGCGGGCAACACCCAATTTGCTGCTACTTTCAGGATAGTTACAACTTGTTGGACACCTTTCTTCTGTACACAGTTACACCACGCAGGTCTATCCACTGAATCAAATGGCGCTCGTATGTCCAAAAACACCACGATTGTTGGCCGCCGGTGAATGTGACGAAGTTCGAAAAGTTGGCGAAGCGTAAAGATTTGGTCGATGCAGCCGCGGCCTGGACGAAATCGGGCTTATTCTTCTCACGGAAACTCCTCTCTAATCGTTGAAAGCCTGCGAACCAAGACAGACATGAAGATTTTGGATGCAGCAGAGATTAAGGAGATTCCGCGATAGTAGCAGCAATCGTCGCGGGAGCCTTTCTTGTGAGTCGGAACAATGACCGATTCTCCCCATGAGTTCAGAACCTTCTCCTCATTCTAAAGTTTCGTGAACAGCAATAGGATTTCGTTGACATGGACACTCCCGACCTCTTTGAATAGAGCTGGTGGTAGGCTGTCGGGACCCGGAGCCTTATGGCGTTTCAAAGATTGGATCGCATTTCGGATCTCTGCTTCATTTGGAGGCCTGTGGAGACAGACAAAGCATCATCCGCTGGGGCGTTAGGTGTCACAGTGGGATGCGTTGGGTGGTTGAACTTAAGAACGAAATGCTCCGCTCATCAACCCAATCGCCTGTGAATATTGGTGATCTCCGTGCCGTCTGATTCGCAAATTGTCTGGCTGATAGCGTGGGAATTGCTACCGGTGGCCTTGATGAGGAAAACTAGGCGCGCGGAAGTTGCCAGCTGATGAAGCGGCTTCCACCTCATCAGCTGGTTTTGGCCACCAGGATTTAAGATCAGAGCGAAGGCTTGCTTTCAGCTGTTGCGTAATAGACCGGCGGTGTTCGTTGTGCTTTGCGCCAGCAGGCAGCGCCTGTGTAGCGATAATTCACAACCGAACAACTTGATGAACCTTCATTGCTTTCCCTCCCAACTGATGTCCAAGTTACAAATAAGTAGATAAACGGTGTACTTTCTGATGAAACCAGTTGTTCTCTAGGAGGACCGGACCAAAAATATGTTACAATCATTCCGTTATATCGCATTAGGAACTTGAAGGGAAATAACCACGGATTACATGTGTATGTATGTGACACAAATGAATACGGATTCTTTGCTGGGTTTTTTTAGTCTGCCAGTGCATTAGTGTTCTTCGGAAACAAATGACGTGTTAACTAAATAAATAAACTTTCATTACCAATATGATCATGAATGTTCGATGAGGTGCATTACATCGAACATGGGCTGATGAGAAATATTCGTTACTTATGAATGGAAGGATTTTGGTGAGTATTTTTGTTCGTCGCAATCAGCCGACAATTCAGATATGTCGACCAGCTGTCCGGAAAAGCACCAGACGGCCGTTTCGCCCTATTGGGGCTTATCATCATTCGTTTGCGCTTTGTTATTGACAGTTGCAAGGCACCGGCGGTGATGATCAATGTCAAGATTTACGACGTGGGGCCCAATGTTTGATAATGAAGTGAAAAAATCTGGGGGCCAAAATGTGAGATTCAGGTGTTCATTTATCCCGACTACATGCGAGTGATTTTCTCCGGAGCCAAGTGTTACCCGTGGATTATGATGTCCCAAACAAATTGACTACGTTTCGAACGGTCAACTGCTCATTAGTTACAAGCGTGAGCTTAGGCAGTTTACACCATGTTCTGTCATCTCTCGGAAGTCTGGTTCACATTTTAAAGTAGTAGCTTAGAAAGCAACGTCCCCTGCTTTTCGCAGTGAATATCGGAATCGTGACTTTTGATCGCTTGTTTTCCGGCGGATATCTAGTGTTTAAGAACGTGAAAACCGTTATCAAACTGTGCGCATGATGGTTTATTATTCTGTGAAGAAAGCAGGCTCAGTTTTTCCTCCGAAGCGAGTTTATGTCGCGTCCAAGCTTATCACAGTGCTCTCTGTATGTCATCTTTGAGGAGTAACCGCATAACATTGTCGTGAATCCACTAGACCCTCTTAAGAGCATGCTAGTCATATTTTCGCAGACTCGATTTGACCAGTGAACAGTATTCAACACATTATAATACATGTGCTTTGTAAACCCAGATGTGGTTCCGTGAGATATATTGATGGCTTATATATCCGGTGGTCTTCATGGCCTTCGAAATTTGAAAGGCACAGTTCAGAAAGGTTCAGGGTAACAGAATATCGCACTCTCAAGTCACGAAATGCCATGCATTATGATATATATTTTGCTCGCAGCAATAAACTGTTTGGTGGTTCTTGACACCTTTTACGAGACGGCAAAGTGCATGTGCCACATTTATCACTAGGATTCAAACGCAAACAGATCACCTTGTATGGGGTTTGGAGCTTCCTCTGAAAGACACCAGCGAACAGGAAAGCATCACTACGCGTTATTCTCTGGCATACGCCGTATGGATAGATGCGAAGGAGAATTGGTCCATGAACACTCCCTTGCAGTACCCCAATAGTGACTGTTTTCGATTTGGAGAAGTAGTCATCGATGCGCACCAGCTAATGCCTACCAACTATACGTGGGTTGAATGAAACGTTTTGAGCCTCAAAACTACCAAACGAGATACAGAGTCTTCGATGCTTTTATTTTTTAAGATAATCAGTCTCAAGCCCGACACACTTGGTCCAGAGGAGCTGAAGCGCCTTTGTGCCAGTGGAAAAGAACTCTTCAGATTGCTACTCTAAAAGTACTTCTGCGGCTTTAATGATGTCGCTGTCATTGAGGAAACGTTTGCCAGCTAAAGCTTTTTTCATGTTTGGAAATATATGGAAGTCAGTGGGAGCCAGATCTGATGTATAGAGTGGATTGGGAAGAAGCTAGAAGCCGCAGTTGTCGATTGCTTTCTGAGCATTTGTCGTTTTGGAAAATGACTCCTCTCGTACGCATTCCAGGCTTCATTCCAAGAATTTTTCTCAGACGTTTCAGAAGCTCATAGTAATGCTTTCCGGTGATAGCATGGCCTTTTAAGGAAATCAAGCAGCACCACATTTCGAGAATCCCAAAAGGTTCACCAATGCGCATCACCTACTGTCCACCAACTGTATATGATGATAGGCATCAGCAGTAGGTTCGCTGTCGCGCCACCACCACCAGTCGCACGTGGGTTAAGGATACCGCGAGGGTCGCCGATCTCCTACTCAGACTGGAGCTCGTGACCTCAGAATCACAAGGCAGCATTGTGCTTCTTAAGGTCACCAACCGGCAACTAGACATGAGGGCAACCGAGAAAACATAGACTCACTAAATCTTTTGCCTCTAACTGTTTGAATGGTCTACTATGCGTTATTGTCAAATACCAGGACTATGAGGGTAGTTTCGTTCTTTATAGCAATGGGCTATTTCATACCGGTTTATTTTTGTCTCACTTCCTCAACAGCTCTCCTAATCAACGGGTCCTGTCACTAGTGTACTTCACCTATTCGGTAAAATTAAGGCAATCCTGGAAGTGTAGCCCAAAGTCACTTGGTGCAAAACAAATGACCAACGTGTTAAAATCTGGCGTCATTAAAATTGCTGTACCAGCGCATCGGTAGCGTATGAAGTTACATTTTTCAGACGATCTCTCTCTTACTGTACCGAAACCTTCAGCAACGTGGATTCTCTGGTATGTTGGTTACTGGGTTGCTGATGTTATCTGAATCAAACTTGCAAACAAGCTCGATGTCATTCGTTAGAATATATGGTTTACAGTGTTTAGGGGTATCGAAAAAGTGATTGGTGTATGCCAAAAATAATGGAAGGCCTTGAACAGTTTCCTGGATAGTACACTTGCGACTTGTTTTCTTACGGAAACATTGTTTGTTTTAACCCGGAAAGATGAGATACTATCTAGGAATTTATGTTGTCAACTGTGTCAAAAGGATTTACTTCGACTAGATTTCACATACTGTACTCGATCGTATGCGGTAAGTACATCAAGGAATATGATAAAACAACAATTTCCTCTCTGATCTCGCGTCTAAAACCCTCCTACTTTCAGAGTCCGATGGGTTTCCGCTGGTGTTCGTACGGCGTCCAAAATGTCCCCATTCTGTTGCTCATAATGTTTACACTTTGCCTTAAATCGGAACATTATCCTACGCAGTGCAAGACCGCGATACTAAAGTCGCGGCAAACAGGTGGGATTCATACAGTATTGAAAACGTTCGCCCTATAAATCACACGCCTATGGGATAATGGATAGGATGGTGAAAGGTCAGATCGCTGTGCGCATCTTGTCGGAAAACCTAATTTGGTAGGTCGTATTTTATGCTGACGACACAAATATCTTGTATTCCTTCAGCAGAAATGACTCTTACCATGCACTTCAACATATTCAGAATGATGTTTCGTCCACATAATTCTGGTGTAATCTGTGGGGAATGGAACTGGCTTCAGACAAATGCAGAATGCTTTCTTATGTATGTCACATTCCATCTGAAGGGCTCAGACTCTATGGTGAGCGGCTCAGGCAACGCACCACCATTCATGACCTAGATGTGCGATATTCGTTAACGTTTGACTTTTCCGAACAATGCAATTATCAGATGCGAATTATCAGATGCCACACGCACAATAGGACTTATCTGCTGATCGTTCGTTTTCCGTGAAGTTAAAATTAAGCTTTATATCACAAATGTGCTACCTACCTTTGAATTGTGCTCATTTGTTTGCATTAATATGAGGAATTGTGATAAAATAGCTTTTGAGAGCGCGCGACGGCACTTCACGAAGCAATTAATGGGGTACTACACTACTATGATTTACCAAGAGAGATGTCAAGAACTTGGTCTCGAACCTTTTGTAGTTGCGGAGGCTGCTAAACAACCTCTGTTTTCTACATCGAGTCATCAACCGTTATTTGCTTGTTGACCTCATTAGCGTACACATTGATACCAGTGAACATTACCCATTCCGAAACAATGAAATGAAGCTTCTCATGCTGAGATGTCGTAGCACGACAAAGGAGAAATTCTTCCTGACAATGTATTCCAAGCTATGGAACAAACTGCCTGAAAACATTTGGAAGACCAAACCTATGAAGCAGTTTTAGAGAGAAATACAGGAGTATTTACACAAATATGCGGAGCGCAACGGGATGTATTAAGGAATTATTTGATAGCGATGCGGGTAACCTATAACAATGGTGAGGAAGCTAGAAACAGCACTTTTAGCTTGATTTGCTTACTTTAATCGGCCGTGCCTTTGCAGCCTCCATGTCCGCATGAGATTTGAAGAGGAGAAACGAACCGAGCTCTTATATTTACCGTTGCTCCCCCTTTCCATTCTATGCTTATTCGGTGATGCCTACCTCGCAGCGCTCATGGACGCTAAAAGGGGAAGCAAACCGAGCTGTTTTCTGTGCTTCAATTCATCTTTTCACCTAATCGACCGTGTCCGTCATGCTGCTCTCCTTTCCACACGGGGATCAAAAGGGGAAACCAACCGAGATGCTAGCCCCAATCTTCCTACTACTGTTTCGTACACTTTTTACTCGCCTCGATATATAAAAGAATGCTGATAGAAATAAACTCCTTCCTACTTCCTAACGCTTATTGGTCGCAGCATATTCTAAAAATTAGCATATAGGTCGACCTCAGTTCACAGTTCCATCTCTTCTCCTGCATTTATCATTTTCTTCACCACATGTGGGTCTAATTTTGTTATTTTATTCATGTAAATAGCAATGTTATTCGTATAGTAAAACCGCATGTGCTTAATGAGCACTGAATGCCAGGCAATGTCGACACTGATTGCAGAAAAGGAGGCAACCAAAAATGCTACATCTTCCTACAAACTTTTACTTAGGTTTCTATGCTGATTTATCGATATAGCGACTATACACAACATCACTTTTTTGTTAACCGGTTATTTCTTCCCAACACTTACCATTGATGGTATCCCCGAACGCAGTGGACGGAACAAGAACTTTCGAACATTTCAGCGGAATGGATAGTGCTCAAGAAAGAATACAAGTCATAATATCATGAACAAATCGAAGAATACTCATGTACTATATTATTTTGATACCCCTGCCTCACACTTGTTAACCTCTCCACGTGGACATATTTATTTAACCTAAGGCAAGAGTTGGAAACATCTGTAATACATTGCATCTGCTTATGAGTAGAAGGATTATGGCGAGTATTTTGTTTGTCCGTCGCAGTCAGCCGACAATTCAGCTAAGTCAACTACCTTTCTGGAAAAGCACCAGACTGCCGTTCCGCCCTATTGGGGCTGGTCAGTGGTTCGCATCCTTCAGCCCTCTACGTAGGACCGAACCCATGACTGCTAGTGGCTTGTGCCAACTAGCCCGCAGTATATGCAACTGAGCCATGGAGGACGGCAGCCGACCATCACGAATTGTTAGCGAACTGTGATATAGCCCGACCCATCCTCCGCTGCCATGAAGGCGCCTGCCATGCAGATGACAGCGGTTGGCCTTCCGGCGTCAGGACTTCCCGATTACGGCAGCTATGAATCGACATAGTATTTATGGAATCCGTAAGGGCGAATTTGTATTACTTATGAGTAGAAGGAGATTGGCGAGTATTTTCTGTTCTTCGCAATCAGCCAACAGTTCAGATAAGTCAACTACCTATCCGGAAAAGCGCCAGACGGCCGCTTTGCTCTGTTGGGGCGATCCATAGAGGGCCGAAGGACTCGCACCACTGACGAGCCCCAACAGTGCGAAACGGCCGTCTGGTGCTTTTCCTGATAGGTAATTAACTCATCTGACTTGTCGGCTGACTGCGACGAACAAAAAACATTGCATCTGATCCTGTTTGGGATCGGCTTCTTGCAAAATCGAGAAATATACCTTTGTATATTTATTTGTATTTATTTTAGTGTGTTTGCACTCGAACTATGCTGGTTCTGATTCAGTAATGAAGCGGGTAGTGGGTGATGTGTTATGAGTTGAGGCGGATACGTGTTTTGATCTTTGCGTGTGAGTTCATAAGGTCTATCATCATTCTGTTACTTATTTCGGCGTTGCAAGTATAGAGGTTTGCCAATTTAGAGCCACAAGAGTTGGAGTCATACTCGGGGTAAATATTTGGTAGGCTTTCTTTTGTTTATGCTGATATTAATTTCGGTGTCGAACGCGGAAACCTGAAGTCGCACACTTTGTCTCAGCTGGTCTAGCTGGGTGTCACTACAATTCTGTATGGGTCGTTTCAGGGTTGCTGAACTTCGAGTGTTACTGGAAGAGGTTCTGATAGAGTGCTTCCCACTTCAATCGCCTACTCATCGGTCGAAGTTACATTTGTCTTTAGTGGAGGAAGTATGACAATCTGTTTTTGGTTGTCAGTTCGTCAGGTCGCAGATACAGATACTTCCAAACTGGTGAATAACTCGTTGAGTCACTTTAGATCAGTATTTACCCTCTATTCCGGTCATTTTAGGCCTTTGGTTTATAATCCTCACTTCGGTCATCCTACGGGACTTCTCATGCAATTGATTTTTGACCGTTATAAATCACTGTTTATAGACGCTTCCGCATTCATGAGATTATTCCGTTGCTTCGGTCAATCAAACTCTTCAGCCCAGCCAAATATTGGCCAACCAGCATAGACGCAGACATATGCAGACGTCAAACCACCTGCTGTACTCATTTGCGACAGTCTAGCTTCTCGCTTCGTCACATAAATCCGTCTCTTCCCTCTGACCACATACTCCTATCACAAGGAGAATATTCTTTTGTCAAAGGAGCAGTTAGTTCAAAGCAGCAGTTTAAGTTATCCATGTTGCAATTAATTGAGAATTCAACACAGCAGCTTCCAGATCAACTAGTCCTCCACATATGCTGAAAAGCACTAGACTGCAGTTTAAACATTTTGGGCATAATCATTAGTGTGATTCCATCGAATCCATTAGAATTCGACTAACAGACTCTTTTTACAACGTTGGGAAACCGACATCCCCTTATGCAGCGGAGAGATTGATGTCGATGTGGTTGGAGAATGGGCCGTTGTATTTAAGCCGTATTGAACTAAGTCGGAAAGCTTCCGGACAATTTACTAGGCTTAAGCACGGGTTTTGGGCTGAGATTGCAGATGTACGTATTGCTGCGTGCCTGATTTTCCCAGCCGCGTCAAGAAACAATACTCACACCGGCTCTGTACACAAGCATTCTATTCACAAGTCTGAGGTAATGTACAACTAGCTGTTTTTAAAAACTCACCCGCCTACGCAATCGATCGCCTGATTGACCACATTGAGGCAGGGAATGCACTTCGCCCTAGCTTTCAGCCACCATCACATCCTTTCCGTTTACTTTTTATTATATTGTTGCAATAAGTTCCGTACGGTTTTCCGCTGCGTGTACGCTTGCTGTCTCGGGCTGAGTTTGCAGTTACCCATTCTTGGACTATTGACAAC
>OX104059.1:41996532-42014169 GCA_944474145.2 Dicrocoelium dendriticum | reverse complement strand
CTTATTGTCTTGGTTTGCCGCCCCCTAACTCTACACCCGAAACCGACTGCCACCTTACGGCTGCTTTACAATTCAGTTTAGAAGCTAAGTACACCGACATAATTATCATGGGTGGCTGTGTAGAAACGCGCCACGATCGGAGAACAATTCAAAGCCGATCTACAAGATCTCGTAACCACTGTTACTCTTTGCAATCACATCACTTTGCCCACTCGGTTCGGAAGAAATAACAGGCCATCTGTGCTGGATCTTGTGCTTACTGACGAGGAGCATACGATTGATGTGTTGGTTTTAAACTGCCCATTGGATCACAGTGATCACCCAGTCATCAGTTTCAACTTCGTCTGCTATGCGGAATATCGGAATGAGAACGATGAGACTGTGCAAACCATCACAAGCTACGATCGATTAGCGCAGCTCGTTACCGCTACAACTTGGTCGTTCTTTGCCGAAGAACCCCCGAAAGTCGCCTGGCTCGAGTTCGTCAACTAATGCATTCAGCCGATTGCAGTGGCTTCAGAGATAAAAGTTTGCAATAAGTGTACATCAGTTTCTTTCGTTTGGAGCAGAACTCGAAAACAGATGACAGTACGCAACGCAGCATGGCGAGTGTACAGAGACGCTGCAGCACCAGAAACTTGTGACAACTACGTAGCCCAAAGTAAACACTGCACTCAACTGCTAAAAGAAGACAAAGCCGCCTAGCACCAGAACATCGCAAAATCCTTCAGTGTTAATCACAAACTGCTGTGCAAGCACGTCAATAGCATATGAAAGGTGAGACAAGGATTACTTCGACTCAGGACGGCTGATGGCACAACAAGAACAGCTGTGGAAACAGCAATCGCGCTGAGGATGCAATATATCCCCACGTTTCAGAGGGTCTTGCCACCAAGCGATCTTCCGACCTCTGTCGTCTCCTCGCCAAGACCAACCTACATCACTTTTTACCGCGGAGGCTGTATTGCAAAAGCTGACGTCTCTAAGCAAACACAGATCGCCGGGTGTCGACACTATTCGTTCAGGGTCACTGGAAGCAGCAGCAAGCCAACTGGCAGGACCTTCAGCTCAGTTTTCCCAGCACCTCTTAGACCAGCGGCAAGTTGCCGCCATGTGGAAGCTTGTAATAATAACCCTGATTCACAAGGGTGGAAGCAGAATTGATCCCTCCAACTACCGCCCAGCATCCCTTCTTCCTATTCTCTCCAAGGTCAGGGAATCCATAGTTGCCGATGCACTGGCGTGTTATCTGGAAAACTGTAAAATCCTCACGCCAGAGCAGCACAGCTTCCGTCGTCAACAGTCATGTACAACAAATCTACTAATCGCACGCGGTAGTTGGACCGAGGCAGCTGACGCTGGAGAAGAGGTTGATGTGATATACCTGGATTTTTCCAAGGCTTTCGATTGTGTAGGCCATCAGAAACTACTCTCCTACTCCAGCATTACGGGATCGGCGATTACCTTTTAAGCTGGATTGCCAACTTTCTACTTCAACGGCAATTAGTGCTCAGAGTTCGGAACTCTTTATCCGACCCCAAACAAGTCGAGTGTGGTGTGCCGCAAGACTCAGTACTAGGTCCACGTTTGTTTTTGGTGTTTATTGATGACCTTGCACAGGGAATCTCTTCAAACTTCCTAACGATTGGCACAGCATTCAGGCGAACGCCGACCAGCATCTGCTTCAGAGTGACCTAGATACGGTGTATCAATGGTCAAACCAAAACTTACTATGTTTCAACGTCAGTAAATACAAGGTACTTTCCATCCGACATCAGAGCATCTACTCATACTGGCTCGGAACGAAGGTACTGCAACAATCAGCTGTGGAACGTGACTTGGGTGTCCTGGGTCAAGATGACTTGAGTTGCTCCAGGCAATCCGAAAAGGCCCCGAAGGCTGGAAACCAACACGTTGTGCTGTTGCGATGGGCGTTTGGACAAATAGGCAGCTCCATATTTCAACAAATGCTCTGTGTGTATGTTCGCCCCATGTCAACTACGCAATTCAAGCCTGGTATCCATGGCTGAAACACGACCTTAATGCACTGGAGTAGCCACAACGTCGGGCATCTAAGAACGTAATTGGAATGCGTAAGCTTTCCTACCAGGAGAGGCTGCAACGATTGGGGGTATTCAGGGGAAGCTGTCGCAGACTACGAGGCGACCTGCTTGTGCCATGCTTGATTCTGCGAGACCCACATCATGTGTGCCGCCCTTTATTGCGACTCAGCACAAATACAACCCTGAGGGTCCACTCATTGAAACTCGTTGTACTGTATAGCCACCTGGAGTGCCGTAGAAATTATTTTCCATTCGTGTCTGTCACCCGTGGAATGCTCTCCTAGTGTCAGTCGTCTCTGCACGGAGGATAACATTATTTCAAAGACGGTTGGATGATGCACTCATCCACTTTCACTTTGTCACTTAGCACTGCGGCTCCATCCTACAGCTGGAGTTTACCAAGGGATTATTTGGTGTTAACTGCGCGTACTGTGGTTCTAAGCGGATTGCAGGACTACGGCGGAGCAAACGATAAGTCCTTATTCTCATACTTAAGTATTAACTGTTTTACTATCATTATTCTCATCATTCTTATGTCAATATCCCCACTAACTATCCAAGGGGACTTGTAAAACAACACTTCTTAACCCGTATAAATTCATTGTTCATTTCAAAATAAAAATCGAGTGTAAAAATACAGAAATACACAGGATGCAGTGATCGTTGATGTAAAGCGTGAGAAAAGTAAGATATGCTTGCTCACTTATGCGCCGCCTTCTTGGATCCATATGACATATAAATCCGATAGAAGGGCATGATTAACATAATCCACAATGGCGTAGTTTAGGTAACGAAATGCTGGGAGCTAAGAACAACATCCACTCGTATTTATTGAAATGTCCAAAATCTGGCCAAGACATATGGGTGTCAAACTGACAACAGTGGTGATAAAGTCACAGGTCTACATTCTCATCTCTTATTTTAATACAAAACCGGTATCCCGGATGAAAGAAGAAGCGGCAGTGTTGGAAGTGTATAGGCTGAACTTTCCTTCGATGTCAAATGCTGCAGTTGCATCTTGTGTATATATAACCATGTCCTTCGGCTTCGGTGGGGCGTAGATTCGAACGATCATCCATTTCTGTTCGATATACACACCTTGATAGGACGGTATTGGAACATGTCAGCATTTCACACATCCTTTACTCAAGTGCCTCAATTCGAGCCACAGTTTACAATGAGTTGGTCGATGGTCGGTGTGCACTGCGGATAAAAAGCCAAGGCGTTATATCTCTCGCCTGATGGTCGCTTTTGGGATTCAAAAAGATAACAAGAAATAACAAAATCTTTTAGCAACGAACTTGACGATCAAAATTTCAAAGCAATTAGTTCCCATCAGAAATCTGAAAAGCGCCGAAAAAGACGAACATTGGTAGATGCAAGCATTTCGTATTTTCTCTTCAGTACCAGATTAAAATTCTGTCCCACTGAATCGATCACACATGATTTTATGCAAGTTACAGTCCTACCACCTTTGATTTTCTTAGCAGAACGGGTGTGTGCGTATGCAGTTTGTATTTTCCGATTATCTCCATGGTCAAGTGGGTTATATGAGGTGACCTAATGCAGCTAATGCCACTTACTGTTGACGCAGCTTTTAAATACAGTTGATGTAGGAACCGAAATACCAGCTTCTGTGTGGGAATTCCATGGGTGGAAAACACGTAGCAATCCAATCGGATGCATGGTGCTGCCATTTTGAGACGGTGGCCTCTTGGTCTACTGTTATACCTGAGCTTTACCTGGTGATAACATGAGTAAGCAATGTTGTCTAAAACCTAGTAAGGTTATCAGTAGAACGCCGATACGGTTCAATGAGATATTCCAAAATACTCAGTCGCTGTTCGTAGGGTAAGTGGTATAAACCTCTGACAATTTTGGTGGCCGATGTTATGGGGTATCCAAGACAGTGAGATCCCGCTTTTGCCATAGCTGCCATGCTTGAATCACATATTCCACATCAGAGCACAGATATGTAGAAGGCACTTGGGAGCAAACAGATAGATCCAAACGACCAAACGCCCTCCGTGAGTGTCCCAAGTTTTGGATGACCTTTCTGACGCCAGTTCAGATTGCTCCGAGCAACCAAGGTCTTTTTGGATCAGCACGCCGATCCGTTCCACGAGAACGGTGGTGGAAATCCTGATCATTCAGCTTATAGTGGTGAACCATTTAGCGTCGTAGATGAAACAGTCGACAGGTAACTCTGGACTGACCATTCATAAATCCTGTGTAGGTCGATTAGAAGCTTTTTACGGTCATCTGGCACTTTGGTCGGCCACCGAACATTGATGTCCTCAGTGTAGAGTAAACGGAGTTATTTTACTCTCTAGATCTTTATTAACTATAACGATTAGACAGGGCCGCAATACCAGACCTTGTCGCATACCGCATTCCAGTTGGATAGGATGTTGTACCAAATCAAGTATTCTCACTTCCAGACGCGTTTCTGATCCACCCTAGGAGGGGATCACCAATGGCTAAAAATCTGTGATGGATCAACCGGTCGAATGCTTTGAATAAGTCAAGGTAGACAGGATCAATTCTACACCCATGTATATGTTGCGGGCACGTCAAGTAATCTCGCAAAAATGCGCTGCAAAATCCAGTGTGTGGGCTGCGTGACGCAAAGTTTAATTCCTGCCCACAACGTAGCAGGATCCAGCCACTCCGAGTCGGGTCGCAACTGGGCTAAAATGAACAATGTTCCTTCGGAAACTATCAGCTATACGTGGAGATGCATTTCGCCCACAAAATGAAGCATTGTGCAACTGTGATTCGGCCTTTGTGGGTCCGCTCCCTCTTCTCTTGTCTCCTCTTGCGGGAGGTTGGGAATCGCGTGGTCACGTGATCGTGTGCGCAGCGCTAGCCGTGTGTTTCGTGTGCGTGTGGCGCATAGTCCCCAGGTCGTGTGCGTGTCGTTGTCCGTTTTTGATTACGCAGCGTTTCACCCGAATACGCGTGCGCGTAGTGTCCGTGATCATCTAAACTAACGTGACCAGGTCTGTGCAAATCCGTTACAGTGGCGACAGAGCTTTAGAGTCATGGCAGACGAGTAAGCGAATTTGAAAGTTATGCTGTAGCAGCAACTCATATTGATGTACGTGCTAACCGACAAACTTTCCGGTTCTTCACTTCGCGCAGGTCCGATAGGCAATTCTCACACAGTGGACCATGTCTTTAGCGGCGTCAGTGAATTCCTGTACGACACCACGGCAGGAATAACTTTCGATTCTTCGTAGGAGCGGTATGCGGGCCTGTGCACCATTGACCTGGCATCCAAACATGACGCGTGAAAAGTCCGTGTGCTTCTGCGCAAACTGGCTACGCTCGAACACCAACGTTATACCAATTTCATCTTGCCAAAGAACCCACGCAACGTTACTTATAACGAGACGGTCCGAACCTTGTCCCAGATTTTTGACGAGCAATCCATCCTGTTCAATGCCCGTTATCAATGCGTGCAGCTGGCCAAGCGTGATACCGACGATTTCATCACGTACGCGGGCGTGGTCAACCGTGAATTCCAGCGTTTTCAACTTGGTTTGCTCACAGAGGACCAATTCAAATGCTTGAACTTGGTCCCTGGTTTCCATTCTACACACGATGCCGATATCCGGATGCGCCTCCTATCCAAGCTACAGTAGGATAACACTTTCACAATCCGGAGCCTGGCCGAGGAGTGTCAAACGCTGCCGAAGCTGAAACACGACTGTGCCATGCTCCACAACGTCGCCGCACCTGGTATGGTCCAGGCAGTTGCAGCACCCATGGCGAGGCCGTCCGTGCGCCCCGCCCAATCCAACCAAGCGAAGTCCCCACCTTTCGCGTGCCGGTTCTGTGGTGCCTGACATTTCCACCGGGACTGCAATTTCCGCCAGCACCGATGCCAACGTTGTGGCAGGGTGGGGCACTGGGATGGTTACTGCCATCCTACAACTCCCAAGGGGGCCAAAACTGGGCAGGCCTCCAACCGCGATCCAAAGAAGAGGTCCCGACCCGGACACAAACCCAAACGTGGTCCGGTTAGCAGCTCCCTGAGCCTGCTGGCTACGTACCAAATCAAGGCTGCAGATCGTAAAACGTTTCGTCAACCTCTTGATCAACGGTCCGTCTGTCCGACTGCGGTTTGGCATTGCGTCGGATAACATGCTGATCTCCGGGGATCTCTTGTGATTCCTTGGCAAGCCTCCATTCCAGCCGACCACCCAATCAGCCACTAGCGTGTATGGTGGTCGCATGCAGCTTACTGGGAAGTTACATTTCTCCATCCCCTTCTGAGACGCCTCATTCAACGAGATCTGCTACATCACGAAGGCGTAGCTCAACCTGCTTGGTCTCGACTGGCTCGAAACCCTTGGCTTGGCCGAACCTCAGCTTCGGACCATCTGCAACGCGGTACGTTCTACGACAGTACCGAGCGGCCGAGGCGATGATATCATCAGACAGTTCGCCCCGGTATTTCAGGCTGCTCTTGCCGCTGTACACACACGCGCGCTGCGTTGCACCTCGTAACTGGGGCTCAACCGGAATTACGTCTTAAAAGACCGGTCCCATACGCAGCCCTACGCTTGGTCGATGCCGAACGCCAACGTTTGGAATACATTGGCGTTCTGGTTCCTGTGTCCTATTCTGTCTAGGCGGCGCCGATCATGGTGGTCAAGAAGCCGAATAGATCCCTCCGCATCTGTGCCAATTGCTCCACCGGTCACAACGCAGCGCTAGAGCAAATTGTTACCCACTACCGATCCCAGTCAACCTCTTCACAATACTCAACGGGGGGATACGTGTTTCGCTGAAAGCAACCCAGTACACACTTACCTGCAGATTGAAGTCGCTCCTGAGTCACAATATTGATTGACGGTCACCACACATCGTGGTCTTCTCCAGTACTCCAAGCTCCCGTTTCGTCGCAAAACTGCTCTGACCATTTTTCAACAGACGATGGACGCCATGATCTTGCATTCCCGGTACGGCCGCGCGGCTGGACGATCTACTGATGGTTGATCGCACCCCAGCAGAGCTTTGAGAGCGTCTGGTTGCGGTCCTTCAGCGTGTCCAGGAGTATGGTTTCCGCCTGAAAGCCGAGCAACATCAATAGTTTCTTCCATCGATCAAATGCCTTAGTTTCGTTTCCGATGTCAGTAGCCGTCACCCTGATCATGAGAATGTCAGAGCCAACCAGCAGATGACGATCCCAGCGGAGGTGTCACAACTGCGGTCCTACCTGGGTCTCAGCAACTATTACAGCGCCTTCCTGCCACCGCTATATGATCTTCGAGCCCAGCAGAAGGATGTTCCTTGGCTCTGGTCCCCGCATGCCAGAAGACCTTTGTTCGTCTGAAATCCATGCTGAGTTCTAACCTACTGCTGACCCATTACGACCCAACCTTCTCGAGTTTGGTCGCTGCTGACGCCTCAGGGCAGTTCTCTCTCAATGCTTCTCAAATGGTTCCGCAAAAGTGGTTATGCACGTCTCCCGCACACTGACGCCCGCGGAGAAGAGCTATGGTCAGATTGACATGGAAGCCTTGACCAGCATGTTTGTCGTCACCAAGTTCCACAACATGCTGTAGCGCCGGCGGTTCACGCTACCTACCAATCACAAGCCACTACGTTCTATCTTCAGCTCAAGGAAGAGCATTTCCCCATACTCGGCTAGCCGACTTCAGCGTCGGGATGTCCTTCTTCTTGGTTACGACTTCGAAATCCGCTACTGCCGTACTCAGGATTTCGGTCAAGCCGATGAGCTTTCCCACCTTATTTCCAAGCATACTACAGAAGAAGACACGGTGATCGCCGCTGTTACCGTCAAGGAAGACGTTCGTCTTCAACTCTCGAACGCTATCCGAAGTCTCCCTATTACTGCCACCGACATACTTCGCGCAACTGCACAAGATCCTCTCCTACAGAAAGCTGTCACTTTGGTTCAGACGCGTTGGTCAACACCGCCCTTTCTGGCGAACTCAAACAACTGTGGCAATGCCGCGACTCCTTTACCGTAGTCGATCCCTGCCTCATGACAGCAGATCAAGTTGTCGTTCGTTCCTGCCTCCGGCAAGCTGTATTCCACTAGCTTTATTCTGCTCACCCTGGTATGAACGGAATGAAGGTAATCGGCCGCAGTTATGTGTACTGGCCTGGCATTGACAACGACTATGAAGATTTGGTTCGCCGTTGCTCAAAACGTCAACAAGCATCCAAGATGCCACCAAACCAACCATCAGTTCCTTGGCAACCGACAGAAAAACCGTGGTCTTGAGTGCACATCGACTATGCTGCTCCGATCGATGACGTCGCCTACCTGGTCGTGGTCGACGCTTACTCCAAATGATCTGAAGTTGTCGCCTGACGGCGATCGCATCCACCACGCTGGGTTGTCTACAACGAATCTTCAGTCAACATAGCCTTCCAGACGTTTTGGTGTCCAACAATGGTTCCCAGTTTACGTCTTCCATGTTTGAAGCCTTTTGTTGCCGGCATTGCATCCAACA
Organism: Dicrocoelium dendriticum; assembly: GCA_944474145.2. Taxonomy (NCBI): domain Eukaryota; kingdom Metazoa; phylum Platyhelminthes; class Trematoda; order Plagiorchiida; family Dicrocoeliidae; genus Dicrocoelium; species Dicrocoelium dendriticum. The sequence continues at coordinate 42,005,612 of OX104059.1, read as the reverse complement.
CCTACGCTAACCGCCCTAACATTCCCAGTCCAATGGTCAAGCGGAGAGGTTTGTCGACACCTTCAGGAGGGCACTAATGAAATCTCGTGAGGAAGGGACCTTGGATGAGTGCCTTCAAGCGTTCTTGCTCTCTCGCCGGTCCGCACCAAATCCAGCCGCTCCAGGATGCTAGTCTCCAGCTGAAGCACTGATCGCCCACAACCTACGCACCACAAATGAAGCGCTCATCCCGACCGAAATGTCACCAAGTCCATCTGCTGCCTGCACCAAGCGCAAAGAATTCGTCGCTGGAGCCCCGCTATACGCTCGCGACTATCAGGCAGGTCATCCACGCTGCATCAAAGCAACAGTGACGGCCCGTCGATGTTGCATGATGTCTCCGGGGCTGATGACACATGGGTCGGCCATCGCAATCAACTTCAACCGCGACACGGAGAACCCTCCACGCCAGCCAATCTTCCTGCGCACCTGCCGCTGCACATCGTCTTGGCTACCTTCGGAACTGCAACAGAACGGAATACGCTGATCGAAACCGCCCGATCGCCGCAAAATATTGCGAACCCTCGTTACCGACGACAGGAAAAATGCGGAGATCACCGAAATCCCACCAGGTCAACTCTCGTCAGTAGCGGTACACATTATCTTCAAAGGAAGGTGTTGCGCAACAGTGCGCTGGAAAATGCAATGTGTGGGCTGCGTGACGCAGTTTTATTTCTGCCCACAACGTAGCAGGATCCAGCCACTCCGAGTCGGGTCGCAACTGGGCTAAAATGAACAATGTTCCTTCGTAAACCACCAGCCATACGTGGTGATGCATTTCGCCAACAAAATGAAGCATTGTGCCAACTGTGATTCGGCCTTTGTGGGTCCGCTCCCTCTTCTCTTGTCTCCTCTTGCGGGTGGTTGGGCATCGCCTGGTCACGTGATCGTGTGCGCAGCGCCAGCCGTGTGTTTCGTGTGCGTTTCGCGCATCGTCCCCAGGTCGTGTGCGCGTCGTTTTCCGTTTTCGAGGTCAACCGAATACGCGTGCGAATCGGGTCCGTCTAAGCTAACGCGACTATTTCTGGGCAAATCAGTTACAGTCTACTGTTACGATTCCAGTGTAGCGTGCTAACAGTGGATTGGTAGTGCGCGATGTGCCCAACTTCGTCCAGGTATGATATGGGTGCGTTAGCAGTGGTGGCCTCTATAAGTTCTGGAATAACTGGAAAGACTAATCGGACGGTAGTTAGCTGGTTCGGAATGACTGCCTTCTTTGTAAATGGGAGTTAGTATCTCACGTTTCCATATTGCATGAACATGTCTATCACCAATGGAGTGTCTGAGGATTCGCGCCGGAGGTTCAGCAAATTTCCTTCTTGACAAGCGCCTTCAGACGACTATCATCAAATTCGAGCGGGCAGTGTGGACCAATACATTACTGCTTCCACATTTAAATGTCTGCTGTAAACTGGATGTAAATTATGTAGTCGTGCAGTACGTTCCAAAGGGTCAGAAGAATATGGAACACAGTGCATGATTTGGCAATCACCGCTTCTTTGGCTGTCCGATAGAAAATGTGAAAATGGTCTAACTCCCTTCTAACAACTTGCGGCTGGTCCCGTAATGAGATGATATCTACCTAAGTCAGGGTAAGCGAACATATGATTTCGATAACGCATCTTCAGGCTTTTACCATTATATGCGAATCAAAATGTGCAGACAGACATTACAAGTCGTTACTACTAGAGCGAGTTAATTGGATGCTGACAGCACTGTCTGTTAAACCAAGACAACCGACCGCTTATGACCTCCTGGGTCAGAGGTCACTGGCCGTTTGGGTCAGAGCAGTTCCAAGCCTTTAGTTAGCTTCTTCTGAACACATAGCTCCGGTTCATGCAGCCGGATGGCAATTGCCTCAGCGGTTTCTAGTAGTCACTTGCGGACGTAGTTCGAACGGTTCATTGGGGCCTGATAGATAATTTTGAACGAATTAAGGAACTTTGTGGCGTGCCCTGTATCGGCTAGGTGCGCGGCTACTGAAGAGTTCGCTGTATTTCCGTTTCCAGTTCTGAGCCCGACCGGGTTGTGTTCCTCATTCTCTCAGATAGACGCGGTGTTGTACAACCAATGTATTCCGCTCCACAGATGCTCTGGACAGTCTCTCAATCAGAGACCGATCGGAGCTAGAGAAAACAATTAAGGATATAATCAAGAAACAACGATCCAGATTGCATCAGCAGCTCACAAACACGCTGAAAAAGGAGAAGCCCTCAACATCTTTTCCGGCCGAACCAGATAGGTATGTTCAAAACTTGTCATGCCTGACGCTTGATCGTGTTACAATGGAGGTCTTATCACTAGGCCCTAAATTCTGTTTTCCTGCTAGGAAGGATAATAGACTAGCAATAGAGGCCCAGTTTGAAAATGTGTGCACACAGACCTCTCAGCTGACTCCTTGTTCTGAAATGCATGTGGAAGAGTTTAAATCATTTCTAGTGCATGCATGCTATCAGTACCGACGTGCGAGGATAGTACATAATACTCCGGTAAAACAAGAACACCTTGAAGCTCTTAACCGTGTGGTTAGCAATGATGAGGTCTTACTCACTCGGCCAGATAAGGGCGCGGGCATTGTTATCATGAACAGAGTGGACTACTTGAGCAAGATGAAAGAAATACTGACAGATGAAACCAAGTTTCTGAGAGCCATAGGTGAGAAAGACAAAACTAAACAAATTGAAACTCAACTTTGCAACTGTCTTAAACGGCTTCGAAAGGATGGTTACATTACCGAAGCCACTTATGAGCAACTTCGGTCGGTAGGAACGGTTATTCCAAGGCTTTATGGGATACCAAAAACTCACAAGCCTAACGTCCCCCTTCGTCCCGTCTTGGATATGAAAAACTCCCCTTATCACTCGATTGCTCGGTGGCTGGTTTCTATTCTTACGCCTATTCGAGAGCGAATTGTTGTGCATAGTGTGAAGGATAGTTTTGAGTTTGTGGATATTGTGCGTGACGTAAATGTTTCCAATCTAACCATGTGCTCCCTCGACGTTACTTCACTGTTCACCAACGTACCATTAGTTGAAACTATAAACTACATCTGTGAGTATGTTGATGCAAACCACATTAAGGTTGGCATACCCACGGTGCTCAAATGGAACTATTGCTCAGTTGCACGTTCAATGTTCAGTTTCTTTTCAATGGCGAATAATACCGGCAATGCGATGGGGTAATGATGGGTTCCCCACTGGGTCCGTTCCTCACCGACGTCTTCATGAGCATGCTGGAACAGGGAAAGCTAAAGTCAATGATCTCAAGTCTCGATTTATATTACCGTTACGTAGACAACATTTTGTCTTGCTTCAGTCATCTCGAAGTATCGAGGAACTAACAAACACGTTCAACCAAGACCATTGAGCAATAAAATTCACCAGCGAAGTGGAGGAAAACGGTCGCTTTCATTTCCTCGATGTCGCCATGAAAGGACTGGACGGGGGTGCGCTACAGCGCTGCGTCTATAGGAAAAGTATGTGGAATGGGCAGTACACAAACTTCTACAGCTTTGTGCCACTTAAGTTTAAACGGAACTTGATAAATACCCAAGTGAGCCGAGCTGAATGTATCTGCTCGAACGACACGCTTCCGGAAGAATTGGAGTGCATTCGCTTAGTGCTAAGGGAGAATGGCTATCCGGAAAGCTTCATCAGAGCCAACATGGAACATAAGAAGAAAAAGCCTGTAGTTTTGACAGTAGAACGTAAGCCAATCTTCCTACAGCTGCCATACAAGGGCGAAGTTGTGACGGAACTTCTATGTCGTCGTCTTTCGTTTGCACTCAGATGCACATATCCAGCAGCGCAGCTGCAAATCCAGTTCACTAGCATTCCGATGGTGAGACTAAACTCAAGGGATAAGAGGCCTGTCTAAACCAACTCAACGTGTATCTACTCATTTTCATGCTTCTGTGGAGCGGAATACATTGGTCGTACGACACCGCGTCTATCTGAGAGAATGTAGGAACACAACCCGGTCGGGCTTAGAACTGGAGACGGAAATACAGCGAACTCTTCAGTAGCCGCGCACCTAGCCGATACAGCGCACGCCACAAAGTTCCCTGATTCGTTCAAAATTATCTATCAGGCCCCAATGAACCGCTCGAACTACGTCCGCAAGTGACTACTAGAAACCGCTGAGGCAATTGCGATCCGGCTGTATGAACCGGAGCTATGTGTTCAGAAGAAGCTAACTAAAGGCTTGGGACTGCCCTGGCCCAAACGGCCGGTGACCTCTGACCCACGAGGTCATACGCGGTCGGTTGTCGTGGCTTAACAGACAGTGCTGTCAGCATCCAATTAACTCGCTCTAGTAGTAACGACTTGTAATGTCTGTCTGCACATTTTGATTCGCATATAATGGTAAAAGCCTGAAGATGCGTTATCGAAATCATATGTTCGCTTATTCTGACTTCTGATCATAATATCGGATCTTTTTAAGTCTCGCTTTGTACATGTTGCTCTCCTTTCCTTTGGAAGATTTAGAACACTGAAGTTTGCCAACGAGATCGCGTTGCGCTTTGACAGTCACTGCTTGACGGTAAGTCCGGACAGACTGTGGTGCTTGCCTCGTATCTTCAAACTGCCACGGGTGGTCACACAACCGAGAACCACTTTTATTCTGAATGAATTGGAATTGAACATTTTTTGGCTGTTAAACTACTGGCCAGCTGTATTGATAGGGACTACTGCGTGGTGACCGAAATAAGTTCTCGTACTGAGAAGGCTAGAATTCCTTTTGTTTACCTGTGACATTTTCGGTGCTCTTACTGATCTCATTCATGGGATCGCAGTGGAGGGCCGTTCTCATTTATGATATTATGGATTGGCTCATTCAACAGGAGGTAGCTTATTACCTTCCTGTGTTTGGATTTTTGTTGTCTACAGTTCATTTCTTTTACCAGGTAGCAGTAATATTTCTGCAACGCAAGACTAGCAAGTTAGCACTGACTGACTTGCCGAACAGCCTCCTTGTGGTACCAGCTGGTTTGTTCCGGATTAACCGGTTCCTGCAAGTGATTCGGCGGCAGTGTTGCAGGACATGGCGGGTTTTTGCATGGTAGGCGATAGCCATGTAAAAAGCCTCATATGACTGCCTAACAACACTGTGACCTGGACGATATTACTCTCAATTAAATAGAGTCACTGACCCTTGCTTCATTCTGATGGAGTACTGTAACTCCAGAAAGTCGATGCTGAAACTATGGGAGGTTGTTTCCCTGTTTGGTAAGCTTCCAAGCGAAAGTTGTAAGAACTGAGTAATCGGTCAGCGGCTCCCAATGGGCGCGATTCTCTGAATTCGTTCCGCTGCCTTGCGAGTAGGCGGTTCAGTTAACGGCTCGGGGTGATATCCCATTAGTCAGCTTCCTACCTCTGCTTGGGTAACCGAGCAGTGTCTGGCCTGCTGACTGAACCATGGATCTCGCAAGCACTACTCTGTCGTTCTCTTCCGCTCTTGAGCTCCTGACTGTTAACGCACCTCCATCCTATGCCAATCCTGTATTCATCAATACTTCCTTTGAATCTACCTCTGCTGACAGTCCCGCCCAGTTTCAACGCGACTGCTTAGCGGCTCTACTTCGTTCTCGATCTCCATTTCGGTTGGCAGCCGGCAACTCTGAACCATTACATAGGTCGGACAACAAGCCGGCCTAGCGTGTACTCTGGAGTTCCTCGCTATTGATGTCTGTTGTTATTATGAGACTCGGTTCCGTGACTTTATCACCGTAGTTAATTGTTCGTGTCATGCTGATCTCAGGACCAAATATGCCCTACATTTTTTTGGTTACACAGGCTCCTGCAGCTGGGTTCGCTGGTGTTGGCGTCGCATTGCGTGACAAAGATGAGGCATCGCTGCTCAACTGACGGCCGATTGTGTGCGGTTCGGCTTTAAGACTTTGCATGATTAATAGGCACCGTATAGATGGACGCAATTTGTCTGTTGTTCCAACCTATGCTCCAGCCGGTTACAGTTGTGCATCAGTTAAGGGCGACATCTATCCCGAAGTTCACCAGATTTTGAGTAAAGCCGAAAAATCCAATGTCGTCCTCTTTGCCAGGGACTTCAATGCAGTACTAGATCACCTGCTTTCGCGCGAACATCAGCTTAGTGGTGGTTATGCTGTTGAGGTGAATCGCTCTGATAACGGGGATAGATTGCTCGTATCATTTAGGGATAACCGACGCTTTATTGCGAACACGAACTTCAGGCATTTGGAGTGACTCGCCGCCACTTGGCGTCCCCCTTCGCCAACACAAGGGGGTCACAAATGGGTCACATTGCAATCAGCTTCAGATAGCGGGGCAGTGTACCGGATTATATCTCCATTTGTTCCACCTACATCAACTGAAAGCAGGTTCTGGTCTCCGCAGACATCTTCATGTGCTTTGGTGGTTCTGGAAACCAAAATACCGTACACTAGACACCAACAGGCTAGCTATCTCCTCCACTCATCTGGCCTATCAATCCTCTCTATCAGATGCGTTCGCTAGTTGTCAACCTACAGATGTCCAACATCACTGCAATTTTTTTGCGGAAGACGTTTCTTTCTTTCGGTCAGTCATACTGTGGAATCGCTGTGCATTCTTTAAGAGTCTGGATCTCTCTTCGCTCTTTAAAATACTTTGACCGTCGCCGAACTATCCCAGCTGATCCAAGCTACGATGAAGCGGGCCGCAACGTCAGCCACCAAGTCAAGCGAAGCCTGGGTAACGATCGCGACACGTGGTGGTCTCAAAGCGTTTCGGAGATGGAGACAGCAGCTGCCTCTAGAAATTATCGCAAGCGTTTCTAAATCATCCGGACCACTGGGCCCAGAAGACTTGCGTCCGTGAAGCTGGTTGCGAAATTGATAAATTACCACGCACTAATTTGCACAAACGCATGGACCATTGGGCTGATAAGTTCCACTCAAAATTGAGTTGGCTTCCTACTTCTGTCTGTCGCACAAGCAGTCCAAGTTTCGCGCCTTCGAACCTTTCACTGGAACCATTTGCCGAAGCGGAAATCTGTCTTTAGCTGCACCACTAGAGACAATTCAAAGCTACTAGCTCAGACAGACTTTCTCAGGAGGTCTTCAAGTACCGTGGCGAGGCGATGTTCAACCAGTTAAAAGCTCTTTCCCCCAAGACCTGGTGTGAAGTAAAGGTTCCATCACCTTGGGGTGATCCGATTATCATACCCATCTTCAAATGGGGTACTGGTCTCACTTGTGCCAACCAGAGAGGAAGCAGTCTAATATTCGTCGCCTCCAAATTGCTAACTTCCATTCTACTGCGCAGGCTAGCATTGATTCGAAAACTTCACTTCCATGAGAAACAGTCTGGTTTCTGCCTCAGTCGAGGGTGTGTGGATTACATGTTTATGCTCCGACAACTCCCCGAGCAGAGCCACCTTTATCGCCAGCCTACCAATGTGACCTTTTGTACATCGGACCTGCCTTCGACAAGGTGGATCAGCCTGCTTTATGGTGTTGTCTACCAAGGAATGGGGGGGCCGAAAAGTTTATCATAATATTTCGAGCTTTGCACAGCCATTTCTCTGGCAGAGTGAGAGCTTATGGTCAGCGCTCCTCACCTTTCGCCATCACTAGCGGTTTTGTACGTTTTCCGAGCAGGAGAGTCAGAGATGAAGAACGTCGCTGATCCGTGACACCTAAGGACATAGCGCCTAATCGCGTACAATGGAAGATTTGCATGAGTCTATGCATTGATCCTTCTGATCAACCTCGTAATCACTAAACTGATAAACGAAAACAAAACGCCGTGCGAAGAACAGAAAAATTTGATTTGTGCATTTTGGGATTTTTGTGCCTACTATACACATTCATTCTATTGTTTCTCGATGGGTTGATGTCAATTTTATGGACCGGTGCATATATATAAAAGACTATTAGGTGATGACGACCGGTTTGACTTGCTGGGTCAGTAAATAACGCTGAATAAGTAACTTTGGTTTGAATTCTTTCTACACCTGCTTACTCATAGAGAGTCAAACGTTGTACAGTTCATCAGATGTTGGATGGAGTCGTGCCCAAGGAGTGAGAGCACTCGCATGTGTGAGACTGTTAGGCCAATGATCACTGTCTGAATATGTTGGTCCGTCTCATCATCTGGTTTGGTGTCTGTATAACCCGTCATGTTATAATTTTAGACATTTCAAGATATGTCCTGCAGCTGGCATCTGTGATGCGGCTACTGTCTCCTCCTAGCCAGATCGCCTTCTCAAAGTATGCATATTACATTATCGGAAGGAGTTCGGGCGCTTTCAACCAGCGGTAAGGAAATCTTCACCAATTTTGTCAAGTGGATGCTGTCTCCTCTTCACCTAAGCAACAGCTATTTGTGTCTGCGTTACCTTATCAGCGGTGCCCTTACCCTTGATGTTCTTGTTTGGAGCATTAGCTTTTATCTTGATTCTCCTGCTCTCGCGTCTTTTTATTCCCCACATAAATGTTCATGTGATCATTTGTCTGAATGTCATGAAACGCCAGTATTAGCTATTGCTTCACTACTGTTAACAAGTGCATTTTACCAGCTTTACAAGCTGTTTTGTTACTCATCTGGAGTGGGCGACTTCACGGAAATGATCGACTAACAGACACAACACCTACGGCATGGTTGTACACGTGCTTCTCAACAGATGTTACGTAACACCGATTTTACTCTAGCTACACAGACCGTTATTTTCTTATGCACCCTGATCAGTGACGTACTTTTTACACGGGGTTAGCTGTCTGTAGATGTGGTATGTGAGGGCGGTGCCCGAAACGGCATGCAGTGCTTGATCGTGGTCGTTGAGCGGCTAATTCAGGCCTTAAACAATGCATAACCAGCTCGCTGTATGGAACATGTAGCGTAAATGGCGGCATCTCTCAAACCCCATTCTCATCAACTTCGCGAACGTGTGCATTACGTAACATGCGACCAAGATTTATGGATAAACAATAAAAAAGCATTTTACATTGCGCGCAGTTGCTATATTTTTCTCAGGCTCATGCAGGTTGTGGGTTGTAATCCGGTGGGTAAGGACGCTTGCCT
>OX104059.1:41888568-41996033 GCA_944474145.2 Dicrocoelium dendriticum | reverse complement strand
CGAACCGTTTCCAACGCCGCTGTTGGGTGCCTCCAAAACGCAGAACGAACTTAGCACACACGAGCGCATGCTCCGAAGTCAGGTAAGTGCTCCATATTGACTTGATGAAACATTTTCAAACTTACATTACTTGGTATAGTCCGTTCCACTTGGAGAAGGACAAAACGCAAATCAAAGCATGTGCTTAACGGCCCTCCCCGCAACATGGCGGTGAGGATACATGCAGAAGTGACCATGTGATTATCTTGGATATATCTCAACTGGATTGACATACCATATCTGTCAAATAAAGAAACAAACGAGTGAGCGTTTTCTTTCCCTTCCTTATTTCTCATGCACTTACTGAACTATAACAGTTCTCTATGCTATTTTGTGTGTGCACGTCTCATTCTCCCTTCAAACTATCGTTATGCAGTAGTGCACTTAAGTCAGTGGACGCTTCAAATAACTATTTAGTTATTCGATGATTCTACAAATTTAATTTTTCTCCAACCATCCTGCGGCACTTGTCAAGCACATGCTGTTTTACCTGTGATAAATGATTGTTCATCACGAGCATAAGGCTATATTTCTTGAACAGTCCTCTGGATCGATTCCCCGTGATCCTTAGGACAGTAAGTGACGAACAAGAGGAAAGTTTTCATCAAAATATGATGATAATAGACGAACATTATCAGGAACGATGGGAGAAACACATGAGGTCTAACAATCGTTGCAGTATCGAACGTCACTGCCCTAAGATAACAGTTTAACCTAAAAGATATAGACGCAAATTCTTGCCTGATTAAGCCCTGTCATGCATCTAACGTTGTGTTTATATCGTGCCTAATCAAAATGTTCTGTTGAGGATATATGTTTACATCAATTTATATAGTCAAGGTACATCGGGTCATAGAGCGTCATTGTGAAGATTTTCGTCTGTTACAAAAAGCTTTATAATCAATTTTCCAAAAAGCTGAGGTTTAGAGACAAAAACCAATGTCAGGTTTGCTTTTGGCATTGTCGAATTACATAAGAACTGCTGTTAGATTCTTTGCATCTAAATATTGTTGCGCAATGTGATCTATCGAAAAGTAGCCAAAAGGTGTGCAAAGTGACATTTATGGTCTATTTTCAAAGATCTGTAGCTTACCGAGAAAAACAAATGTCAGATTTGAATTCAGCATGTTGAGCTTATGTAAGAAGCACTCTTCCTTTGCTTGCAACAAAAATGCTGTTGCACAGGGTTGTCTACCGCTGCATCTGCTCCTACAGAGCTGGGCAGATCAGACGCACGGCTACACACTTGGAAAATAGAATCAAGGAACATCTACCGCATTCGCTCAGTAACCAGCAGGACAGAGCTGGTTTGAATGCAATAACGATCCACCTGACTTGCACTGGGCATCTAACTGAAAAAGGTAATGCCATTTAGGTGGTGCATGGAGTACCGTCAAGACTAAACCACCGATCAGGGGCACCGCTGGATCGGTATGCGTCATATTGACGGAACCGAATTTATACAGTCAGAAGAAGCCGCTTTTCTCAATGCCACAATCTTGATCATCAGCCAACTGAGACGAATCGCTCACTCAACGTACCACGTGCCCTCAGTCGTTTGAACAGCTGATGTGGGTTACGATGAACGTTCAACTTGCTCCAATTAGCAGCTAATCTCTGCCTTCTGGAATGAAATTCCCTCTACGGAACGTAGATTTCTGTAGCAAGTCTGACGATGAACACTTGTCCGCTTTAAGTGCACCGTCTAGCTTTCTCTTGGGATAGACATTCAAATTTCCTAATCAATGAACCACTCGCGAAAATTGGCCTCCAGAGCATGTACATGTTCTACGCTCCCCCACTGGGCTCAAATGCAACCTCAACGCAAACAGACTCCCGCAATATTTGTTATCCTTTGGAACTGCGTATGGAACACTTCGATGAGTGTCGTGCCCAGAAATATGTTCACGCCGTCGCTCGCTGGTTGGCCGGAGTTGCTGCCACCACGATGTTGCCTGCCGTTGCACTCGGAGTGCTCACAAATACGGTGCTGATATGTTTCTTGTTGTGTAAAGTACATCGACCACACGGTCTAGAGGTTTTCGGCTGTTTTATGGCCTTTATAGATAGTGGCTTCCTAATGTGGACCGGTGCATACTTCTCATTGCTCCTGTTTGGGCCTCCTTGGTGGGGTGATCGCTTCGAATCACCAGTCACTGGCAGCCACGTGATGTGCAAGTCATGTATGTTTATCACGGATTTCCTCTTAAGTGCCAGACTGAACCTGCCTATGTGTGCGGTGCTGCACGAGTTGAGGTGTGTGGACAGCGAACCAAATCGCAAGTATCCTAAATTGCATGCGTTCGCTAAGTGCGCTTTCGCATTGGGACTAAGTGTGATAATCGCAGGACCGGGAGCAATTATATATGGTGTGTGGGAACAGTCTAACATTTACATATGCCACATGGATCCACAATGGGGCTTGGTATATCACAAATTCTACCGCCTTCATTCCCTTCTGTTTAGCTGTGGTTTCATTCAAAGTCTATGTTCTCTGGCGCTATTACACATGCTATGGTACCGCATGAAATATGTTCGTCATACGAAGAAATTGCTGCGCACCGTCCCAGCCGGCGTTGATCCGATCAGTCTGATCATATTTGGCCTGGACTACAAGGTGTCTGATTCATTAAGAAACTATCGCATTCTCTTCTCTCAGACTATCATCGTCGTCGGGTGTCGGATTCTACTGTGTGTCACTCGAACAGTGCTTAGCTTTTTTGCTCTCCTAGAAGCGGATGCTAGTCGCATAAACAGCGCAGCTATGGAAGTCATCTGGAATTTTAGTCAGTTTTTCGAAATTCTAACGGCTTGTTTTCCATTTGTTATATGGTACACCAACTTGCCTGAAATGCAGTGGAGACAGCTCAAATGTTGTAAGCCGTATAGGGGGCCGCGCAGTGTAAGAGAAGTCAGGGACACGGACTACTCCCAGTTTTCTCTTTTCACGACTGAAGACGCAGCCACATACGAGGCGACATGTATCAAGGCAATGCAAACGTTGAAACGTCATGAAAATGAGCTAATCAAAGTGCACTCTCAATGATATTCTTGGTTAGAAAGGCACATTATGCTGAGACGTGTTCCTCAGCCTCCTTGAATGCCATATACTTGGAAGGGAATAAGTGTGACCAAGGCGAATATGGAACTATCTTACCGCATGTAGCGCCCAAATAATCAAGAAATGAAGAATAAAACACGCTTAACCGAAATGCCTTCAGTTCAAGTCCCGTTCTCCGGACAGGGCTCCTAAACGTAGTTTACTTGAACTATTCCGTTGCTGTCAAACACATAGTATTGGAACACCGTCGACCATGTGTTCAGGAAACTGTTCCAACGTCAATGCGACAGCATTTATCCAAGGGTCTAGCAACTGCAATATTCTATTAAAAATGATACTTTTGACGTCGGACGAAGACGGCGAAACCAGCGGAGACCAGCGGAGACATGGCTCAGTGAGTGCACTTGATCGGCTGCGCAGTTGCATTTGTGAACCGAGCAAATCGAACTCAGCTTTTGAAAATGTTGTGCTAGTTCAATCTGGGTTGTTCTTTATCGAAAGGGCCAAACTCTGAGGGCGCCTCGGATAGTTGTTCCACACCGAAAGGACCTGCCGCACAGTCACTGGTGAAAGAATGCGTATTGCATGATCTTCATTAAAAGATATGTCCAGTTCAAAGTAAGCAAGCAGGCAGATTCATCGAGGTGGCGAGCCTATTCCATCCTCGGTAAAGTTGCTAACGCATTGACATCACCGTTGTGTACGAAAAGTCAAATGCATGAACAGAAGTAAGAAGAACGTACCGGTAAGCAAACTACTGTGATCTGAGAAGTGTCTACCTACGTGAGTACATTAGGGTGTCGCAAGGAGAAGGATGAACCAATAGGGAAGCAGAGAAATACGCACTTATTTGTGTAAATCTGAGGTTGTGTATACGTGTCTGTCTAGAGTAGCCGGCAAGCTTGCTGACCGAATACACAACACGTCTCCGCTTAATCATGGAATGCATCTAAACCATAATGATTCTGTGGTTTTGGTTCTCAGTCATTCCAGCGGAGCTGCATGGTTTCCGTAGTTTCGTCAGTGAAGTTTGGTGGCACATTCTCCGTTCCTCTGCTACTTGTTAATAACCTCAGTGTGTTAACTGTGCGATCATTTCCCAGCCGGTAAGTGCCTGGCTCACATGCACTCGTTCTTAGTATCGGATCTGATAACATGAGCCGTCATTTTGATACAGCGTTTACCTTCACGCGCACGGATGTACGGGGCTGGAGCATGGTAGTAAGCTCCCAGTAAATGGTCTGATATCAATGGCGACGATCTAACTCTTCGATTATTAGTTGCAGAAATCGGAAGTGCGGCATTCCACTTTGTCCGAAGCGCACGCTCAAGCAGGAGTTCAGCTGGCGTTTTGTCTGTAACTAGGTGATGTGCGGTTCGGTAAATAAATTGTCCTTGTAGGACTGCATCCTCCCAACCTGTACCAGATAAGCGAATAGTTTGGATACTCTTTTCAAGCATCGATTCAACCGCTCTACTATGCCTTTGGCCGCTGGATTATACGGAGTTGTACGTGAGTGCCGGATGGCGTGAATTTGCAGAAACGAAAGAAACGCGTGGCTTGTAAACCGCGGGCCGTTGTCCGTCACTATCTCCTCTGGTGATCCGAAAGTGGAAAACATGTACTTCAGCCATCGAATAATGCTGGCAATAGTCACCTCTCTAAATACAAATGTACTTCGGCCATTTACTGTAAAATCAAGTTGTCACCAAACAGTTCCTTCGATGCTGAGGCGCTGGGCTAAATGGACCCATGATGTCAAGAGCTATCTTGGCCCACGGTCGCATAGGATAGTCAATGGGTTGTATAGGGGAGGAAACCGGCCTTGAACTCTTGTTTGCCCTTTGACGTAAAGAGCAGTCATGAACAACTTTTTCCATTTCGCGTGACATTCTGAGCCACCAGAAACATGTGTCAACTTTGCGTTTGGTACGAACGATACCAGAGTGGCTTTCGTAAGCATATAGCATGATCTTTGCATCAAGCTCCGAGGAGACAAATTTATCGCCGCGCATTAAGCATCCATCCATAAATTAAGTTCATGGCACAACACGTAGTATGGACAAAACGCTCCTGTGATCTTGTTATTTTGTGGACAGATGTTTAGCAGAAACGCCTGGGCGCGGCACTGTCCTCTTCCAGAGTCGCATTTCGGAGTTCTTCCTTGGTCAGGGCTGGGATTGGTGCATTACTCATGGAAGATACGAATAACCTTTCATTATCATCATCATTATTTTCAGTTTCAGTGGCAGTCGACAGCCCATCCGTTACCAGATTTCCAGGTCCGGGTCGGAATTTAATTCGAAAATTGTGTTAACAAGCGTGCGTACCGGCGATGTATTCGTAGGGTCCTGATGCCATTTGTTCCTCGAGCAAGTAAGCTACTTAGCGCTGCGTGATCTGTACGAAGAGTGAAGGGTCTTCCGAAAAAGAACAAATTCCACTTCTCACAGGCCCAAACGCAAGCAAGGGGTTCTTTTTCCCAGGCAGAGTAAGAAGGCTCTTCCGCCGACAATTTTCTGGAATGGTATGCAATAACTCTTTCATGCCCATTTTGACTTTGGGATAGTATATGACCCAACCCAATGTTTGCTGCAGCAGTAGAGACAATCGTTGGGCACGTCTAGTCGAAAATCGCCATGACTGATGTGGAAGCAATGCGGCGTCTTATCTCGTCAAATACCTTTTGTTGGGGGTGACGCCAAACAAATACATATTTTCCTTTCTCACTTCACGCAGTGACTCACCAATGTCCGTGAAATCCTGTATGTGACGTAGGTTGTAAGAACACACTTAAAAATTCTTCATTTCGGTGGAGCTCTGTGGACGAGGAGCCTCGGTGATGGCACGCGCGTTGTCAAAATTCGGCTTCATACCGTCATTTGTTATAATGTGGCCCAGAAACTCGATCTCATTAGCATTAAATTTGCACTTCTCGAGGTTTAATCGGAGGTTAACCTCGTGTAGTCGACATAACACAACACGCAGTCGTGAATTATGTTCTTCTGGAGTTCTACCGAATACACAGATGTTGTCCATGTATACTATTTGACCAGGTATATAGGCAAATGAGTGAAGCATAAACTTTTGCCAAGCTGCTGGGGCTGAACTCAAACCCATTAGCAAGACTTTGTGCTGAAACAGTCGGTCCATAGCAAGACTTGCTGTCAGCGGTCTTGACTCCTGAATGAGAGGCATGTGAAAGAAAGCCTTCGTAATGTCCAATTTTGAAAAAACCTGGCACCGGCTGTTTTGACTAATAGTTCATCTGCGGTTGGAAGCACAATCTTTTCCACCGCGATTTGATGATTTAAGGCCTACAGGTCATTGCATATGCTCACTGTACCGTACTTCTTGAGGAATGTAACCATAGGGTGGACCCAATCAGAACAGTTAATGGGTATAATGAGATCATCTGCAATCATTTGTCGTAATGCTGATGAAACAGCCTCACTTCTTGACGAAGGAATTGGACGTGGCTGAGCAATAGCTCCCGGTGTAGCATCCTGCTTCAGGCATATGCGGTGAACGGAGGAGGGAGCGCGCCCTATAGTTTGTTCAAACAGTTTCGGGTACTGTATCTGCAGGTCTGATAGGTTAATTGCCATGATACGCATATGAGATAGAGACGGCGTGACTCCAAGTTCAACCATAGCGTTGCGGCCGAGTAAGGGACGGTTATTTCCGAAGGAGATGTACACAATATCTGATGATTTCACGGCCCCAAGTTGCAAAATAATCATCACAAATCCTCGTATTGTTACCGGGGTCACTGTATAACTGTCAAATCGAGAGGCTGAAGGATGTATAGGCATGCCATGTAAGTGAATGTCATTAAAACTACTCAGTAGCATAGTGATAGGAGAGGCTGCATCAAGTTCCATGTCGACAGGTGTGGTTCTATCGAGTGCAACAACTGTAACCGTACGAATGTCAGGCATAGGGAGTTTAGGCTCTGGGAAATTGAATAGATAGTTAAACGCAATACTTCTGTTATCAATGCAAATTGCATTTGCCGCTGACTGTAACTGTTGAATAGAAAAGGAAACTGTAGGATGCAACTAAAAATGCGTACTGAACGACAACGACGGGCAAAATGTCCACGCTTACTGCACTATTTGCAATCCATTTCAAAGGAAGCGCACTTGGTAAAATTGGCTTTATGTTGTGGGCTACCGCAGCGGAAATATTTTTGTGGCGATTGGATTTCGGTTGGCTAGCGTTTGACCTTGGCAACCTCCTGTATGTCTGCGTGGGTAGCGAAACGTTGCAACTGTTCGGCCGTACATGTTTGGTGGCGAGCTAATGCCATAGCCTTATCCCAAGTCAATTTGGATGCGTCTTCCGAAAGTAAGCATTCCGGAATTCGGTTATTGGTAATTCCATTAATCAACTGCTACACTAATATGATGTCCTCGATTTCATTTTTCTGGATGGTTGGATGGTCGAAGGCTCGTAGACCGCCAATGAGGCGATCAACAAAACTGTCTAGTGTTTCCGTTGGTTCCTGTGTAAGTCGGCGGAATTTTCGGCGAGCCATGAAAACATTTGTACGCTGGTCCCATGACTTTTGCATCATATCTAGTGTTTTCGTAAAGGTATCTTGAGAATGGAGCTCCAAAGCATCAAATTGACGTTGTCCCTCATCACCGAGTAGGTGCCTGAGAAGCTCCAGTTTCTGGCCTTCTCTGTAGTTAGAAGCCGCAGGCAGTAGATCAAGAGAGTTTGTAAACTATGTTTTCCACTGGCCCATGCACCTTCGGTAGGATGTAAGGGCGGATGAGACCAGTAAACCGTAGGAGGATGTAATTCCTTGGGGTAGGTTCATAAGCGGCTACACCAGTGCTGTGTACAGAAAGTCAAATGTACGAACCGCAGTAAGAAGGTCGCTCCGGTAAAAACTACTGTAATCTGAGAAGTGTCTGACTACGTGGGTATATTAAGGTGTCGCAAGGAGAAGGAAGGAACATTAAGGAAGCAGAGAAATATGCACTTATGTGTGCACGTGTCCGTCTAGACTAACTGGGAAGCATGCTGACCGCATACACAACAACCACCACCGTCGCTTACGTTATTTCTGCCAAACAGCGTGTCACCTACTGGATGCTTCAATGAATTCGATTTTAGTCCCGCCATAGCCTTTTACTTGGATGTGCAAGTCCTACTTGGGAGTAAGCAAACACCACATTATCGCCATACTTTTATTCAGACCATCGGATACGTACACAAATGATAAAACCTATTCACAATGGACCTTCTACAATTTTTCGCATGACACACGCCAAGATACGAGTTGATTGCAGTGTGGCCTATCAGCTTATGTTAACATCTATCGACCAGTAAACCAGATGTCGGTAGTTCGTTTGTACCTACTGCGTAACAGTTGGGGCGAGAAAAATGTACAGTGGAAGGTACGATACAAAGTAGGGTTTTCAGCATATTGTGGTTAGTACGCCGTTCTTTCGGAGTCTTAATTGCCGAGATATTTGTGAAGCTGTGCTCAGCTTTCGTCCGGCCCCATCTATAACATGTTCGAGTCATGTTAGGACATAGAGGCAGCAACTTAAGCTTACCAGATATCAACTTCATCTGGTACGCTAACAGGTTTCTCCTTCCCAGGACCTAACTTGAGCCAAGCAACTGTGACATGCGCGCACCTTCGTGTGGCTGGTTCCTTAGCCAAGCGCTGTCGGCTAATAACATGCCGAATGCATAGTAGACATAGCAACGTGAACGCATGTGAAGGGAGCGTGGGTGTAGGGGACTCACTACAGCCCGGAGTTGCTCGTGTGCGACTTGTCACCTGGGCGGTGACGGGTTACATGACGGGGGAGGGGGGTAGTACGTTAATATCTGAGGTCACCCACGGCAGGCCATGAGGAATCGGGGTCAGTGTATGGTAAGGAATTTGAGCGTGATTCCCAACACCATTATAACGAAGCCTGTTAGGGAATAGGGTCACTGGCTACTCGCATTCTGACACCGCCGACAATCCGTGTCACTAAGCTAAACCCCAGGCGCTTGCCCGTGCGATCTATCGCGTGCTGTGCACAAATGGTGCCCACCGGGAACTAGGCACAATACGGGGGCCGCATTGAAGCGCGTAGGCCACAGGTTACTTTGGTCACACCGCTAAATCGCATGTGCACCGGTAGACATAGACACATGCACTGGTGAGATGATACCAGCAAAGAAATCTTTCTGACGTCCTGCGATTGCGATGGGCGACGTATCAACGTGGACAATAAGCTGGTAATGCAGCGGACATATGAGTTGTCTTCGTGCTTGTTCCACGGCTAACACGCAATGCGCCTCAAAGCAACGTGTAAAAGTTACACTGAGTATTGTTTACAGAAAAGTAGCATTGTTTAGTAAGGGCAATTAAGTGAATGCTTAACGAGTCCCGTAGGTTGGTAGGGGGTAGACCACAAAATCCAAAGATTATAATGACACTGCAGTTAGGCGTACACTAATGCTGCGATGATACCGTGATGTACAATGAGTAGTGAAGTAGTGATGCAAGACAAGGCTGAGAATGGGATGTCTACACAGGGAGCGGCTTACGAGCTCGTTGTACGCCGTCGCGTACCCACAGGAATGCCTTCCTACTGAGGGCAAGTGTGAATGAGTCTCGCTTGTTCTGCAAACAATCAGCAAAGCATATCAGAGCGTGGGAAGTTCGACGCTGTCCATCTGGTTATGTATTACATACCACAAAGTCAATGTTTCCGGATATAGAGTGAGTGACCGACCACTTTGTAACTGGAATGAAGTATCTAACGGAGGGTGGATGAACAACCTAGATTACCATTCGCTTCTGTGTGGGCTACCATCGACCATTAAGAAGGTGTTTGAGCCACCTGGCTGTCGACTGTGTTCGTAATCAGCAACGAGTCGGATGCTTCAGGAAACGATTCATGGTCCCTTTACTGCTATACTCGTACTATTCCGGTGCCATAGGTAGTTTTTTGACACTCAAAACTCTTGTTATCGGCTCTCGACGATTCGTGGCATATGCTAATCGCCTCAAAGCTTTGATGGTACCGGCTTCAAGAACCAAGGCGTTGGCCCGGGTTACAGAATAGTTAACCGCTTCTCCTACCTGGGTAACTGAAAACTCCATGTGCAGACAACACACTTGTACATGAATTTACGTAATCCTCAGATGCTTTGCAGAACACATGCACGCCAAACTTATGGGGAGACATAGGTGAAGAAGCCGCGGACCAGGCTGGTGTACGAGTTGTGTTTACTGCGCGCACAGAAGCAGCGCTAATTGTTTAGATTCTAATTAACGACTAATCCTGTGCAATTTAAGTAAAAGCCTCCATACGATTGTGCAGCCGCGAGGTAATCAAACACTGTTTGTTTGACGCAACAGTGCATGTACCCACGGGTTACAGTCCGGACTCAGCTAAAGATGAGTTCTACCGTCAACTATCCGACCTACTCCATAAGAAGCATTGCAAGTATATGGTGGCTCTCATCGGGGACCTCAGCGCACCGGTTGGTAGGCTGGAAGCTTTGGAACAAGATGTCGGTAGTCTGGGTTGTTATGATATTCGCATGACGGCTTAAGAAAGCAAAAGAAAAGCATCAGCAGTATGTCATTACGCAGTACCGACACCATGCTGCCATGCAAGCACCATCCGTCGCACGTGAACAAAGGATGCTTCGAGAGTCGCCCGGTCCCGACGCAGGCTCCAACCAGCGTCGTCAGATTACGAGAGAAGCTCGTGATCTTTAGGCTACGGGATTGAGGAGGTCGAATGCCACAGACCTCTGCTGCCCACGGCCGTTGATACAGACTGGCCACATGGCGATCGATTACCATTGACGAGGCTGTTGATGGGACAGCAGATCAAGTTGAAGTACTTAGCTCACTTTTGATCACGCGCTTGTGTGTACTAGAATCGTCCTGCATTCTTTGGGCACCTAGCAGCATCGTCAGACACAGCTAGAAGTGGGTGAACTTGTTGTTTCAAATAAGCTGAATGCCTTTCGGCATTCGTCACCTATTCTGAACAGCTCTCTACTCGTAGATGTTGACGCGCATTGGACACATCTGGAATGCCATGCACAAGTCTGCTAATGCCATCTGTATGTTCACTAGGCACATCATCAACGGACAGATTTCCGCTCGATGTTCTACTTATGGAAGATCACCGTACAATTACTGAAACTGCACGCTAAGCTCTGAACACCGAGCTCAAACAGCTCACCATGGAAGATAGCGGAGCCTGATGGCAGTGATGGCAGTGACCGTGAATTTTGCAACGCACGGCCTGTATTCCGTGAGGCATCCAGAGCTACTGATTTCCTTCCGGCATTCGCGCGGAAGCATCCAAGGTACCGATTACCGGACTATTGTTTCTACCGTACTGCATTTATCGCCGAGCCCGTATCATCGTGACCGATTTACAATTTGCGGCACACCCCCACCCAGAAGGGAGTGTAAACAGGTCAGTTGCAGGTGCGTTGTCCGCTGTACGGTCACATTTTAATCTGACTACAGAATCCACCTTTTCTGATGAAATTATTAGTGTGATGCGCTTCACTTGCACAAGTAGAAATGAGTTACAACCGAACCGCAACTTCTTAACGTGCTTTCGGTTACTAGTAGAATGACGGAAAGGCCGGCCTGCTAATAATCAATTGAACAGACGCAACTGAAGAATAAAGCGCGTCACCTAATCGCATACATCATACTTGCCACACTGGATTCACCTAGCATCATTATCCTATGGTGTGTTCCGATGCTGATGGCAATCTTAACCGAAATCGGGACTCCCTGCAGTGTCCTTTCAAACACTAGGTCTGTGTGGTGGGGTCGTTATCAACCACATTCGATCTATAGGTTGCGTTACGTCGTCCGCTTCCATCTACCTCACAGGTTTGGTTAACACCACTGATGAAACCGAGATTACGAGTCTAACCGATGTGCTGCAAGAGGGAACAAAATACCATCAGTTGGATTCCTGCGTTCCTTGCAAGACGACGCTGAGAATGGGATATCTACACAGTGAGCGGACGATGTAACGCAACCTCTAGATCGAATGTGGTTGATAACGACCCCACCACACAGACCTAGTGTTTGAAAGGACACTGCAGGGAGTCCCGATTTCGGTTAAGATTGCCATCAGCATCGGAACACACCATAGGATAATGATGCTAGGTGAATCCAGTGTGGCAAGTATGATGTATGCGATTAGGTGACGCGCTTTACTCTTCAGTTGCGTCTGTTCAATTGATTATTAGCAGGCCGGCCTTTCCGTCATTCTACTAGTAACCGAAAGCACGTTAAGAAGTTGCGGTTCGGTTGTAACTCATTTCTACTTGTGCAAGTGAAGCGCATCACACTAATAATTTCATCAGAAAAGGTGGATTCTGTAGTCAGATTAAAATGTGACCGTACAGCGGACAACGCACCTGCAACTGACCTGTTTACACTCCCTTCTGGGTGGGGGTGTGCCGCAAATTGTAAATCGGTCACGATGATACGGGCTCGGCGATAAATGCAGTACGGTAGAAACAATAGTCCGGTAATCGGTACCTTGGATGCTTCCGCGCGAATGCCGGAAGGAAATCAGTAGCTCTGGATGCCTCACGGAATACAGGCCGTGCGTTGCAAAATTCACGGTCACTGCCATCACTGCCATCAGGCTCCGCTATCTTCCATGGTGAGCTGTTTGAGCTCGGTGTTCAGAGCTTAGCGTGCAGTTTCAGTAATTGTACGGTGATCTTCCATAAGTAGAACATCGAGCGGAAATCTGTCCGTTGATGATGTGCCTAGTGAACATACAGATGGCATTAGCAGACTTGTGCATGGCATTCCAGATGTGTCCAATGCGCGTCAACATCTACGAGTAGAGAGCTGTTCAGAATAGGTGACGAATGCCGAAAGGCATTCAGCTTATTTGAAACAACAAGTTCACCCACTTCTAGCTGTGTCTGACGATGCTGCTAGGTGCCCAAAGAATGCAGGACGATTCTAGTACACACAAGCGCGTGATCAAAAGTGAGCTAAGTACTTCAACTTGATCTGCTGTCCCATCAACAGCCTCGTCAATGGTAATCGATCGCCATGTGGCCAGTCTGTATCAACGGCCGTGGGCAGCAGAGGTCTGTGGCATTCGACCTCCTCAATCCCGTAGCCTAAAGATCACGAGCTTCTCTCGTAATCTGACGACGCTGGTTGGAGCCTGCGTCGGGACCGGGCGACTCTCGAAGCATCCTTTGTTCACGTGCGACGGATGGTGCTTGCATGGCAGCATGGTGTCGGTACTGCGTAATGACATACTGCTGATGCTTTTCTTTTGCTTTCTTAAGCCGTCATGCGAATATCATAACAACCCAGACTACCGACATCTTGTTCCAAAGCTTCCAGCCTACCAACCGGTGCGCTGAGGTCCCCGATGAGAGCCACCATATACTTGCAATGCTTCTTATGGAGTAGGTCGGATAGTTGACGGTAGAACTCATCTTTAGCTGAGTCCGGACTGTAACCCGTGGGTACATGCACTGTTGCGTCAAACAAACAGTGTTTGATTACCTCGCGGCTGCACAATCGTATGGAGGCTTTTACTTAAATTGCACAGAATAAGTCGTTAATTAGAATCTAAACAATTAGCGCTGCTTCTGTGCGCGCAGTAAACACAACTCGTACACCAGCCTGGTCCGCGGCTTCTTCACCTATGTCTCCCCATAAGTTTGGCGTGCATGTGTTCTGCAAAGCATCTGAGGATTACGTAAATTCATGTGCAAGTGTGTTGTCTGCACATGGAGTTTTCAGTTACCCAGGTAGGAGAAGCGGTTAACTATTCTGTAACCCGGGCCAACGCCTTGGTTCTTGAAGCCGGTACCATCAAAGCTTTGAGGCGATTAGCATATGCCACGAATCGTCGAGAGCCGATAACAAGAGTTTTGAGTGTCAAAAAACTACCTATGGCACCGGAATAGTACGAGTATAGCAGTAAAGGGACCATGAACCGTTTCCTGAAGCATCCGACTCGTTGCTGATTACGAACACAGTCGACAGCCAGGTGGCTCAAACACCTTCTTAATGGTCGATGGTAGCCCACACAGAAGCGAATGGTAATCTAGGTTGTTCATCCACCCTCCGTTAGATACTTCATTCCAGTTACAAAGTGGTCGGTCACTCACTCTATATCCGGAAACATTGACTTTGTGGTATGTAATACATAACCAGATGGACAGCGTCGAACTTCCCACGCTCTGATATGCTTTGCTGATTGTTTGCAGAACAAGCGAGACTCATTCACACTTGCCCTCAGTAGGAAGGCATTCCTGTGGGAGTACGCGACGGCGTACAACGAGCTCGTAAGCCGCTCCCTGTGTAGACATCCCATTCTCAGCCTTGTCTTGCATCACTACTTCTCTACGCATGTGTCAGCTGTACGCCGGAACGGCGCTTCGCTGCCGCGCGATCACCACCAGTCGCGCGTGGGCTGAGTATACCGCGAGGACGCCCACCCCTACACGGATTCGAACCGGTGACCTTACGGTTGCAAAGCAGACGTGCAGACCACTCGACCACCTTCCGACCCATAGTACCCATAGTAAACCACGGTATCACCGCAGCATTAGTGTACGCCTAACTGCAGTGTCATTATAATCTTTGGATTTTGTGGTCTACCCCCTACCAACCTACGGGACTCGCTAAGCATGCACTTAATTGCCCTTACTAAACAATGCTACTTTTCTGTAAACAATACTCAGTGTAACTCTTACACGTTGCTTTGAGGCGCGTTGCGTGTTAGCCGTGGAACAAGCACGAAGACAACTCATATGTCCGCTGCATTACCAGCTTATTGTCCACGTTGATACGTCGCCCATCGCAATCGTAGGACGCCAGAAAGATCTATGCGCTGGTATCATCTCACCAGTGCATGTGTCTATGTCTACCGGTGCACATGCGATTTAGCGGTGTGACCAAAGTAACCTGTGGCCTACGCGCTCCAATGCGGCCCCCGTATTGTGCCTAGTGCCCGGTGCACGCCATGGGTTCACAGCACGCGATAGATCGTACGGACAAGCACCTGGGGTTTATCTTAGTGACACGGATTGTCGGCGGTGTCAGAATGCGAGTAGCCAGTGACCCGATTCCATAACAGGCTCTGTTATAATGGTGTTGTGAATCACGCTCAAATTCCTTACCATACACTGACCCCGATTCCTCTTAGCCTGCCGTGGGTGACCTCAGATATTAACGTACTACCCCCCTCCCCCGTCATGTAACCCGTCACCGCCCATGTGACATGTCGCACAGGAGCAACTCCGGGCTGTAGTGATTTCTCTACACCCACGTGCTCTATACATGCGTACACATTGCTACGTCTACTATGCATTCGACATGTTATTGGCCGACAGCGCATGGCTAGGGAACCACCCACACGACGGTGCGCGCATGTTACAGTCGCTTGGCTCAACTTAGTTCCTCGGATGGAGTAACGTGTTAGCGTACCGGATGAAGTTGATATCTGGATAGCTTAAGTTGCTGCCTCTATGTCCTAACATGACTCGGAAATGTTATAGATGGGGCCGAACGAATGCTGAGAACAGCTTCACAAATATCTCGGCAATTAATACCCCGAAATTACGGCGTACTAACCACAATATTCTGAAAACCCTACTTTGTGTCGTACCTTCCACTGTACATTTTTCTCGCCCCAACTGTCCCGCATTAAGTAGAAATGAACTACCGACATCTGGTTTACTGGTCTATAATTGATAACATAAGCTGATAGGCCACACTGCAATCAACTCGTGTCTTGGCGTGTGTCATGCGAAAAATTGTAGAAGGTCCATTGTGAGTAGGTTTTATCATTTGTGTACGTATTCGATGGTCTGAAGAAAATTATGGGGATAATGTGTTGTTTGCTTACTCCCAAGTAGGACTTGCACATCCAAGTGAACGGCTATGGCGGGACTAAAATCGAATTCATTGAAGCATCCAGTAGGTGACACGCTGTTTGGCAGAAATAACGTAAGCTACGGTGGTGGTTGTTGTGTATGCGGTCAGCATGCTTCCCAGTTAGTCTAGACGGACACGTGCACACATAAGTGCATATTTCTCTGCTTCCTTAATGTTCCTTCCTTCTCCTTGCGACACCTTAATATACCCACGTAGTCAGACACTTCTCAGATTACAGTAGTTTTTACCGGAGCGACCTTCTTACTGCGGTTCGTACATTTGACTTTCTGTACACAGCACTGGTGTAGCCGCTTATGAACCTACCCCAAGGAATTACATCCTCCTACGGTTTACTGGTCTCATCCGCCCTTACATCCTACCGAAGGTGCATGGGCCAGTGGAAAACATAGTTTACAAACTCTCTTGATCTACTGCCTGCGGCTTCTAACTACAGAGAAGGCCAGAAACTGAAGCTTCTCAGGCACCTACTCGGTGATGAGGGACAACGTCAATTTGATGCTTTGGAGCTCCATTCTCAAGATACCTTTACGAAAACACTAGATGTGATGCAAAAGTCATGGGACCAGCGTACAAATGTTTTCATGGCTCGCCTAAAATTCCGCCGACTTACACAGGAACCAACGGAAACACTAGACAGTTTTGTTGATCGCCTCATTCGCGGTCTACGACCCTTCGACCATCCAACCATACAGAAAAATGAAATCGAGGACATCATGTTAGTGTAGCAGTTGATTAATGGAATTACCAATAACCGAATTCCGGAATGCTTACTTTCGGAAGACGCATCCAAATTGACTTGGGATAAGGCTATGGCATTAGCTCGCCACAAAACATGTACGGCCGAACAGTTGCAACGTTTCGCTACCCACGCAGACATACAGGAGGTTGCCAAGGTCAAACGCTAGCCAACCGAAATCCAATCCCCACAAAAATATTTCCGCTGCGGTAGCCCACAACATAAAGCCAATTTTACCAAGTGCGCTTCCTTAGAAATGGATTGCAAATAGTGCAGTAAGCGTGGACATTTTGCCCGTCGTTGTCGTTCAGTACGCATTTTTAGTTGCATCCTACAGTTTCCTTTTCTATTCAACAGTTACAGTCAGCGGCAAATGCAATTTGCATTGATAACAGAAGTATTGCGTTTAACTATCTATTCAATTTCCCAGAGCCTAAACTCCCTATGCCTGACATTCGTACGGTTACAGTTGTTGCACTCGATAGAACCACACCTGTCGACATGGAACTTGATGCAGCCTCTCCTATCACTATGCTACTGAGTAGTTTTAATGACATTCACTTACATGGCATGCCTATACATCCTTCAGCCTCTCGATTTGACAGTTATACAGTGACCCCGGTAACAATACGAGGATTTGTGATGATTATTTTGCAACTTGGGGCCGTGAAATCATCAGATATTGTGTACATCTCCTTCGGAAATAACCGTCCCTTACTCGGCCGCAACGCTGTGGTTGAACTTGGAGTCACGCCGTCTCTATCTCATATGCGTATCATGGCAATTAACCTATCAGACCTGCAGATACAGTACCCGAAACTGTTTGAACAAACTATAGGGCGCGCTCCCTCCTCCGTTCACCGCATATGCCTGAAGCAGGATGCTACACCGGGAGCTATTGCTCAGCCACGTCCAATTCCTTCGTCAAGATGAGAGGCTGTTTCATCAGCATTACGACAAATAATTGCAGATGATCTCATTATACCCATTAACTGTTCTGATTGGGTCCACCCTATGGTTACATTCCTCAAGAAGTAGGGTACAGTGAGCATATGCAATGACTTGTAGGCCCTAAATCATCAAATCTTGGTGGAAAAGTTTATGCTTCCAACCGCAGATGAACTATTAGTCAAAACAGCCAGTGCCAGGTTTTTCCAAAATTGGACATTACGAAGGCTTTCCTTCACATGCCTCTCATTCAGGAGTCAAGGCCGCTGACAGCAAGTCTTGCTATGGACCGACTGTTTCAGCACAAAGTCTTGCTAATGGGGTTGAGTTCAGCCCCAGCAGCTTGGCAAAAGTTTATAGTTCACTCATTTGCCTATATACCTGGTCAAATAGTATACATGGACGACATCTGTGTATTCGGTAGAACTCCAGAAGAACATAATTCACGACTGCGTGTTGTGTTATGTCGACTACACGAGGTTAACCTCCGATTAAACCTCGAGAAGTGCAAATTTAATGCTAATGAGATCGAGTTTCTGGGCCACATTATAACAAATGACGGTATGAAGCCGAATTTTGACAACGCGCGTGCCATCACCGAGGCTCCTCCTCCACAGAGTTCCACTGAAATAAAGAATTTTTAGGTGTGTTCTTACAACCTACGTCACATACAGGATTTCACGGACATTGCTGAGTCACTGCGTGAACTGAGAAGGGGAAATACGTATTTGTTTGGCGTCACCCCCAACAAAAGGTATTTGATGAGATAAGACGCCGCATTGCTTCCGCACCAGTCATGGCGATTTTCGACTAGACGTGCCCAACGATTGTCTCTACTGCTGCATCAAACATTGGGTTGGGTCATATACTATCCCAAATTCAAAATGGGCATGAAAGAGTTATTGCATACCATTCCAGAAAATTGTCGGCGGCAGAGCCTTCTTACTCTGCCTGGGAAAAAGAAGCCCTTGCCTGCGTTTGGGCCTGTGAGAAGTGGAATTTGTTCTTTTTCGGAAGACCCTTCACTCTTCGTACAGATCACGCAGCGCTAAGTAGCTTACTTGCTCGAGGAACAAATGGCATCAGGACCCTACGAATACATCGCCGGTACGCACGCTTGTTAACACAATTTTCGAATTAAATTCCGACCCGGACCTGGAAATCTGGTAACGGATGGGCTGTCGACTGCCACTGAAACTGAAAATAATGATGATGATAATGAAAGGTTATTCGTATCTTCCATGAGTAATGCACCAATCCCAGCCCTGACCAAGGAAGAACTCCGAAATGCGACTCTGGAAGAGGACAGTGCCGCGCCCAGGCGTTTCTGCTAAACATCTGTCCACAAAATAACAAGATCACAGGAGCGTTTTGTCCATACTACGTGTTGTGCCACGAACTTAATTTATGGATGGATGCTTAATGCGCGGCGATAAATTTGACTCCTCGGAGCTTGATGCAAAGATCATGCTATATGCTTACGAAAGCCACTCTGGTATCGTTCGTACCAAACGCAAAGTTGACACATGTTTCTGGTGGCTCAGAATGTCACGCGAAATAGAAAAAGTTGTTCATGACTGCTCTTCACGTCAAAGGGCAAACAAGAGTTCAAGGCCGGTTTCCTCCCCTATACAACCCATTGACTATCCTATGCAACCGTGGGCCAAGATAGCTCTTGACATCATGGGTCCATTTAGCTCAGCGCCTCAGCATCGAAGGAACTGTTTGGTGACAACTTGCTTTTACAGTAAATGGCCGAAGTACATTTGTATTTAGAGAGGTGACTATTGCCAGCATTATTCGATGGCTGAAGTACATGTTTTCCACTTTCGGATCACCAGAGGAGATAGTGACGGACAACGGCCCGCGGTTTACAAGCCACGCGTTTCTTTCGTTTCTGCAAATTCACGCCATCCGGCACTCACGTACAACTCCGTATAATCCAGCGGCAAACGGCATAGTAGAGCGGTTTAATCGATGCTTGAAAAGAGTATCCAAACTATTCGCTTATCTGGTACAGGTTAGGAGGATGCAGTTCCACAAGCACAATTTATTTACCGAACCGCACATCACCTAGTTACAGACAAAACGCCAGCTGAACTCCTGCTTGAGCGTGCGCTTCGGACAAAGTGGAATGCCGCACTTCCGATTTCTGCAACTAATAATCGAAGAGTTAGATCGTCGCCATCGATATCAGACCATTTACTGGGAGCTTACTACTATGCTCCAGCCCCGTACATTCGTGCGCGTGAAGGTAAACGCTGTATCAAAATGACGGCTCATGTTATCAGATCCGATACTAAGAACGAGTGCATGTGAGCCAGGCACTTACCGGCTGGGAAATGATCGCACAGTTAACACACTGAGGTTATTAACAAGTAGCAGAGGAACGGAGAATGTGCCACCAAACTTCACTGACGAAACTACGGAAACCATGCAGCTCCGCTGGAATGACTGAGAACCAAAACCACTGAATCATTATGGTTTAGATGCATTCCATGATTAAGCGGAGACGTGTTGTGTATTCGGTCAGCAAGCTTGCCGGCTACTCTAGACAGACACGTATACACAACCTCAGATTTACACAAATAAGTGCGTATTTCTCTGCTTCCCTATTGGTTCATCCTTCTCCTTGCGACACCCTAATGTACTCACGTAGGTAGACACTTCTCAGATCACAGTAGTTTGCTTACCGGTACGTTCTTCTTACTTCTGTTCATGCATTTGACTTTTCGTACACAACGGTGATGTCAATGCGTTAGCAACTTTACCGAGGATGGAATAGGCTCGCCACCTCGATGAATCTGCCTGCTTGCTTACTTTGAACTGGACATATCTTTTAATGAAGATCATGCAATACGCATTCTTTCACCAGTGACTGTGCGGCAGGTCCTTTCGGTGTGGAACAACTATCCGAGGCGCCCTCAGAGTTTGGCCCTTTCGATAAAGAACAACCCAGATTGAACTAGCACAACATTCTCAAAAGCTGAGTTCGATTTGCTCGGTTCTCAAATGCAACTGCGCAGCCGATCAAGTGCACTCACTGAGCCATGTCTCCGCAGGTCTCCGCTGGTTTCGCCGTCTTCGTCCGACGTCAAAAATATCATTTTTAATGGAATATTGCAGTTGCTAGACCCTTGGATAAATGCTGTCGCATTGACATTGGAACAGTTTCATGAACACATGGTCGACCGTGTTCCAATACTATGTGTTTGACAGCAACGGAATAGTTCAAGTAAACTATGTTTAGGAGCCCTGTCCGGAGAACGGGACTTGAACTGAAGGCATTTCGGTTAAGCGTGTTTTATTCTTCATTTCTTGATTATTTGGGCGCTACATGCGGTAAGATAGTTCCATATTCGCCTTGGTCACACTTATTCCCTTCCAAGTATATGGCATTCAAGGAGGCTGAGGAACACGTTTCAGCAAAATGTGCCTTTCTAACCAAGAATATCATTGAGAGTGCACTTTGATTAGCTCATTTTCATGACGTTTCAACGTTTGCATCACCTTGATACATGTCGCCTCGTATGTGGCTGCGTCTTCAGTCGTGAAAAGAGAAAACTGGGAGTAGTCCGTGCCCCTGACTTCTCTTACACTGCGCGGCCCCCTATACGGCTTACAACATTTGAGCTGTCTCCACTGCATTTCAGGCAAGTTGGTGTACCACATAACAAATGGAAAACAAGCAGTTACAATTTCGAAAAACTGACTAGAATTCCAGATGACTTCCATAGCTGCGCTGTCTATGCGACTAGCATCTGCTTCTAGGGGAGTAAAAAAGCTAAGCACTATTCGAGTGACACACAGTAGAATCCGACACCCGACGACGATGATAGTCTGAGAGAAGAGAATGCGATAGTTTCTTAATGAATCAGACACCTTGTAATCCAGACCAAATATGATCAGACTGATCGGATCAACGCCGGCTGGAACGGTGCGCAGCAATTTCTTCGTATGACGAACATATTTCATGCGGTACCATAGCATGTGTAATAGCGCCAGAGAACATAGAGTTTGAATGAAACCACAGCTAAACAGAAGGGAATGAAGGCGATAGAATTTGTGATATACCAAGCCCCATTGTGGATCCATGTGGCATATGTAAATGTTAGACTGTTCCCACACACCATATATAATTCCTCCCGGTCCTGCGATTATCACACTTAATCCCAATGCGAAAGCGCACTTAGCGAACGCATACAATTTAGGATACTTGCGATTTGGTTCGCTGTCCACACACCTCAACTCGTGCAGCACCGCACACATAGGCAGGTTCAGTCTGGCACTTAAGAGGAAATCCGTGATAAACATACATGACTTGCACATCACGTGGCTGCCAGTGATTGGCGATTCGAAGCGATCACCCCACCAAGGAGGCCCAAACAAGAGTAAGGAGAAGTATGCTCCGGTCCACATTAGGAAGCCGCCATCTATAAAGGCCATAAAACAGCCGAAAACCTCCAGACCGTGTGGTCGATGTATTTTACACAACAAGCAACATAACAGCACCGTATTTGTGAGCACTCCGAGTGCAACGGCAGGCAACATCGTAGTGGCAGCAACTCCGGCCAACCAGCGAGCGACGACGTGAACATATTTCTGGGCTCGACACTCATCGAAGAGATCCACTCGCAGTTCCAAAGGAAAACAAATATTGCGAGAGTCTGTTTGCGTTGCGGTTGCATTTGAGCCCAGTGGGGGAGCGTAGAACATGTACATACTCTGGAGGCCAATTCACGCAAGTGGTTCATTGATTAGGAAATTTGAATATCTATCCCAAGCGAAACCTAGACAGTGTACTCAAAGCGAACAACTGTTCATCGACAGACTTTCTACAGAAATCTACGTTCCGTAGAGGAAATTTCACTCCAGAGGGCAGAGATTAGCTACTAATTGGAACCAGCTGAACGTTCATCGTAACCCACATCAGCTGTTCAAGCGACTGAGGGCACATGGTGCGTTGAGCGAGCGATTCGTCTCGGTTGGCTGATGATCAAGATTGTAGCATTAAGAAAAGTGGCTTCTTCTGACTGTATAATTTCGGATCCAGCGGTGCCCCGGACCGGTGGTTTAGTCGTGACGTCACTCCATGCACGACTTATATGGCATTACCTTTGTCAATTAGATGCCCAGTGCAAGTCAGGTGGATCGTTATTGCACTCAGACTAGCTCTGCACCGCTGGTTAATGAGCGAATGCGGTAAATGTTCCTTGATTCTATTTTCTAAGTGTATAGCCCTGCGTCCGATCGGCCTTGCTCTGCAGTAGCAGATGTAGCGGTAGACAACCCCGTGCAACAGCAATTTTGTTGCAAGCAAACGAAGAGTGCTTCTTACATAAGTACAGCATGCTGAATTCAAGTTTGACGTTTGTTTTTCTCGGTAAGCTACAGATCTTTGAAAATAGACCATAAATGTCACTTTGCACACCTTTTGGCTACTTTTCGATAGATCACATTACGTCATTCATTCATTCATTATACACATCCGCTAGAGATGGGAAAACACCTCCACTATTGTGCCGCAATACATGAAAGAAATACATACACACATACATATAATACAATATACAAAGGAAAAATAGTTACAACAGTTGCATGCCAGCTGAGCTACCAGCAACGGATAGGCATCGTTCCGGTAAGCTTCCAGCCAGCTACTAGGCAAAAAAGAAAAAAATATTTTATTATTATGTTTTACAATAGGAAATGAGATCCTAGATGGAGGGGAAACTAAAAGGGATGGGGAGGGACAAAGAAACTCACAGCAGGAACACCACTGAGGTCGGCTCCTTGCCATGTCAGCAAGTGTATCCAGCCAAACGTGTTCACTGTCTTTTGGACCCCAACCAGGGAGCCGTGAAGCTCCAACCGAGGCATGAAGCAAAGAATCTAACAGCCGTTCTTATGTAATTCGACAATGCCAAAAGCAAACCTGACATTGGTTTTTGTCTCTAAACCTCAGCTTTTTGGAAAATTGATTATAAAGCTTTTTGCAACAGACGAAAATCTTCACAATGACGCTCTATGACCCGATGTACCTTAACTATATAAATTGATGTAAACATATATCCTCAACAAAACATTTTGATTAGGCACGATATAAACACAACGTTAGATGCATGACAGGGCTTAATCAGGCAAGAATTTGCGTCTATATCTTTTAGGTTAAACTGTTATCTTAGGGCAGTGACGTTCGATACTGCAACGATAGTTAGACCTCATGTGTTTCTTCAATCGTTCCTGATAACGTTCGTCTATTATCACCATATTTTGATGAAAACTTTCCTCTTGTTCGTCACTTACTGTCCCAAGGATCACGGGGAATTGATCCAGAGGACTGTTCAAGAAATATAGCCTTATGCTCATGATGAACAATGAACAATGATTTATCACGGGTAAAACAGCATGTGCTTGACAAGTCCAGTAGGATGGTTGGAGAAAAATTAAAATTTGTAGAATCATCGAATAACTAAATGGTTATTTGAAGCGTCCACCGACTTAAATGCACTACTGCATAACGATAGTTTGAAGGGAGAATGAGACGTGCACACACAAAATAGCATAGAGAACTGTTATAGTTCAGTAAGTGCATGAGAAATAAGGAAGGAAAAGAAAACGCTCACTCGTTTGTTTCTTTATTTGACAGATGTGGTATGTCAATCCAGTTTAGATATATCCAAGATAATCACATGGTCACTTCTGCATGTATCCTCACCGCCATGTTGCGGGGAGGGCCGTTAAGCACATGCTTTGATTTGCGTTTTGTCCTTCTCCAAGTGGAACGGACTATACCAAGTAATGTAAGTTTGAAAATGTTTCATCAAGTCAATATGGAGCACTTACCTGACTTCGGAGCATGCGCTCGTGTGTGCTAAGTTCGTTCTGCGTTTTGGAGGCACCCAACAGCGTCGTTGGAAACGGTTCGACACAGACAAGCTCGCCGTCCCAAATGTTCTCGGCGTATTTCAGAACACATTAGCCTCCAACCAACTTTCTCTATCCTCTGATGTTGACACACACTGGTACAGATCCAGAGCGCCTTACGAAACTCCCTTACCCTGGTCTGTGGCTTCATTAGACGGGCTGTTAATCATTGGATCTCTGCACAGTCTATCCAATTAATGGAAAGTCGTCGAACAATTCTCGCCGGAGTTGAGTACAACGCACTACGCAGAACCACAGGTGCTGAGCTCAGACAGCTCCTCAGGAAGGATCGCGAGGTTTGGTAGACACAGCACATGGTCGAGATGAAGCGGGCAGCCTCATCAGGAAACTCCCGCAAACTCTTCCAACTTATTCGCTCCACGGGAGGCAGAAGGCCAACAGTGAGTGAGGTTTGGCGTGAAAATGACGGTGAACGAATTCCCGGTCCTCAACGTCGTCTGGTACGATGGGCAGAGCATTTTGAATATCAATTCAACTGGTCAGCAGCGCAACCGCGTCTATTTTCCGGGGTTCACAGTGCTCCCTGGTGCGTGGATGTTTTTCCACCGACAGAGGCTGAGTTTCCAATGAGTTTCGTCTGCTAAAGCGCCACTAGTCACCTGGCCCAGATGAACTTCCTTCTGCCCTGTTCAAATATGGAGGTCCAGCTCTCACTCGCGAACTGATATCTCTATTCCAACAGATTTGGACTACTGAAACCATTCCATCCGACTGGAATTTAGCGGATGTTGAACCTGTTTACAAAAATGGAGACCGGACCATTTGCTCCAACCATCAGTCGCATTTGTTTCGCATCCGAACTGCTCGCTGCCCTACTCTTATGGAGGCTCAGTTATGTACGGGAACAGCACCTGCGTGAACAACAAGCTGGATTTCACCCGGGTCGCGGTTGCGTCGCTCACATCTTTACGATCCGTTAGATACTTGAACATCGCCATACGTTCAGTCGACCAACCATAGTCATATTCTTGGACATTTGAGCCGCTTTTGACTCTGGTGACAGAGTGGCTCTTTGGGATTACTTACTGAAGAGGGAAGTACCAGACAAGTACATCAACATTCTCCGTGCTATTTACCACCAAACTTCGGGCCGCGTGCGAGCATACGGAGACATTTCGCCCCCTTTCAGTGTCATCAGCGGTGCTACACAGGGTTGCCCAGCCTCTCCATTCTTGTTCAACTTTGCACTGGACGAAATCCTGGATACTGCCCTGGATAACCCTGAGTCCTGCGGTGTTTAACTGCTCCATGGTGATGGCCTTCGGGACTTAGAGTATGTCGATAACGTCGCTGTGATTTGCGAGTCCTTTAAAGTCGCCCAGCACGTTCTGTTCAGACTGGAGATCTCCGCCGCGCAATTTGGGTTGAGCTTTGCGCCTTCCAAATGTAAGGTCCTATTACAGGACTGGCCAAGCGCATGTCCTTCTCTCACCCTTTCGGGGCATCCGTTGGAAGTGGTCGACAAATTCATTTATCTTGGGCTTGTCTTAGTAGTGGCGGTTTGACAGATGAGATCTCTCTGCGTGCCTCCAAGTCTAGAGTCACATTCCCTAACCTTCGTCACATGTGGCTTCGTCGTGACCTCAGCATCGCTCTCAAGGGACGAGTCTACAATGCTATGGTACGAGCGATTCTGCTGTACGGCTGTGAGACTTGGCCCGTTCTCAAAGCGGTATTCAGCGGCTATCTGTCTTTGATCACCGCTGCCTGCGAAGCATGGCTGGTGTTCGATGGTAGCATTACATCAGTAATGACGAAATCCGTCGCCGAGTCTTCAGATCAAACAAACCTCGCCGATCGATTGATAGCATCATCTCACTGCGGAGGCTCCGTTAGCTTGGCCATCTGCTTCGCATGCCTACGCAGCGGCTACCACGACGAGCCATATTCGCGAGCACAGGTGTGGCTTGGAAGCGACGAAAAGGAGGGCAATGTAAAATTTGGATCCAATGTGTTAAGGCGCAAACCTTGAAGCTGGCTGTTGTTGGACCTTTCCCACGCCCGTGCTGGGGACCAAACGACCCCAAACATATATGGTTGCAAACGCTGGAGGATATGACCAAGGGCCGTACGCAATGGCGCACCTACTGTGAGACCATTCTCCCCTAACATTTATCTTCTCTTTCATGCTATCTTTTTCTTCTTACGTGTTGTGGCACGCAGCCAATTATATTGTAATTGGTATAATGTTGAATATACATATTTTTTGATAAGCGTAAATGTAGGGGAAAGGATAACGTGATTCGGAAGGGTATTCCAGGCACGGGACACACAGAGGGAGAAAACGTTTCGTTGACAATCAAGTCGACTGTAGTGCGTAGCCACTTTGAGTTGATGGCCTCTCAGGTTGGTATTTTGGCTCAGCTGCAACAGATTGCGACGTGGGTGAGTTGGGTTCGTCAATACTAAATAAACCAGGGTTAGGTCTCCTCGCTGACGTCGATATTCACTACTGTACAATCTCAGGGACTGCAGTCTGCGTTAGTAGATGAAAGAATCCTCTGACGAGTTTGGGCGCTCTACGTTGTGGAGCTACAAGTGCATCGACGTCGCGCTTGCGCCAGGAACGCCAGGCCTGGATCGCATATTCCAAGTGAGGCCTAACGTATGCGTTCAGCATTTGCGGAAAGATTGATGGCTCAAAATTGTCAAAACCCTCCGTAAGATTCCAAGATGTTGACTGGCTCTTTTTGATGCCTTATCAGCCTATCTCGAGCAACCAAGGTCTTCCTGCACGATCACCCGAGGTCGTTTTCTTGGGAAGCGCGTTGTAACTCCTGGTCCCCAAGTCGAGATTCATAGATAAGCTGATGGCTTATGCTTACGACTTTGCACTTGGTCACGTTGAAATGGACCCGGTGGTTGGATGACCACGCATAAGCCCCGTCGAGATCGCTCTCTAATGCCATGTGATCATCCGATGTCCTGATATCATGCCAAATTTGGATATCATCTGCAAATAGTAAGAAAATCGATTGTAGTACACTGCCAAGTTCGTTAATGAATGTGTGGAATAAACGTGCCCCCAGTACCGATCCTAAAGGCACGCCACACTGGACGTCAATTGGGTCGGAAACGGAGCTGCGGACTTTAACATTCAGCTGACGTTGAGCGAGGAATTTCCAGATGCAACCGAGTATAGGGTCACCGATTCCATAGCTTCGAAACATGTGAAGGAGAATGTGGGCGTCCAAAGCATCGAACGCCTTCGTGAAGTCCAGGTAGACAACGTCGACTCCCAATCAAGGCATTGGCTGACTCTGCAGCTTGCTCGGGCTGGCATCAAGTTTGTTGTGCAGGATCAATTTCGGCGTAACCCGTCTTGCTGTGACACTAGGATGTTGTTGCTTTCAAGACATCCCATGAGTGCCTCTGCAATTATAGGTTCCGTTACTTTGGATAAAACTGGGAGGAGAGTGATTGGAAGGTAGTTCGAGAGCTCCGAAAGGTTACAAATTTTGTAAATAGGAGTGACTAGTCAATGTTTCCACATTGTGGGAACTCGCATTTCGTCGATACAAGATTGAAAGGATCGAGCTAATGGTTCGGCAAGGTTCATGACCGCTGTCTCCAAGGCCTTTGGTTTGATGTTGTCCACGCCAGGTGAGCTGCGCATGCGCAATGACATTATCGTTTTCATCACATTGGTTGAAGTGAACGCTACTTGGTTTAATCTTGGTGGCGATGGAAGCTGTGTACAAAGCGAATGAAATGATGATTCACTTTGGAAAGTACAGATGAAGTGTTGGCGAAGCAAGCTCGAAGCATCGCTCGCCGGTCGGAATTCGCTGCTCCTACCTTTTCGTCGTTCTTGAATCCAGTTCTTATCGCATATTCACCCGAGTACACTCATTCGATCAGGCTTGATCGGGCGTACACAGTGCGCAAATTTTCTGGACTGTATTCCTAACGGATAATCGCCTACTGCTGATTCCCAATTTCTGCTGCGATCAGGTGTAAACGGAAGTGAACAAAATCAACGCTTTTGTTACTTCGATCGCGGTTCGAACAATCACTAGAAAGCATATCACGAGGCCCATCCATCAAAACCGATTCCAGCCAAATCGGTAGTTTTGTAAAGCGGCTACCAACACTTGCATCTTCTCCCTGCTTTCGCCAAACGACATAGCGAACCCGTGGACTATCACCCAAGTCAAACTTCCGTGCGGACCTATCCTACCGGTCAATCGCCGCACCCTTTGTCGGATTGAACTGTACGTGTGCGCCCACCAAAACCGACGGATTGACGCATCGGGCCACGGCACAGAGTTGAACTCAGAGTGGACGTGTGCACAGGACGACTAACTAACAAAGAACGCCTTGATGCACTTTTGTGATTACCGACCTGGTTGGTTTGTATCGGTTGGTTTGTATCGACCTTGTGACACAGTAACCATTTTAGTCCAGTTTAATAACCGGTTTACCTTAACTGAGATCACAAGCCCTGAACTCCAGCGGCTAATCACAAGATGCTCGTTAGCAACGTTAAAACGAGAAGCTCCACTTAGTACAATGAATGGAGAGAAATGCATTAAAAAGCTGGCAAATCTCCCAGCTTATAACCAATCTGTAAGCAATGATGAAACTAAAGCCTCATGTTCTGTTAGTATACCTGCCATCAAGTGTCGAGTACCAAAGCGTAAAGTGACTGTTAAAACTCGCAAAGCACCGACAACTTCTAAAACTGCGAGACCTTATAATTCAGCAGAAGGAAATTTATGCCCAGCTGCTCTGCCGTTTCAGCCTATTAACTTGCAAAACATCCAAGATGAAGTCACCCAGCTTAAAGTGAAAATGTTGTCGATAGATAGTTCTTTGACTATCCTCCGTGAACTGGAACCTATAACTGCCCTAATGCAAAAGACGTTGAGTCCCAAAGCAGAGCATATGTTACCCGCAGGTTCTCTTATCGATTCCATCGCAGCAGAAGTAGTCTCTAGCATGCATCGTTCTAGAAATGCAGTTGTTTTTAATGTCCCGGATAATATCCCGCCTGTAGCCTTGCGAGATATATCACTTAAAGCTGCTAACATGGTTGGCACGGAATGCAGTTGCATAAGACTCAGAAAGAAAGTCCAGCGCTACTCACGTCCAATCCTATTCCAATTTAATAGCGCTTTAACCGCTAGTGAGTTTATAAGCAGACGTGATCTAATTGCTGCCAACACTACCTTTAAGACCCTGAGAGTAATCGCTGACAGAACACCTTTACAAAGATTACTCCTGCAT
This sequence comes from Dicrocoelium dendriticum, assembly GCA_944474145.2. Classification (NCBI taxonomy): domain Eukaryota; kingdom Metazoa; phylum Platyhelminthes; class Trematoda; order Plagiorchiida; family Dicrocoeliidae; genus Dicrocoelium; species Dicrocoelium dendriticum. Next base: position 41,966,119 of record OX104059.1, on the reverse strand, counting down.
GGAGATTCTGACCTTATCTCTCAATGCGACTCGTTACCCTCAAATGAGGTCACATCTACAACCGTTGCAAGTCTCGTTCCCAACTGCCAAACTGACACCCCAACATTAAGGTTACCTGCACACGATGACACCCATAACCAGTCCATAAGTATAATATGCCCCCTCGACTCTCCACTAACAACGCTACGTGCAGCGGATAATTTAGAGCCTATGATTTTTAAAACAAAGCACTACCATCGCTATCAACCTGCGACATCGCATCCAGTGGACATTTATGTACAGCAGCCACAGATCACTAACTCCCTTGTCGATTTAGACTTGAGCAGCATTGTGACCAGAGACCTGACTGCTTTCCTTGACGACGAAAGACCTAGAGCAATTGATACGCAGCAAACAAACGAGCCACTAGCTGGAGACAAAATTCCGGTATCTAGCAATCCATCTTCACTGAACGAGGGTTCTTCTGATCCTACCACCCAAAATCTTGACTCGGCTGATACTCAGGATCACTCTATTTCCCACAAACTTACAGCCACACCTGCAGTTCTCGTGGTTAAGCCAGTTCAAACCCCACCGCCCAATAAAATTGCCGCCTGCCCCATAAGGCCAAAGAAACCATTAGTTTACAGTCTTCTTGCTTTCAATATTCATGACTCTACTGATCTTATTGACGTCGTTACAACTTTAGGTAAAGTGGCTAATGTGAAATCTCATATGTTTAATGCTATTAGAGTGCCCAAGAGGATACAGGCCTACCCAGCACCAGTCAGATTTACCTCTGTCGACCAGCCCACGTTGGAATCGCTTGTTAGTAAGCTAAGTGCCATTCGAACAGTTCCTTACTTATCAAACATTTACTTCAGTAGGTTACTTGCTCGACCCTATGTTTCTGTCCACCCGAAAACGTCTGCTGCATCCATTCTTGCTGCACCATGTTTACCTATTGACCCTTCCCGCAATGGCAATCCTACTTATACCCCTGATAGACTGAATGAGCAGTCTGTTTTTGTAGACCTGGGGAGGAAACTCAGTGTCATCCTTCCCCAACAAGCCTTCAACCTTTATCTGAACTTTCTCAGAAGTATTCAGACTTATATTTGGTAGTTATTCCTGCACCATCATCCATTTCCATTCCAGCTGAAAATTACCCCACTCCTTCCACCTCAACTTATGATGACACATCGTCAGATATCTACCCCAACTTTTTCAACCAGTTAGTGTGTCTACCTATCCAGTCACAATCCACTAAATCGCTTCTCTTCAATGCTCGCTCACTTCGAAATAAGATGCCCACTCTTCGCTCCATGGTGTCTCTCTTTCAACCTGACTTTATCCTAGCTACAGAGACATGGTTCACAAGCGAAACTCCGCAGTCTTGCCATCACATTGATCAATATCATAGTTTTCTCGCGTGTCGAACCTCAGCACCTGGTGGCGGTTGCATCATTTATGTATCAAATAACTTCCAAGCATCACTGCTGTGCGCTTCCCTTCAAGACAGCGATATTGACAGCATAATTGCACATGTTACTCTAGGTAGAACCTCGATGGTTTTGGGTTGCATTTACTCCCCCCGAATCCCAGTACGGACGACTTACGAACATTGGAACGCTTGTTTTGCTATTTAGCAGAATTACCAGTTAAATATAAAGTATTAGGAGGAGATTTCAATATGCCTGATATTGACTGGAGATCGTGCGCCGCACCTACTAAATATTCGAGACTGATGTCTTCTTTACATATATATGGATGGACACAACATGTCAATTCACCCACCAGGGGAAACCACACTCTCGATTTATTCCTTACACTAGGCCTATCCAACGTTTCTGCTGTTGTTCTAGACAATTTCCCTGGGAGCGATCACAAGATGGTCCAACTCACCTTCGATAAACCATTTTCTGATCCCACCCCGACTAAACCTGCCGTCCTCTACCGACCATAAAATTTGTTACACATGGAATCGCTTTCCGCCCTTCTGAGATCCTTGCACTGGGAAAATTTCTTCCTAACCAATGATCCACAAGTGGCAGCCGATGAGTTCTACAAGAACATTGAGATGTGTCTAGATGCTCTAATACCACTGAATTATTGCCGTCATTCCAGAAAAATAAAATTAGAGTCCACCCCCGATAATTTTTCACGCAAACTTACACGACTCCGAAATTACTACTTGAAAACAAATGACTTCTCCCTAGTATTGCTACAACAAAAAATCCTTGCTCAACTTGACAGACTTCGGCATATCAGCCTTATGGACGTAGAAAGACGGGCGCTAAATAGCATGAATAAAAACCTAGAACTCACCAAGCTGATGAAATATAGAAACAAGAATACGGAAACCCCATGCATCCTGATTTCTGGTAACCAAATAACTAACAATCCAGCTAAAATAAGCAGGGATTTCAATAATTACTTTTGTTATACTTTTAACACCGCTGCTGCGGCTCCCTCGCACATTATCCCTCTGCTTACTGATGACAAGATCTGCACAGCTGATTTTGAACTTCGTGATATAAATCGACTTATCACCTCTACAAAGTCATCGTGGTATGCCGGACCTGACAAATTACCACCAACGCTTATAAAATACGGTAGATCTGACTTCCTTGTACTACTTTTGAATCTTTTTTCTCTATCCGTGAACACCGGTACCCTGCCATCACAATGGAAGACGGCTGTAGTCATTCCTCGCTACAAGTTAGGCTCTGTGCATGAAATGAGCAACTACCGCCCAATAAGCCATACTTCTATCCTCTCTAAAATGATGGAGCGTCACATAAAGTCCACAGCTGTGGACTTCATGATGTCGCGAAATCTTATCAACACCTCACAACACGGCTTCCTAAGCACGCGATCCTGCATAACATGTCAGATAGACTTTCTCAGTCTCCTGACTACTTCGCTCGATGACGGTTCATCAGCGATAGTCATCTACCTCGATATGCACAAAGCATTTGATCGTGTCCCTCTTAACCACCTCTTATCCAAACTAACTGCATATGGCATAGACAACCCTCTGCTTTCATGGTTTGATTCTTGCCTAACTAATAGAACCCAGGTTGTTCAGATCGAGCACGAAACAAGCACGCCAAAGCCTGTCACCAGTGGTGTGATACAAGGTAGTGTTCTGGGACCCTTTTTATTCCTACTTTACGTAAATGATATTTTTGATGTCTTTGCCTCCGGCAAACCTTTCCTGTTTGCCAATGACATCAAAATTGTTTACACTTTTAATCCAACAGAGGTCAGTGATACGCTTAGCGAAAGCCAGCATGACTTACGTACACTGGACTTATGGAGTTCCAAATGGATGATGACATTCTCTACTGATAAATGCCACGTGGTATCCTACAGATGTGACATCACATCAGGTTCGCTAACTATAGATGGTAAACCATTGTCTCACTGCCACACTATCCGTGACCTAGGGATCCACTACTCGAGCACCCTTAACTTTTCCGAACACGCAGGACACACCGCAGCTCAAGCCCGCCGAAGCATTGGGCTTTTGTTCAAAACATTTAACTTAAAAGAATCCATTGGAACGCGCTCCCCACTCACGTCGTCCTTGCCCCCACATTGGCACTATTTAAAAAACGCCTAAATGACACACTTTCCAACTTGCATTATTTGGCATAGCACGTCCTATTCGGAGGACGAAATAACGAGACCCAAACCATGAGGTTACTGACCCTCCCCGCAAACTGGCGGTGATGTTACATACAGAAATGTCCCAATGAGCGACATGGATGTATACAAACTGGAGTAACGTACCACATCTCTCAAAGGAAGCAACACACGAGTGAGCGTTATCCGTTCCTTTGATTTCTTTTTCCCACATTTGCTGTAATATAACAGCTCTACTTTGGGTGCAGACATCCAGTCCATACTTCAAACTATCATTATGTAGAGGCTTAAAAAACGATTTACTTGTTCGATTATCCTTCCATTTTATCTACTGCTCCAACCACCCTACGGGACCTGTCAAGCATATGCTTTTTTACCCGTTATAAATCATTGTTCATTGTTCATTGTTCATGTATGGAATAAAAACGCACCCGCTGCTTGAATATGGCTCCATCACCTACTGTAATGCTAGAGTGAGTGATCGTATGGCATTGGAGTGTGTTCAACAATCATTCACTAAGCGTCTTCTAGGCTATTCCACCACCCTATCTTACATGGATCGTTGCGTCGCCTTAAAACTTGACCCACTGTGGCTGCGAAGAGTGAAACTTAACCTTTTCATCTTCTTTGATACAATTACCCAAAAAATACATTCTTCACGCCCATCGGTACAACGAGCAGAATTATCAAATTATCGCACCCGAAATAACAATCACAATAAAGTAAAAGTGAAAAGATCACGAACGAAACTGTCTGACAACTTTTTCCTAAATCGATACTCCATATTGTGGAACAGGATTCCATCTGAGATACGTGCAATCCAGTCAGGGATGAACTTCCGACACATACATTCCTTTCTAAACGTCGAAACAGCGATCGGTATATTGCAACCTACCTTGACAAGTGAATCCCCGTACGAAATAGGAGCAAGATGGATATAGTATCAATATCAGGGGATCTTTTCATTCTCCTGTTGCCCGATCTTACTGCCCTCCCCAAATTTATCAGTAGCAATAACGTGTTTTCTAAAGGCAAAAATATCCTGATTAACAATGAAGTTCACACTCACCAAGACGGAAATGTGCCCTAGAGTTCCTCTCGAGCAAATTATTTCGCATTTGTTCTGCAACGCTAATTATTTTCTACTTATCTTTTCCTCTGGACCCCTCCCTTAGGTACGAGCTGCTGTGTTACGTGCTCAGCGAAATCAATGTTGATTTAATCCCTCTGCTTTTGGACTGGATCCATTTGATAACACCTTCCGAAAACCTACCATGATCTTCCACGCTTACGTTCACTCTGAACAAATCCCCTCAACGAAATCAGCTTCTCCTCTTACCGCACACAGCTGAACAGTTGGAACGACAGTTAACTTACTTTACTTTGCGTACAGTTGTCTCTCCCGCCCTGAAAAATACCATGCGTACATACAACTTTTCTCAGTACCAAACAAAATTATTTCGCATCACCAATTTTCCCATTTTGATCTCCGACAACTGCTGGAGCTATCTTACTATTTCCTCCGAAAATTCTTCTCCTTTGCTGTAAAAAGCATGTATATTCCTGAGGTTATCAGTTACCAGTGAAACTTGTACAATCTGAATCGAACAACGTCGGACGAAAATCTAGCATTTCATGTTACTGTACGTCCACCCACTTTTATTTGCTTATTTCTCTCCTTCCAGTGTTGGTCAGGATTGGGCCGGTCTCCCGAGGCTATGGATAAATGCTTCCGCAAAAAATGCAGCACACTCATGCAGTATGAGTTATCACAAACTCACTGGCACATATTACAAGTGCTAGATTCTAATCAGCCAAATGATGGCTGTGCGATGGAGAGAGCTTAATTTGAAACACAGGCCCCCACAGTACAGTGCTGGAATTGAATCAGCTAAAAGATAGCTGTGTGATGGGGAGAGCTTTTCATTGAACACAGGCTCCCACAATACAGTGTTGGAAACAAATCAGATAAAAGATGGCTATACGATGGGAGAGCTTAATATATATCACAGACTCCCACATAACTGTATACATATAACGCCACAATAGCGCATGACCAGATGAGACGTGGAAGAGAAGTATGGAAGCAGGTCTCCGGGAGACGGTTTCATGATGGGTCGTATTACTCCAATTAAACTGACAGTTTATATCCACTTTTATTCTTACTCTCAACTCCTACTACTCCTACTCCTTTACTATTTTTATTTGCTTTAGCACTGAAACATTCCTATGTGAACACAATAGATCACTGAATATCCCTCTCCACTACCCGACTTTGTTGTACCACATGATCAGGCTCGTAGTCTGCCTGTGTCTCGCATGTCGAGAAATATATTAGTTATTTATTTATTTATATTGTGCGGTTTGCGCAAGGCCATCTGTTGCGCGTAAAACCTGGATCCCGCGCTGCACTCTGCGGAGCTTGTTGACGTGTCTATACAGCAAATTAGGAATTGAACTAAATTTCGCCGCTAAGTTCTGTTGGTGCTGGAGTTCGTCTTCGCGGGTCAACGTGACGCAGTGGTTTCGTTGAGTTGGTAAGCACCCCAGGTCAGGTTACTTGGACCGACTTAATAAGCGTGCCAGGCTGAATCCCCTAAGGCCATGCATTTTTTAGTACGGCTCTTCAGGAACGAATTCATTTCTTGGTTTAAAGGACCTAGCTTTCCTACGCATTTGTCACTAGCTTAGTGAATTGGATGACTAACAACATCTAGGCGACATCGGGCGAGTTTCTGGGCGAGGAAGGATTAGTCGGTTTCTTGAACGAAGTTGGACAGTCTATCGTGATGTGTAACGACATAGGTTTCCACCTTGTTCTCACTGATGTACTCCGAGTAATAGATGTAACGAAAGAGTAACATCGCGTGGTCGTTACGGCCAGGTGATGCATCTATGGTCAAGGTGTCGACCATTAGTTCCTCGTTAGAGAGCACATGGTCCAAAATGGAGGGTGTGTCACCCATTGGGAATCGCGTGAGAAGGGTGACATAGTTGTACAGAGGTACTTTGGCAATCACCTCTTGTAAACCAGCCTTTAGTTGTTCGCTGTGCGGTGCTGAAACTTCGATCGCGTGCATGTTGCAGTCTCCCACCAGAAAGACGTGACTTTATGGTCATACCAGGACTCGTTACATCGCCGAAGCTAGGTACTGATCCATTTTCAAGGTGGACATTGGAGGGCGGTACACTATTACTAGTAAACACAAAGCACAACGTCTTAGGTGTATACGACACCAAAGAGAATCGGAGACTTTCGTTGCTGGGTCCTCAATGACATCAACATGCAGGTCGGCTCTATAATACAGGAGCACTCCCCTCTGCTAGGTCGCTCGTTTCGTATGGAAGTCACGCCGGGTAGTGAAATCTCAGCATCCGTGATCTCCGTATTCAGCCTTGTTTCGGGGACCATAACTAGGTGCAAAGGCGCGGAGACCTGACGAATACGAAGTTCGGTTAGCTTGCTGAGAAGACCTTGTGCATTGGTATACAGGAAGGTGAGGGCACCGGTGGTCAGGAGCGTGTTTGTGAATGCTGGTTTGCGGTGAGGGTTTATGCCGACCCTTACGGGGTCGGTTGCCGGTCGTTTTTTGTAGGTTTCGATGACGCAGGCCCTAGGGCCAGTTCAGGTTGTTGTGTACGGCTCTCAGCGCCAACAAGGGGGTGACCATCCTGTCCTTCTTCAGCTGTCGGTGTGTTTTACCATTGTCTCCGTTTTGAACTACACGGCGACAGAATTGTATTGGCAAGTTGCTTGCTTAGTGGTACATTGTCTATCTGTGGCCCAGTGCGTATCGCCTTTTTACGTATTTCGGATGGCAGCATTTTAGGCTTTTCGTGCCACATTTTGATCATAAGTTCTGCCATCAGTTCGGAGTGCAATGATACTTCCATCAGTCGGGGATCACACCCTTTGTAGTTAGGTGATAGCGGGGACCTTGATGTTGAATTAGTGATAAAATTTTCGAGTGAGAGTACTTCACGAATAAAACGCCATTCATCCCAGTCATGCGCTTTGGCCTCCAGCTCGGTTAGTGAGTGGAGCTCGGGGACACCGTGAACAAGGATAGAGTTTGCGTCTTGTTGTTTATGGAAGTCATCTGGATTTTGTTCAGATTTTGTTCTGTTCTCCGAGCTGAACAGTTTCGTTGCAAGTATTCCGATTTATTGCTCATCTGGATTTTGTTTGCGTTTCTGGCTTTCGCTCCAAAGAACATTTGGCAAAATTCGAACAGTGCATGTGGTGGTACGGAGGTGAATGGCTGACAACTACCATTGCATCATTACCTGACTAAAGTGTTAACTGGAGTAAGCGCGGTTCACCGTAGTGTACGGAGTTTCGGTGACGGACGAGACACATCATACTGACTGGTTTAGCTTGAACCCCTATTAGTTGACACAGGGAGTCTCACTGTCTTTTGTCGTCTAGTATCTTATCTTTTATGGAGTTCGCCCTGGATTCAGTCACATTAGAGCATATAACAGTTAGAGGATTTTGGTAGTGTTTCATGTTCTCCTTTTTGGAGCGACCAGTGGCTGCTTTCTTCGATTGAATAAATGATGGGGTCTTGAGTTCCGTGGTGGTATTGTCAGTAGTAACTAATTTGGCAGCGGGCGGCGTTGTAATGGGAGGTGCCGCCGTCATATGAGTAGCAACAATGGACGCGTACGTTGTCGGCCCTCTAACAGTGTTTAGTGTGGCGGGGTATTCTGTTGAGGAATGTGTGGCCAAGGCATCTTTATGAGCAGACGCTAGTATCCGGGTGGCTAAATCTGGATCGTTACTCTTAGACTGTGCTTTATTGGAACTTGATGTTGAGCATCGAGTTCGAAGCACTGATTTGGCTGGTTCATGTGGGACAGCTTTCACGGCTGTTGCCTGCTCCACAATCTTTGTCAGCCTATCGCACTACTGCGTCAACACAGTTGTACATTTGACGAGTGGAAGAGACGTACACCCAGTGCAGAACCAGAGAGAATCGGTAGTACTATTAAGTTTTTTATCGGGCTGAGACTAAGGCGGGACATCGCGAATGGAAGTATTTTCGGCAGATTCTGCATCCTATTCCAAATCGCACAAGTTTTACACAACTGTCTCCGCCACAACTAACTTTCATTGTGGAAGCTTTGGGCTTAGCTTTTCGTAGGCAACCAGTACGTGTCATTGTGAATGTCACATCTGCGGAAGTCGTTCGTTGCAATGTCTACACTAGTATATTGAATCCAAACGCTGTCGGACAAGCTGGTGGTTTAGCAGGCACCTGTTCGATTGCTGTAGAACAAATCCAAGCTGGCGGACACAGACGACAGTTGGGCCAATCAGTGAGATTTCCGACAGTAGCCGGAGAATATCCACAAAATTCGCACAAATGGAAAAATACTCCCAAAGCAAATTATTGATGCAACATTCACACAGAGAGAACATGTATAACACAGTATTTCCAAAGCAGAAGTAGAATCATAGATCGCGAACTGCCAACAACATTCCGTTAACATGTTCCTCATAATTAACTGCTTTTTTGTTTAAAAAAAGATTTTCCTAAGGACCACAGGTGACGGCCACGCATTCATCTTCAAGACAAATTCTTCACCAATCACTACAGCTCGAATTTGGGGGTCGTCGAAACACTAGCTTTAATCTTCAATCGAGAAAAGATGGTAAAGCCAAAACTATGTGCTGAAAACATTCGCCATTCAGTATTCAAAGCTCTCACAAACTCTTTCATAAAGCCGTTTCCAATACGGTGGAGGAAATATGAGCCCCTGTCTGCTGAAAAATGGATCATTTACAATGTTTGACATGCCAGGCTCCAGAGTTTCACGTCTTGACCGCTCGTGTTGTGTCCAACATTGCTCATGAGCTCGGATGTTCCACAAGCAGAGACGGCATGTGAAGTTTGTGTAACCTCTCTGCTGACTGAGTAGGAAGCGCACCGTTTTCAGACGAACACAATTTATGCAGTTGTATTCATAATATTTGATGAAATCTATAGCTATCTTTGTATCATTGTGTTCATCTGTCAAGTGCACTGAGTAACCCACTGGAACTGCTCCAAATGCATTGACATTATTCAATAGAACACACTTGTGATTAAGTTTTGAACTACCCATAAATAATCTTCACTCTCGTGGATCGTAGGAGGCAATCCCCAATTGTAATAAGAGACCTGGAATATCATGGCAAAAAACAAACTGCTTGTCTTCTGGAAAAAAGGCCAGGAACCTCTGCTCACATTTTCGGAAGAAGGAAACTGTTGCTGTGCAGTAAAGTAGCTATTTTCACGTAGTCTGGAGGTTAATAATTCAGCCGCTCTCTTGAACAGCTTAAATTATGCACTAAGTCGTTCAATTATTGTTGGCTGAACTTCTGGGAGCTGATGAAAGTTCAGCGTCAGTTGCAGTGTCTTCATAAGTTGAAGCCGATTCATAAAACTGGGTCCCATCTTCACACCCACTGACTCCATGATCTGCTGAAGCAGAACCTTTTAATTTTGGAACTGGAAGCTCTTCAGAGTGCGGATTGGGTCGAATTGCAGAGGAAATACTAGAATACGTGATCTTATGCCGATTTTTCTTGCTAGTACATTAAGTATTAACTATAAAAGAATAACAGTATTATGCTGTTCGTAGGTTCTCACCAAATCATGGGAATTCCAAACGGCTGGCCTTAGCGTTTGCCAGTTAACCAGTCTGGATGCACTTCCTCACAACAACGACACACAATGTGAGGTGCTCATTTTTGGTCTTGGTCACCAAGGGGTATTTCAAAGTAGCCTTTATGGACACATTTCACAAGCGAAGTGATATTTCTCCTTTGACGAACTAGTGTATAATAGCCGCATACATAGCAAAATTCATCCGTTTCATCTGCACAGTTACGTCGAGCTGAGTGATTCAGGCGCATAGCTGAAAAGAAATTGGCCTGGGTATTAAATTTCTATTTATGCAAAAGTTCAAAATGCATGAAGACTAGAGCAAGCAGAAAAAACGGATTTCATATTTGAAATCAGCATTAAAAATTATGGGAAATCAGTTTAAAAATCTCTTGCAACAAGTTTGAAAATTTCTTTGTTATCTGGACTCGTTGGCTGGAATTGATCAGGCATTTATTTTGTAATCTAGGATCAATTAGTGATTTGCTTGTGTAGAGGACGATAAATCGAGGTGCGTTTAAGTCCTTTCTGCAGGTTTGTATCCGTCGTGGTGTGCATGTCTCAGCCACTATGTCAACCGTAATTGGAACTTGAAACGGTTGTATGTTTATACTTTCGAACATGGATTCGGAATTTGGGCCCAACCGATTTTTAGTATCGTGTGGGATTAATGAATGAACATGTTACTACTCTGTTCTCCTTACCAAGAAAATGCTCAAGAATGTCGGTGAATGCCGATAATATGCAAGTGGGGAATAGTAGATCTAAGATGTGATCCTTCCTACTTTGAGATCTGATATGTTGGATCCATCCGTATGAATTTAGGGAAGAGACCAGGTTCATGTATCTGGCATATGCATGACTTGCGGTGCGCGCTAAATCCGTGCGTAACAACATAACCAGCTCCACAGGATCAGCTGAATTGGTGGATAACCAATGATTTTTGTTGATCAGCGTTATAGCGGTAGCAAGAAATCTCCACCACTTCCCTTTGTTTTGTGAGTTTGCGTCCCTCGCCTCTATACGTCCCGAGCTTTTATGACCTTATTGAAAAAAATTCAAGTTCATGTCGGATTCACTATACAAGAGGGCGGGATGAATAGGGGTGAGTGAGGCAAACTCACAAAACAACGGGGGAATGGCGGAGTTTCCTTACAAACGCTGTAACAATCAGGCACTTTATCTTTAAATGTAGGAAGAAGTATCAGTTTTTTATGCAGCTTACGTTAAACTTAGCTGCACACAAGTTCTAACTGATCGTATCATGTGCATTTCTTTGCTTCTATGTTGCCGTTAAATTGAAATTGGGGAAACAACTACTTCTCCTCGACCGTTTGCACTGCTGCTATCGTTTGTTGCTATCATTAAAGTGTCAGTGAATTGTTCCGGATAACCGTTATGCGAAACCTCTGATTGATTCGCCTCAGTCCACCTTTAATAGTTGCATCGCTGCACGGTTTGTCAGAATGTGTTCGATATGGAATTTTACGGCTTTGTTATAAATCAGAAGGTCAAGATCTTCATGAAAGGGCTGTGGTTTGTGGACCATCGCATGCGTCTATTTTCCACGAAGTATTCATCCTTGTATGAATAACATGGTTGCCAAACTTCAGATTCCAAAAAGAACAGTGGTACTGTACGGATTCCAGTCACATATGAAGGCCTCCACGTCAAAGTTGGCCTCAGTTGGAGCCTCCTGACTCCCGTGTTGGCATCCGAAAGATGATAAACATGTTGGGCTGGGTATACTTGCTGATAGGTTAACGAACCACCTCCATAGCGTTCGTGACTCCCTTTGTCCCTCCACACATCACTTACTCACCTCTCTAACCACGATCTAGCTATCAAAGCATAATAATTAAATAGAATACATTAATTAGTTCTGTCATACACTTTATAGTAGGTATCAGTCGTATTTTGCTTTTCGAATATCGTACTGCGTTTTATTACGGTGCAATAGCAGATGTGTGTGTCACCTCCAACTAACGTGATGGTAATGATGTAATGTATTAGGTCTGTTGTACACAGTATTTCGAGTTTGGAATTATTGGATGTTGTGAAAATGCTTACGGACTGTGTCTTTTACAAAGGAAATGAAGTCCTTTCTGAGCAGCCTTTGGCGATAGCCTGCAGCGCTTAAAAATACTGTCCGAGTACGCAAGACCGAGATGCTTACACACCTCACCGAAAGCACTGCGTCAAGATGATCCGTGAAGACAAACTCCAGCACCAAGAGAACTTAGCGACAAAATTCGGTACAAGTCCCAAGTTGTGGTGTACACACCTCAACAAGCTCCGAAGGGTGTACCGCAGGATCACAATTCTACGTGCAAATTACCTAAGACGCGGCCAGCACTCTTCGCCAACACTTCATCCACTTTTTCCAGAGTGAATCATTAACGCCCGTTTTTGACAGTTTCCAACGTCACCAGGGTTAAACCACTCATCGTTTACGGCAGCTAACATGGTGAAAAGGCTGTTGTCATTGCGGGTCCACAGCTGTCCTGCTGTGGACGCCATCAGGTCGAAGGCATTGAAGACAGCCTCCATGAACATTGTCGAACTATTAGCTCCGTTCTTTTAACGATGTCTTGAGGAAATGCAGGTTCACACAATGTAGAAACAAGGAACAGTCACTCTTATGTACACTGGTGGGAGTCGTGTGGAGTACTTTAACTATCTTCCAATCACTCACCTTCCGGTGTTGTCCACAGTAATGAAAGATATACTCACAGACGCGCTCATAGAATACCTTAAAAGCAGCGACATCATAGTGTCACAGCATTATGGATTTCGTCGGAGCAGCACAGCCGCCTAGATTGCCGCAAAAATCTCTTTGCTGTTAGTGTATCCGGTTCCTTGAACACACTACAAGTTTCTCCTTTCCGTGCTGACATTAACGCATTTCGTGTTGGAGTATTTTAAACACACTTTATCACGCCGCAAAATAATGAAGGTCTATGCACAGTAGAATTCACTATAGCGAAAATCACTAGTCAAGTCGCTCGCTTATACTCCTCAACGTGCGCAGGCCCTGATGGGATTCCCCCATGTTTACTAAAAAGCAGTGGTAGTGACTTCCTTCTGCTATTGCTCAACATCTTTACACTCTCTTTTAACAACGGAGTATACCCTACTCAATGGAAAACTTCTGTTGTGATCCCGCGACATAAAAATGGCAATGCCCACGAGGTTAAAAGTTTTCGTCCCATTAATCACACACCCATCGTATCTAGAATAATGGAAAGAATAGTGAAAGATGAACTAGTTATATTCTTGAACAAAGCTAACATCTACAGCCACCCGCAACACGGCTTCACGCAAGGTCGATCTTGCGCAACATGCCAGACTTACTTTTTAAACCACACAACGACTGCCATTGACAACGGAAACAGTGTCGTAATCCTGTTCCTGGATATGCAAAAAGCCTTTGATAGAGTGCCTCACAGAAGGTTACTGGAAAACTGAAGGCTATAGGCATTAGAGAACCGATGTTCTCTTGGCTGTCTTCATATCTAATTGGTAGACAGCAGGTTGTGCGCATAGGCGACCATTTCTCTACACCGAAAGCAATCACTAGTGGAGTGATTCAAGGGAGTGTTCTTGGTCCACTTCTTTTTCTAATTTATATTAACGATATATTCCAGAGAATAAGAAATGGTGTTGCATTTATCTTTGCTGATGACATTAAAGTTGTCTACTCACAAGCACGTGCAAACACTCAGGAAGCCGTACGTCTCATTCAGGATGACCTATCCGCCCTTGACTCCTGGTGCCAACTGTGGCACATGTCATTTGCCGTGGACAAGTGTAATATTTTGTCGTACAAATGCCAAGTACCGCCAGACAGTTTATTACTACAAGGTGCCTATATCTCGCAATGCAGGACAATTCGCGACTTGGGCGTGCGATATTCAGTTACGTTTAACTTTTCTGAACACTGTGACTTCCAAGTTTCGAAAGCCATGAAGACCATTGGTTATATCTGCCTCACGGAATCTCGCATATCGCTTTAAAAACATATATGTATTGCAGTGTATGGAATACTGTTCAATGATACAGTCTAATCTACGGAAGTCTGACCAGCACGCTCTTGAGAGGGTCCAGAGACGCTTCACGAAAAAGCTATGTGGATATTCCTCAAAGTTGACATACAAGGAGCGATGCGATAAACTTGGATTTGACCCAGTTTGGCTTCGGATAATGAAGCTGAACCTATGTTTTCTTTACAAAATCATAAATTGTCAAATTCGCAGTCCTGAAAGCGGTGTTCACATATCTGTAAACAACAGATACCCAATACGTAACAAAGAGGTAAAGGTCATGATTCCAAAATTATCTACGAGAATCAGAGAACGTTTCTTTCTAACCCAATACTCAAAGATTTGGAACAAACTTCCAAGTGATATCAGAACATGCTATACTCTTTGCAATTTTAAGTTTGCTGTTAGTAAGCATTTAACCGTCCAAAACGTGATTAGGATGTTCGGGACATCACAGTCCCTAGATAACGCATTCGAAAACGGTATCCATGGTGTGCGAATAAATTTCTGAAACACATACACATAACATCTCGGACAACAGCCCCTTTCATTACATTTTTTTCTCTCGCCCCAAATATCTATCATGTGATTGTAAAAAATCCAGATTCAGTGGCAGGTAAAAATAGCAGAACGATTCTGATTACTCTGTGTAACATAATTTGCAATTGCATCCATGTTTATCTCTGAAAATGTATTGATGAAATGTCATGGAAAAGTTGTACCATTATTTGATCTGTTCCTTATAGAGAACAGCTTCTCGCATAGTCGAGGAATATACAATTTATTTATTTATTTATTTATAATTATGTAACATCTATTTTGGGGAGGACTTTCAGAAAAGACACCTATCCATAAAATGGACGCCAGCAAAAATGTTTCAACCACTGTTCAGACCTGTTGTTCTTAATAATTACGCGCATTTCGCCAATCAGCATTATTTTCTTGTTCTAATTTAGGGTTAAAAACCCTGGCTTTGGGGACCGTCACCTGCTTGTGCTTTACAACTACGCAGCGAGCCGAACAATTGCATCACAAACATGCAAATGTAAGTCAGGTTTCTTGCCAGAAAATTACAGACTGTTTTTCATCGCACCGTTAAGGAAAACTCCTACCAGACATTCCAGTAGGATTTGTAAGCCACAGGCCTTCTGATCCATAGTAGATCTCGTTCAACGAATGTTCCTCACCACCCGGGTTGCAATAGCACGGATGGCTGTTCTAAGAAACAAAGTAAGCTTGGAATGGTGAACTTACTCGTCTCCGCCGGAATCAAATCCACAAAACCGGAGCCGAAAATGTTCGTATTTATATGCATTGGAATAATGGAGCATGGTATTTACTGAGAACCAAAGCTCGAGCTTTACATGACCCATAGGGTAAAAAAAGTTAGGGTCGGGTCTGATGAAAGGCCAAGCAAACTTAAGCGGGTTGGACTCGGGTGTTAGCCATATATTCATCGGGCTTACGTGGCATTTAAATAGAATGCATGCCACCTCAAGGCGTGGCATCGTACCACGCCCTCCGAAAAGGTAAGCATGAACAACACCTACCTCATCAGTGATGCTTCCAATTCGAAGTAGCCACAAAGGCAAGTAAATCGGTGCGTGAGCCAACCAGCGACAGGAGTACACAGTGATTGTCGCACAGTGCACATCGTGTGTATGGGACAGATGAAATGATGGGATTGATTTATTACACGGATATAACGAAGGCTGTGTGAGCAACGAGGTGTGGAAGGTGGTTACTCTGCCTGGAGCACTCATCCAAGACGCAACAGATGCACCGGGGAAGGACAAACAGACTAATAATTGATATGCAAGGCGATGTGAAAGCTGGTGGCGAAGGTCATGAGGTGACGCAAGGTGTGTAAGCAGGGGTTAGCCCATATTGACCAACGGGAAAGAACAAGTTATCCAACGGTATAGCCAGGGTATCACTGGAGATGGACAGAAATAAATATTGATGAGTACTAGTGAGGATTTTGGCATAAATCATGTAATTCATCATTGTCACTCCCAAGCAGTGGGCTTAGGCTGGTCTGGAAGCACATCAGACGCCGGCGTTTCGACCTTCTGGGCCTCCTCAGTGGTGCCCCTCGCAGCGGAACCCTGCCGGGTTCCGCCCCCATGACTTCAGGATGTCAGCAGCTAGTGCCACTTCGCCATAGGGGATAGCCACGGACCTGCGTGATTGACAGTTGACTATGATATAGCTCGGCTCATCTTCCACTGCCATGCCAGTTATGAACTGCGCAGAGGACAATGTCTAGCCTCACGAGCTAGGACTTTCCGCATAGCGCCTATGTACCACATAGCACTTAGAAGGTATACGGACATATTTTATAGTACTGATGAGTAGTAGTGAGGAGTTTGGTATAATTCAGCTAATTCATCATTGTCAATCCCAATCAGCAGGCTTAGGCTGGTATGGAAAAGCACCAGACGCCGGCATTTCGACCTTTTGGGTCTCCCCAGTGGTGCGCACCCAAGCGGAATCACGCAGGTCGGCGGCTGTAACCCATGGCGAAGTAACACTAGCTGCTGGCATCCTGAAGTCATGGGGGCAGAACCCGGCAGAGTTCCGCTGGGAGGGGCACCACTGAGAAGACCCAGAAGGTCCAAACGCCGTCGTCTGGTGCTTTTCCAGACCAGCCTAAGCCTGCTGCTTGGGAGTGACAATGATGAATTAGCAGAAATAAATATGTTGGTTCACGAAGTCATGAAAGGATAGTTTTAATAACTGGAGTTACAGAGATTAATTTCAAAGGCTCACATTCGTGGGGGTTAAGCTATTTACTACAGCCGCTTGCTGTTGCTAACCGGTGCAATCTAACATCACAGAAACAAGAGGAAGGCGGAAAAGGAGAAAACAACGCGCCAGTGTGGGTAGCACGTGCTACCTCGGTTAAAAGTGCATTGGTAGGCTGAACTTTTACCGAAGGAAACCAAAGTACATTGTATTGCAACGTCTTTCACACCGTGCATTGTATTGAGCGAGTAGGGTGGCGCATAAAGTACGCAAAAAGCATTACAATCCAGCGTTGAAAAACGTGCGTACATAGGGTCGCAGTGTGAAGGACAGCGGCTAGGTCGATCCCTGGCATGTGATACGCATGTGCGTTCATTCATGGCAAGAACAAAACTGTTTTGTAGACCATGTGGCGGAGGTGATCATTGTTCCAGAAATGGAAAAAGACATTTTAATCCATAGGCCCGGTTTCCATGTTTCTGCTTGCCTTCTACGTTAGGGACTAAGCCGGTTCCTGTGTGCGCTGTTTAAGAAATTGCACGATATTGCTCTTCACCGACGCCATTGATTGATGTGCCAGCTGTTGTTCCCTCTGTGGTGGTCTGCGACTTGCGGAATAAGTTCATGGAGGGATCACGGTTGCTGTGTCATATGCGCTGATATGTCACCAATAAACGACAGCGGATGGAGAAATGCGTGGGAGCAACTTTCAGTGAACAGCTTGTATGGTGGCTGTGTCTAGAAATGTACCAGAGCTTGGGGTAGGGAGAGTGTAGACGTGCGAGCTGACAGCATCTGCCTCGCACGCACTGGAAAACAGGTATATTTTCACTCAAAAAATCACGGGCCAAGTTCAAACAAGCATATCATCTAAAGCTGCGGTTCTCAACCTCGGGGTAATTGCCCCAAAAGGGTAAAATTGAATTGTACGTGGTAAATATAAGTACAAGGATTGGATCATCAATCAGTTGATGAACAAAAGTAAGAACAAAATGATATTTATCTAGACACGTAACTAACTACCTCATAACCATTGCTAAACATCGTGGACTAATCATTAGTGTGGTCAGTGAATTAGACAATTTTCGTCAATCAATGTTATTACTTAACTTAGTAGTACAAGCCTGCGAAGCAGTGAAGCTAGATGGTGCATCTATCGGCTCGCTCGTCAAGTGTTGTTCTGAGTCAGGCAACGTTCGTCAGGTCGAATTACAGAGTAGACTGATCACTAAGGTAGGTCGGCCGGCCAGGTAAACGAGCGAGCGAATGTCTACATAGAAGGGACAAAACAGGGGATTAGTATTCAAAACTTAACGACATAATGGATAGGATGACTGAAACAAATGAGAAGCCACTGATATCTGTTCCCGTTTGATCAGGAATCACATTCCAAAGCAAGGAACCGAATGAACCTGGAGTACGACGTACGATGTGTAGCAGCCAAAACCGCACAAAATATACCAGAAATTGTTAGACCTAATCAATACCGATGGTAGCATTAGCGTATATCACTTCTTGATTATGTGAAAGGGCTTAAAAATAGGTATTTTCTTCGTATGAATCATGGAAAGTAATTAAAATAGTTTTCTGTGTCCGTAATTTAAAGCGAAAAGGTAATGGTTAATGGTTAATTAGATTTTTGAACTAAAGTTTTGAGGGGTAATTTTTTTAGTGAATCCGATTTGTTGGTAACAGCCTCAAAAAAGTTGAATAGCACTGAGCTAATGTACGTCATCTACTTACCTTAGGCATACAATGAAACTGGTATTTAAAGGAAAAGTAGACAACAATGCACATCCAAACGGAGTACTCGATAGTTTGCTACACAATCAATCGCACCATGGGGCATTAAGCGGCGTATAAACCATCCTACTAGTACCCCCTCACGTTCACATAATAATCACCCGCTTGGGATCATAGGGCTCCAATAAAACACATGTGTCTTGAACTTGGATATTTGCTCTCCACATTTGGTTGTTAGGTCATGTTTCATTTCTCAACTTCCAAAGTTATCTAAAGTCGAATGCAGGAAATCACTCACCACAAATACAGATTGAGAAACTAGGAAACGTTCACAACACCAGTAAAATCTGCGCAGTGCAGTATTGCTTCTTTACATAAAATACCAAAGCAACATATAAAAGCTTTTATCTTGCTGTCAATCATGATCTGGATATCGTAACTCCAGTAGTGGGAAAGAAGCACGATAATGCTGCTGTAAACGGCTGCGCGCACACAGCTACTAAATGCAAGCTCAGTAAACAGCAACGAATGAACACGTGCGAGTTCAGCACACGCTAAAAGCTGCACATGATCTGTCAACTGAAATCCAGCCATGAGATATAAGGTTATGAAAAACACTGTGCTCTTCTATATGGAAACAAATCGATGGAATTAATGCAGCAGTTTAGTAAAAGATGGGCTCTCAAAAAATATAGAATAATTACTTGTGAGTAGAAGGAGTTTTGTGAGTACTTTTGTTCGTCGCAGTCAGCCGACAATCCAGATAAGTCAACTACCTATCCGGAAAAGCACCAGACGGCCATTCCGCCCTATTGGGGCTCGTCAGTGGTGCGCATCCTTCGGTCCTCTACGGAGGATCTAACCCATGACTGCTAGTGGCTTGTGCCAACTAGCCCGCAGCTTATGCAACTGCGCCATGGAGGACGGTAGCCGACCATCATGAATAGTTGACTGTCGGCTGACTGCGACGAACAAAAGTACTCACAAAAATCCTTCTACTCACAAGTAATACAAATTCGCCCTTACGGATTCCATAAATGCTATGTCGATTCATAGCTGCCGTAACCGGGAAGTCCTGACACCGGAAGGCCAACCGCTGTCATCTGCATGGCAGGTGCCTGCATGGCAGTGGAGGATGGGTCAGGCTATATCGCAGTTGGCTAACAATTCGTGATGGTCGGCTACCGTCCTCCATGGCGCAGTTGCATAAGCTGCGGGCTAGTTGGCACAAGCCACTAGCAGTCATGGGTTAGATCCTCCGTAGAGGACCGAAGGATGCGCACCACTGACGAGCCCCAATAGGGCGGAACGGCCGTCTGGTGCTTTTCCGGATAGGTAGTTGACTTATCTGGATTGTCGGCTGACTGCGACGAAGAAAAATATAGAATCATATTCATTGCGATGTTTATATCCAAATTACCCAAACATCCCATAGCAAACAATAACCGCGTTAATCTTAATTTCTTCATTTTCTAATAACAACATCATGAACGCACAACTACCGAACATGGTTGCAGATGAGGCGTTGACGGGGGCAAATTTTCCCACTGCAGAATCAAAGAAGCCCATCAGAAACTTCAGTCCATTTTTCTATAACAGCTCAAATGATATTCCATCTGCCAGAGTGAACAAAACCGATCTCGGGCACATTTGGTTTGTTACAGAACCTAGTTACCTTATTTATGACAAAAAGCACCATTCCGTCAGATTGTAGATGCGCTGTGGTGTTAAGCAACATATAAGAAGGTTGGAAGCGTGATTTCAAAACTAGTGTCCGCTTAGCAACATTTCCATCACTCCAAAAGTGATGGAGAAGGTAAGGAAGCTTGGGATTTTCTTCTTTGCAGCGTGCTTTTGTTACACAGTGTATTTGTCAGTCAATTGCCTCATGCTGAGGTTGATGTGGCATTCATTATGCTTATGCATCGCAGTTGGGCAAAGCCAACTTACACTTAATCTAGGTCTTTTTGATATGGATAAAAGTTATTCCTCTGTATTTGGTTTGTTCAGTTTTGCTACCTTGCTGCACATTCTGTGCCCATTTTTCGTGTTTGCTTTCCCATAACTCCTACCTTGGTCCTTTGATATTCCCGGTGTGGCTGCGCCAATGTTAACAAGGTGCCTACCTGTCTAACACTCTCCACCTCGATTACTGGTTCCGGGAGATGGTGAATCGTTGCTGGGCGGACGGAGTGCATGGTCGTCGTAGCCGTGCTATGCTCAAAGAGTGCTTCCATGCAGTGTGGAGCGGACTACGGCCCAGCCACCGCTTTGTGTACTTCTGGTACACATGATTCCCAATATAGATATACAGGAATGCTGATAATGTGGATGTTGAAGGAGTGTGGGCCGGCTCCGTTAATGAAACGTGACTCCCATCCACATAACACACTGTCTTATTCCTTCGGGTTAACACTGGACATGGGGTGTGTGGATGGAGCTGTGCGTGTTGCAGCGCAAACCACCCATGGTCCCTCTGTAGGTGCAGGGGTCCTGGGGCTCTCCTATGGAGGCCACAGCGACAGGCAAATTCGGAACCGGATGCTGCCAACCATCTGTCAGTCATGTCAGCTGGACCCTTCGAAACACACTACAGACTCCGTTGAGAAAAGTAAAACAGATACTGGCAAAACTTAAAGCTGAGTGAACCGAAGACATCATCCCATTCCGTGACAGCTTACAAACTACCAAACTACCTACTCATGTTAGCTTTGGTTGCCGAGGTTTTGAGCGGTTTCTTGTACCTTCAAACTGCAAAGCTTTCTGCAGGATTGGCAGGGGGTCAAGTTGCCCTCCGGAAATCAAGTAGGAAGTCTGGGCGACGCTCGTAAATCATTATTAAGAAGATTCGCGCTTCTTCGTAGAGTACATACAGTATTTTGCTGCTGTCCGTTTACTGGCTGTCCGTTGTTAATTGGCCTGTGACGTTAGCTACACACCATTGGTTCGTGCTTGTTCTCCAGTCTTACTGAGTGCATGGTTACGTTTTGTCTCCTTGTTGCCATCCCGAATAGACTACATGGTGGTGTCTGCTTGATCGTCCGCCCATGTACTTGATGATCCCACTGTTGGCTATTTGCCACAGTTAGCTGTGGTATGGACTCAGGCGTATAGCATCCGTTCGCCGTACGACCGAACAATCCGCTTTTCCATTGCGCTGGGCCGGATGCCTTCCGCGTGATCAATGCTTATGAGTTGCGTCTGATTGCTCATCATTTTCGGCGTTGCCCTGGTTTAGATCAGTCGCCCGCGCTCGGCTTTTATCTGATTGCATCCCGGTCCATCGGTACCATCTCGATTCCATTCCACGAGTGACACACGCGAGTAGAAAACAATTTCTACCGCCCTCCAAACGGTTGCATTGTTCTGCTATTTTCAACAACTGAGCTGTAGTAAGGAGTGGCACACATGAGTTGGACTGTGAACTCAAGTCTGCCATTATCAGATCGTCTCATAATCCGCGTTAACATCCGCTGAATAATCCCAAATGTTTCAGCCTTGGTTCCTATGGAAGATTGCGCATTCCGATGACGCATTCATAAACCTGACGTTGATGTTGCTGCAGTGCAGTTACGTCGTGTTTAGGCCATGGATGCCAGACGTACTCGACATGAAAGCGAAGTTACGCACCGAATATCTGTCGAAAAACAGAGATCTCTACTTGTGATGAGCATTGAATAATAACCCATGATAAAGAACAGTGGTGTTATATTGGTGAAACACTCTGCTTGGATGATGTGTTAGCGAAATCCGTGTCACGGCTGCATACCTCACCGAACTACAAAGGCAGTGGCCCGAGAGTGTTGAAGGTGGTCCTTCAATCAGAACAAATGGTAGCACGGTTGCTAAAAAGCTGGTACACGTTCGGTTGCAGGCTAGCATCTGAGCTTCGGCAGAAGACAGTCAGCGATATGCCTCTTAGAGATAATTTGTCAATCAAAGAAATAAACGCGATGGGATCTATAAAACTACAATGCACCAGTAGTGTGTCGAATTAGCCCATATAACGTGTAGAGGATGATATTGACCAGACACCTTACACTGTACGTAAAAGATTACACACGGGACTGACTACGCGGATGATGAATAAGACGTTAAACCCTATACCAAATACACATCGAAAAAACGATTAGTCGTCGGCCATTCAGTGGTCGGCGAAACTTCACGTATGAATAGCACAACCTCCGAAACATCGCTTAAATCTGAGCAACTTTCATGCATGTACACTAACGCCCAAGGGCTCCTCAGTAAACATACCCAACTTCGGCTACGTCAGGTTGCGAATGCTTGGGACCTAATTTCACCTAGAGGCGATTGACTCTGAAGTTTGTGATAGCCGGAATGTCACTCATCCAGAACGACCGCCCCAGCAGAGGAGGTGGAATTCTACTCTACTACGGCAGCAACTGCAATTAGCAATAGGCGATGGTCTGGAAACTCACGTTACCGACGCACTCTGTTGCCGTCTCCGACTAAGACACAACGACGCATGTCTAGTAGCTGTCATTTACGGCCCCTTAACGTCCACTCCGGAAATAGATTCCAGTTTGATACGTGGTCTGAACAAAGTAACACGGATTTGGTACAGCCACATTCGCATCTCCGGGGACTGCAATCTACATGATCTGAAGGTTTCGGCATAACCCACTGAGAAATTCAGAGCAGACTTGCATGAACTGATTGCTAATATTCCCTGGTGCAATCATGACACTACGCCCAGTAGATTCAGGGCAGCAAACAAACCGTTCATATTAGACCTTTTGCTTCCCAATGAAGAGATCATGCTTGACAAATTATTGATGGATAGTCCATTAGGTCTCAGTGACCATGCAGTAATAAGGTTCAACCGCGTGTTATGCAGTGTATCCATCTGAACATTCGGAACTAACTCATACAATCACACGCTACGACGTCTTGAAAGAACTCCCCGACGCAGCTGCTTTGGGAATTCTCAAACAACGGTCCCCAGACTCAACGACATCGTAAACAGATCATCAGAGACCAAGCCCCTTCGTCCCGAACATGTCTTAAATTCTAAGGAGCAGGACTCGAAAATGCGTGGCGACAAGGAATGCAGCATGGTGTGCCTACATGAGTAACTCCGACTCAGAGACTTGTGGCAATTTACTGACCCATCGCAACCATGGCACTGCATTTGTCCGTGAGGACAAAGTAAGTTATCAACAGCACCTAACAAAAAGATTCCTGATAAACAACAAACTGTTGTATAGGCATGTCAACAATCTTTGTAAAGTGAAGCATGGAATCCCCCCACTATTCACGACAGGAAGTAGTGTACAAAGCGCCAAAGAGGCAGCTAATGCCCTGGGGCTACAATACGCCGCAATTTTCGAACTCGCAGCCTCTACCTATCCCATAGTATCATGCAAATTACCGACTCAATTGTTTACACATGTAATTTTCAACTCATCAATTGGGCTAACGAAGTTACTCTCACCGTGTTATTATAGCTGTCTGGGAGCAGACGACATCCGTCCGAAGGCACTGAAGGCTGCGGACAACAAGCTAGCTGAAGCGCTGTCATTGTTCTTCCAAAGGTGCTTTGATGAACAAGTCCCCACTATGTGGAAGAGTGGCATTATCACCCCAACTTCTAAGGGCGGTAGCCGTTCAGATCCTGCAAGCTATCGCCCAGTGACTCTTCTCCTTATGCTCGTGAAGGTGATGGAAGCGGTCATCGCTGAAGCTGTAATGGACTACCTGAAAAAATGTGACATCTCGGCACCGGAACAGCATGGCTTCCTTCAACACCGGTCATGCACCACCAACCTACTGATTGCACGAGGTAGTTGGACGGAAGTGGCCGATGATGGGGTCGGAGTCGACGTCATCTATATAGACTTCTCCAAAGCTTTCAATCGCCTAGATCCCGGCATCCTACTTCACAGACTACAGAGCTACGGGATCAGAGATCCTGTACTTGGTTGGATTGGCAAGTTTCTTCACCAACAGAAGCTTCAAGTACGTGTTAGGGGATCACTCTCTAAGCCGATTGAGGTAAAATGTTGTGTTCCACAAGGCTCAGTGTTGGGACCGCGCTTATTCCTGGTGTTTATCAACGACCTGACATGAGTTATCTCCTAATATTTCATGCTTTTCACCGATGACATCAAGATATGGCGGGCGATTAGTAACGAGGCAGATCAGGATCTGCTCCAACGTGACTTAGCTTGCATTTATGAATGGTCAAAGAGGAACCTGCTTCTCTTGAACATATGCTAAGTGCAAGGTGATCCATCTGCGTCACCAGCCGGTAAGCGCTTACAAGCTTGGAGACCACACCTTGGGTAAGGCCTCTCTCAGGAGCGTGACCTGGGTGTATTCGTACAGGAAGCTCTCGGGTGTTCAAAACACGCAGAGAAGGGGACGAGAATGGGCAATCAACACTTCGGCCTGCTTTGCAGAGCCTTTGGTCGGTTTTAACTCAGAATCTTTCCCCAAATGCCTAAAGCCTACGTGCGACCGCACGTGGAATATGCTATTCAGGCGTCGCAGTCGTGGCATATACGGGTCACTTCGCTCTCGAGACTCATCAACGAAGGGCAACCAAGAACGTCAGGGAGCTATTTCATCTGTCCTATCAGCTTAGACTGAAATCTGTAAGAAAGTGCAGCAGTGGATATCGGCTTCTGCACGGGATCTCATAATGGTTTACCAGATTCTGAAGAACCCAAACCACATTTGCCATCCACTGATGGAATTGAACCACAACACTAACCTAACATACCATCCTCAGAAAATGAAAATACAATATAGCCGGCCTGAATGCTGTAGAAATTACTTTTCCCTCCGCGTGTGCCAGCCTTGAAACGCCCTCCCTAATTATGTCGTCACTGCTCCAAAGCTGACGATATTTACAAAACGAGTTGCCGATGCGTTGCCTCACTTACACTGCATTTTATGAATTGTTAGCCAGGGGCTACAAAAGGCAATCAGACGGTGTCTTACCAAACTCCCAAACAATGGATTTATGGATTGTAATATGCGGACATCTCCGCTATTCTACATAAGTCTATTTGGAGTCCACCAAAACTCGTTTGACTTTATCATGCAATTTAGTTTCGCAATAATTTCCTTCCCAAGGGGCTCGTTAAGCATTACTTTTTTACCCGTAAAACACCATTGTTCCATTGTCCGAACGCCCGTCGTAACAGATCGATGTGTTGGCTACCAGTTTTCGATATCTTTTCGGACTGCCTGGAGCGACCCAGCTCATCCTGAACCAGCACCCCAAGTCACGTTCGACAGAAGATCGCTGCAATAGATGCGTTCCGAGCATGTAGGAGTAGTTGCTCTAGTGCAGTATGGAGAGTATCTTTCATTTGCGCACGTGTAATGTCAGTAGATTTTGGGCTGACTACTGCTTCACCATATATAAGACACACTGAAACTGTTTCTGATCGGCATCCGCCTAAATCCTACATCGTACCTTCATGCCGTCAGCAAACAGTAGGATTATTGAAACGGTTGTTTGTAGGAGGGCATAAATAGGTACCAAAAATAATCGTGATCTTGGTACTGAGCACTGAGACACCCCCCACTCGGCTTGTATGAAGTCAGATGGGCAGCTTGGGACTCTGATCATGAACTGCCCTTGAAGGAGGAAGTTTGCGATCCAGCTCAAGAGAGGGTCACGTATGCCTTAATATTGAAGCATGGAATCCGATGGTCTAGAGTCAAAACGATCGAATGCCTTGAAAAAATTCGGCTAACTCACATCAGCGTCCACTCCAGCGTCATCTGACTCGATCCAACTACTTTGTATTATTTTAAACTTCGTTGTGCGCGATCGTTGTAGAGCGCTACTAGGGAGTAACTATGTCGCAGTTTTCCAGATAGCACACAAACGCATCGGTAATGATGGATTCCGCAACGTTAGACAGTACAGGAAGAAGGAATCGATATAGGATGGTAGTTTAAAAGTTTAGTCCTACTTTCGCCTTTGTGAATCGCAGTGATTATACCATGCTGTCACCTGGTTCTGGTCCAAGCAGCTCTGGAAGAACTAGCCAAATATTCTGCCAGTTGTGCTATTGTTGCTCCAAGTGCGTCTGGGCGAATGATGTTGACATCCCAAGTGCGATAGCTGAGCAGAGAACTCAGCCTTTGAAAGACAACTTCGGGGCAAAGAAGATATACTTGAGTCCCAGCGGCAGAGAAACAAAAGCTGAAAGATCGCCTGGTGGCAAGACACTCTGAATTGTGAAGTATTTGTCGTCACAACGCGTTTGCTACTACTGTGGCTGTTCTGGTTGGACCATCATCCGTCCGGAACGGAGGAACTCCCAGTCCTACCTTACAAAGAACAAAGACTGCCTGCACAACATTTTGTGGTTAGCACTGATAGCTTTTAACATGTTTTGCTGATATGCGGCGTTGTATCCTCTGAGCAGTTACGTGCAGTGGTTAAGTTGAGTTGCGTAGTTGTCCCAGATATTTCGCGTATGCGATCATCTCTATCCTCGCCATGCCGCGTTGTGTGTTGATATACATTTCAGAGTTCTGCTCCTTATGAAGGTAACTAATGTAGCCCCATCGAAGGCGCTTGTCTCTGAGGTATCTGTAAGCAGTTGACTGAACCGATTGACTAATTCGAGCCAGGCGAAATGCTGGATGTCTTTGGCAAGGAAAGACCAGGTTGTGATCTTGAAAACCTGGGTTAATTGGTTGTACAGTGTGCTGGTGTGCACCTTCTCATGGTTTTCATTGTGATATTCCGCATAGCAGACGAAGTTGAAACTACTAAGTGCATGATCACTGCTGTCCAGAGGACAGTCTACAACAAACACAGCAACGCTATGTTCCTCGTTGGTAAGTAGAAGATCCAGCACAGATGGTCTGTTACTTGTTCTTAACCGAGTGAGCGGAACTGGTTGCGAAATGTTGCAAATCGGCTTTGAATTGTTCTCTCATCGGCGCAAAGGTTTCTAAACAATGTATATTGAAATCACTTGTGTTCAAGATACGAGTGTAGTATCCCCTTGGAGTGCCACTTATGGAAGTCGCGAGGTGACAGTCCATTTCCATTATGGAGTTTAGTGAACGGTACAACAAGGCAATGGGGCAAATCTCTCCGTACTGTAGCTGCAGGTGGCAGGAGCTGCGTGTCTGAATTCCCGTGGCCTGACACTGTAAGTCTTATCAGTAATACAGAGTTATCCATCCTCCTTTTGCAAGCTGGTCGCTTGGGATGAGTGACACGCTTCGTAGTCAAACTTCAGCATCCTTCATTCCAGCGGGTAAACACTTCTTATTGGCACCGATGATATCGGAAGGCTTAGACACTTAACGATTTTACGGTTCGGCCAGCTTATTGAAAAGGCCTTGAGCATTAGTAAACAAGCAGGGTAGTTTCTCAGTCCTTAGGATCCCCAAAATGGGTCAAATAATTCAGATGTGGGAGAATACCAACCACTGTGAAGTCGGTCATGATTTGTTCTTATTGACGAGATACTGACACCTCACCTGCAACTCGATTTGCATTAGGTGTTCCCCACTCCTCTCCTGGGCCTCCATCAGAATCGAGTGAAGTAGCGGGGAGGAAGCAAATGGCTCGATACTGTTATTTGGCGTGAATATAATGGCCTGGTCACTGCGACTGTACTAGTCGACTCAAACGATACGGTCGGCATAAACAACACGGACCCCACGTAAACTTTCCTCCGAAAAAGACGGAAGGCATTTTCGATACTCGAATTGTTTACCGCATGCCACCCGTGCCCCCAACCTCGAGAGGCGAGAAGAGAAGACTGACCTTCAGCAGAGCACGTTTACGACCCAGTGGAATGGCCATTACATAGCCCCAGAGCCTCAATTCTATACTGGGACTGGCGACATAGACTGCGGAGGCGAACATAAGGAAAAGTCGAAGAATAATGTCCCAGGAATCGTGGGCGTGTATCTAACTAGAGAATTCACATGTAATGCTGTGGTTGTCGGAGCAAGTAAAGTGTGAGCATGTCAGACATGATCGTAGGTGTGTTTGTATCGAGAACCAACATAAGCACGATGTCTGGGTCACGACCTGCGCGACCATGTATAAATAAATATATAAATTCGGGTATTTGCAGACAAATGGTATACGGCCCCTTAAGCGGGGACAAGTGCTCCTCATAACATACGCATACCGATCTGATATCTGAGTCTGCGTTATGCATGCTGGCACACCGACCTCCGTGACTGCGTTGTTTGCGCAACGGGGATCTGGATGGAGAGGACGTCACTTTTTAATTTGCCGGCAAACAATAACGTCTCTCACTTCGAACATGCCTTCGACTGAGGCTTCCCTACTTCCAAGTTTGGGCCTGCAATACGAGTAACATGTTTGACTCGTGACATTTGTTGGAATGATAAGGAGCCGACCCCAGTAGCTTTTGTGTTGTGAGCCTCTTTGCTTGCCTTGCAAACTCACTCCCCTCTACAAGCATGATCTCATACTCGATGCATAATATGAATAAGAAATAACATTATAGGCTTCTCGAACTCTTGGAATATTCTTGGATCTGATCAAGTTATCATGTTATCCCCTAGAGCCTTGTGGATTGTCTGTTAGTGTATCTAACTTTTGACAGCCTTTCGCCTTTGACTTAAAAGCTTCGTCGGCCAGGGCAATTAGTACATCATGTGGCGTCTTTTAGCGAACGAGATACCCTTACAGCCAGATGTGGGCAAGGCTGGTGGGTGTAACAGACCCCTTCCCATGGGTGGGAGGACTAGCAGGGTGTACAATATCAGCTGCAAAGACTGCACATATATACGTTGGGCAAATGAATTGGCGGCATCTGTATCCGGATTTGCCTGTCACTGTGACCTCCACCGGGACAGCCACAGGACATCTGTGTCTACATAGGGACCACGGTTACCTTGCGCTGCAACACCCACAGTTCCACCCACACACCCCATATCCGGTATATACCTGAAGAATAAGACCGGAAGGCATGTGGATGGGAGCCACGTTTCATCGACGGAGCCGGCCCACAATCCTTCAACAAGCACAACAGAAGCATTTCTGCCTAATTGGGAAAGCATGCACACCAGACTACACAAGGCGGTGACTGGACTGTAGCCCGTTCCACACAGGATGGAACCGCTTTTTGAACCTAGCACCGTCACGACGACGGTGCACCTCGTCCCATCCAGAGACGACCAGCTCTCTCCTGGAGCCAGCAATCGAGGTGGAGGGTATCATACAGGTAGGTACCTCATCAACATTCACAGCACATCATGCGCAGCCACACCGGAGAGCTCAAGCAACGTCTGCTTCTGAAATACAAGGTTACTCATCACGCACGCAAACTACTACATACGCCGTATTATTGGCCTGGATTAGTAACTCATTGGGAGCGTACATTACGTGGTTCCATTTCGCGTGCAATAGTACCTTCTACTGCATTTGGGCAATCGCCCTTTGGATCAGTCCACGTAATTCGCACCGAGCAAAGTTGTCTTAGATTCTCAAAACCTGAAATCAACATTAGTTTGTCATATACTCTCCTTCTTCATGTGCTGGTAATATTATTTTCCGTCTGCCGCTGTGCCGCATCCCTGCACTAAGTTATCTGTACAAAAGCGGTATGAGTATCCTCGTCCATTTCCTTCGGTATACATATATACGTGGACTTGATTCATCCGTGTCCAATGGTAATAGTATGAGAGCAATGAACACGAATTTTAGTACACAAAAGGCGCCTTTTACTCGAGTGACAACATAAGGTACAATATCGCTCCCTTTCCTTTTTCTTTGTCCATTATTAAATTTTGCACTTTTGAAGGTGACATTTTACTTCTTCCATACTTAATACTGTAAAGGGCTGAAAATGCCCACATTCGGATACATAATGCTTATCTTGACTTGTCTTGACTGAGCTCGAGTTTAAAGCTCAGTTAAGGGAATCTGTAAGGCACATGATGTGAGGTTTTTTAAGCTTATATTTAGACCATCAGAGCGATTGTCCAGTTAGTTATTGACGCAGTAGAAATCACTAAAGGCAATAGCTGTGTGGATAGAGTGGAGGGAGTAGGGCTATCGACTGTGTGGAGAGCAATCTTAAGCCGGCCAGTCTGATGACCGTTGATAGGCGAGCATTGTTGGATAGCGAAAACCGACATCATCGTCGTTGTCTCCAAAACCGCTCCGGATAGTTAAATCCAAGGACTGGTCCCATTTTGAATGGACCACATGAAATGACTTTTTCACATGTGGCTGTGGGAGTCTCTTGACTGTTTTCTCAGTTGTTGCGATTATCTCTCGCGCTCGCTGTAAAACTGTACACCAACCATGTAAAAATTCCCCTTGCTGACGAAGCTTTTACATCAGCAACGATAACCGATAATCCGCAAATCTCTTTGCAAGCCATATTTGTTGTTTGTTTGCAACAAATGGCGATATATATATATATATATATATATATATATATATATATATATATATATATATATATATATATATATATATATATATATATATATATATATATCACGGCATATTATATGAGATGTTTTCACTGCTGTGTAAGATGATGCTGCCCTGTGCATACCAAACGCTCTGGTGTTGACTTATGGTATTTACACCAAAAGTAAATTCGACACAAGACCACTGTGCGAACACGCTTTAGGTGAAAAATATCACTCCATCACAAATAACGTAACGTGCATTGCGTGCATAGTATCGAGAGCAAGCATGTATTCCTTTAACAACCCGTAAAGTAGGGGAAATTCTAGTGTTTAACTCACGCGCGATCTTCGCCGGAAGCAGCAGCAAGCCAACTGGCAAGAACTTCAGCTCAGTTTTTCCAGCGTTGCTTAAACCAGAACCAAATTCCCGCCATGTGGAAGCTTGGAATAATAACACCGATTCACAAAGGTGGAAGCAGAACTAATCCCTCCAACTACCGCCCAGTATCCCTTCTTCCTATACTCTCCAAGATCATGGCATCCATAGTTGCCGATGCACTGGTGTGTCATCTGGAAAACTGCAACCTCATCACTCCTGAACAGCACGGTTTCCGTCGACAGCGGTCATGTACAACTAGTTCACCAATTGCACGCAGTAGTTGGACCGAGGCAGCCGACGCTGGGGAAGAGATTGATGTGATATACCTGGATTTTTCCAAGGCTTTCGATCGTCTAGTCCATCGGATACTACTATCCAAGCTGCGTCGTTACGGGATCGGCGACCCTCTTTTAAGCTGGATCGCCAACTTTCTACTTCAACGGTAATTAGTAGTCAGAGTTCGGAGCTCTTTATCGAACCCCATACAAGTCGAGTGTGGTGTGCCGCAAGGCTCAGTTCTAGGTCCACGTTTGATTTTGGTGTTTGTTAATGACCTTGCACAGGGAATCTCATCAAACTTCCAAATGTTTGCCGAGGATATCAAGATCTGACGCAGGATCCAGGCGAAAGCCGACCAACATGTGCTTCAGAGTAGCCTAGACACGGTGTATCAATGGTCGATCCAAAACTTGTGGCATTTCAACGTCAGTAAATTCAAGGTGATTTCCATCCGACATCAGGGCAGCTACTCATAAAGGCTCGGACGAATATACCACAACAATCAACTCTCGAACGTGACTTGGGTGTTCTAGTTCAAGATGACTTGAGTTGCTCCAGGCAATCGGAAAAGGCTTTGAAGACCGGGAACTAACACGTCGGGCTGCTGCGGTGGGCGTTTGGACAAATAAATAGTTCCATATTTCGACAAATGCCCTGTGCGTATGTTCGCCCCACATCAACTACGCAATTCAAGCCTGGCATCCATGACTGAAATACCACCTTAATGCACTGGAGCAGCCACAAAGTCGGGCATCTAAGAACGTAATTGGAATGCGTAAGCTTTCCTACCAGGATAGGCTGCAAAGATTGGGGGTTTTCAAGGGAAGCTGTCGCAGACTACGAGGTGACCTGCTTACGGCATATTTGATTCTTTAAGACCCATATCATGTGTGCCGCCCTTTACTGCGACTCAGCACAAATACAACCCTGAGGGGCCACTCATTGAAACTCGCTGTACAGTACGGTAGCCTGAATTGTGTGTCTGTCACCTGTGAAATGCTCTGCTAGAGTCAGTCGTCTCTGCACCGACGCTAACATTATTTCAAAGACGGTTGGATGATGCACTTACAATGATCCACTTACAATTTGTTACTTAACACTGCGCCTCCATCCTACACCTGGAGTATACCATGGAATTAGTTTTTGTTAACTGTGGTTGCTGTGAATCTAAGAGGATCGCAGGACTGCAGCGGAGCAAACGATAAGTCCTCATTTGCTTATATACTTATTAACTATTTTACGATCTTTGTCATCATTATTGTTATGTTGATATTCCCACCAACTATTCAACGGGACTTGTAAAGCAACGCTTCTTAACCCGTATAAATTCATTGTTCGTTGTTCATTGGTACTACATGGCGGTGGTTTTTCGTTCACTTTTCCTCTTCAATAGTTCATTGTCAACCCAGCCCACATCATAGGAGTAAAAGTATAACATCGTTGTGCACCGTGTAGTTTCAACGCATCAGGCTAGTCATATGGGGTATGCTGTGTATGTGCGTGTATAGCTGACTGGAAGGGATGGACTGAGGATCTGGTTGGCATTTATACCGATCGCAAAATCTGCTTTGCTCTCAACTGCACAGGAATCCAAAAACTTCCAGTAACGTTGACTTCTTTACGGTAAGAGTGGGAATAGATGCAATGCTCAGGGTTCCTCTTGATGCGATGGGTGACGAAGGAGAAGCAACCGTTCAAAAACCAACACGTAGCTTACTCCCCATCACTTTACTCGCCAGGTGCCGACGAGCGATTCATCAGCTGTTGTGCAGAAATCTCAAGTGATGACATTTGAAAATATAAATGGCACTAAATGTAAAATAAAAGAGAGTAATGTTATATTTTTCACATTATACATCGATAATCAGATTGTGATTGGAGGAAGACTAAGCGGAATGGCAGGGAGAAAGTCACTGACGACACACATGCGCATGGAATTTCGGATCCTAACACGGGATTTGGGAAACACAAACCGAGGCAAACGCTGAAGTGCGGAACTACAATCCACTTGACTTGAGCACCGGTTGGCCACTCATTCCCTCCACCCATCCGGAAGATGCAACAGTCTATTAAATAGACATAGAGCCAATAAAAACCATGGAGATAAGCGAATAAGAGGTAGAGTCACCGCGTAATAAGCATCGTGGCACAGTAGTTTAGGGCGAGCGACACACTTCAGCTTCTGTGCCGCAGAAAAGAGGGAAACTATTGTATTTTTTCCCACGCCTCATTTTTTGTTACCAGAAATTAAACTTCTGAATCTAAGCAGGTATGCACACAGATCAAAGGAATGTACAACTTGACAAAAGTAGAATGAAATATTGTAAGTGTGTGTTTCACACGCTGCTTCCTTTTTTCTCAGTTTCAATGTTTGAGGCACTAAAGATGTACCTTAAAACAATTCTGTATACGATGCTTCCACTGTTTCCGATTGTGAGCCATGTCTTCAAGCTTGTTACGCCATTGATGCTCCTCATCTTTGGGTCTCCATCCTGGGAAACGTACGGGTCCAACGGCGGCTAGACGCGAGGTCAGCGATTTCATATGCTGTCGCCAAGTGGAAAGCTGACCACCAAGCAGTCGCCTCCAGTCAGGTCCTTGACGAGAGAATGGACCGCGGCGCGGTAGATGCTCAGGCGCTATGCATAGGAAGTGAACAAGCCATCTCAACTGGCGCAACAAAACCAATTTGTGGAAGGGAATTCTTGAATTCCCCTCGCCTCGACGTCGAACATCATCACCTGGAACTCATTGTTGCCACCATACACGAGAGATCCTCCTTACACAACCGTTGTCAAAGGCAGAAAGACGAGGTGAATGGGCCGGGACACGCTCAGATACGACAATACCGAGCGAACGGATGTACTGTAAACACGACCATTTGGCGAGAATGAGAAGTCGTAACGACATCACAAGTGCCTCCGATTGACAAATGCTGATAGGGCTTTAGCGATGCGAAGCGAAACTTGCTTGCTGATAGTAACTCTGGCAGAAACACACCTCTCAATGTAGACGAAACTATCTACGCCTTCAAGTTGTGCACCTCCAGGAATGAGCACAGGAGCAGGTGTAGGCCAATCCTGGAGCAACACTTTACACTTCGATAGGACGAAGCCCATGTCATACTTAGATGTTTCAACCACCAAACCATACAAAAAGACTTGCATACTCTGTGGTTCGTCTCCAAGTAAGTCGATATCCTCAGCATAATCTAAGTCGGTCGCGCCCTCACCCGGTGGAAGCTGTAGGCAGAAATCTTAGAAACCTTCTAGCGCTTTTGAGAGGACGTCTACGGTTGCGAAGTTGAAGAGAAATGGGGACATAGGGCAGTCTTATCGCACACCGCTATTGACAGCGACGGACAATGATAGCTTGCCATAGACCCTCACTCTGCCGGAGGTATGAAGGTAAAGTGCACGTAAGAAGGCGGCATACTTCTCTCACACCCCGTTATTCAGCAAGTAACGAGATAAAGTGGATCAATCATCCGAGTCAAATGTAGCCAGTATGTCTACGAATACGACGATGGTGGGCCTGTGACGAATGTCGCGATGTTCGAGGAGTTGGCAGCTCGTGTAGATTTGATCCATGCATCCAAGACCGGGACGGAAACCAGTTTGCTTTTTCGCGTACTAGAGTTAGTCTAGGAAGCAGCGTGGTGGCCAAAAGTTTGGAGGCAACCAAAATAAGACTAATCCCGAGATGATGGACACATGAGGTGCGGGCGCCTTTCTTGAAACCCAGGACAATAGATGACTGGTCAGATTTTGGCGAACTACGAAGTCAGCTGGTTAATGATGGCATGTCGCCGTAGCTGATTAGCTCCAGAGGAAGTCCGTCTGAGCCGGCAGTCTTGAATCGTTGTAGGGCCCGTATCTGAAGATAATCTTTAGCTTCGTTGAGTGGATTCAGTGAGAGGAGCCAGAAGAGACAACAAGGTGTACTGCATGCACTGAGGGACGATGGACGCCAGTTGAATTACGAGCGGAAATGCTGGGTCCATCGATCCAAATGCCACCGTTGGTTGGTGATCGGAGACAAATGAGCCTCACCACTAACCTCAATGACACTAGGCTTGCTGAGGTCAGTGAACCAAATGAGTTGGAGAAGCCTGCTAGTGTTGCCCTAGAGGGCAGTAGTCTCCACTTTTAAAGCACGATCCGACCACCATGCTCTGCCATCCTTGCGTAGGCTCTGTTTGAGCAGCCGGTTAGCAGATTGTCGTCACACGTTGCAATCTGATTCTGCCGGGATATCTTTGCGGCGGTCGAACAGCACCAGAAAGAGAGTAGAAATCCAAACTTTACATCCACGTCCCGGTTGCGCAAACAGCGCATTTCGTGGAAGTCACTGTGCTGGTATGCGTAACATGGGGCCGAGCCATCGGAGCCTGATACGTGACATAACGGTGCTGAGCTGTTCACTAGGCCTTCATGCACCAAGTACGCTGGCCGAACACACTCATTTTCTACGAGGTGTGCCTACCACACTTAAACCAAACTGCGAAGGCTCCGATGGTCGAACGCAGCTATTCTCTTCATGTCTACCCAAATAGCGGGAAATGCTTCACGGCCGTACAGTAGGCTTGAACATAGCTGCATTGTAAACTCAATGCTTTAGGGCGAGAGGGATTTCGCGCCGATGCTATAGGTGGCGAAAATTGGCAAAACCGCGTCGACCTTGTACTGTGCGGTTCATTATCTCACCTCCTATACCACAGCGATGATATAGCCGCCTAGGTTTTTTGAACTTCTGAACTACTAGTTAATTACTACTAAAGGTCATCGCAGTGTTGGGTCCCCGCCAATCTTGGAGATGGATTTTACATTTCGAGGGTGTAGAGCACAGTCCGAAACAGTTAACAGTCAACGCTAATCTATCAGTTGATGCTCGGCACGCTTGTGGATTGCCACAGATTAGAGTACGACCGCCAGTATACTTTACGCTGATAAAACATCAGCTTGGTGCAGTTCTAGACCATCTAAGCTGTATCCAGTGAACCTAGACTGGTTCCTAAATATTCCCACTGCCGTCTGTTGACCCGTATCAACTTTCCCGAAACCCAGTTCGGACTCCGTTGTGATTTTCGTGGGGCCAACGCGATCTCAATTCACGCAAGCGACTGGACGGGAAATTTCGGAAATCGGATTTGACAACCGACCATCCCTATTTACACGGACTGGATTTAATTTGAACGTTTCAAAGCTTCGCAATTTTTGAGAAGCTCAATTTTGCACTTTCTGTTCAGGATCTTCACAGTGCATCACAATGATTATGATCACAATCGGAGAAGCATCTGCAAAATAAGACACAAGCTGCTGCACTTCCCGCCACGTCTATTTTCATAACGAAGATCACATGAACTGCGGCGCACAAACATGTGATCTAAATCAGCTGATGGACGATAGCACCTCGATTTTAAATTGTGGCTTACAAAGATGAATCGGAATGTGACAGGCTGTCTGAGCTACGTAACAGCCCGGTTACTGTTCCATCCATGTCTAATCGGAAGTTACGCGCGGTGGAGTATATTCGTGACCGGTATCGCTGCAGTGATAGTTTTGCCATTATCCATTTTTGGTCTTGTTGGAAGCGTTATCCTTGTCATCCGGTTGACAAACGGGGTGAAATTGCCGCAGTGGTTGAACAAATGGTGTGTGATGTGTTTCATCATTGATTTGTTATTCGTTTTTGTTTGTTGTCTTCTACTCAGTGTTCCTCATTCGCTACAGGCGTGGTGGGGACTCGAGCATTTACCGTTGATCACCCGCGATCACGGGATGTGTGGCATTTTTCGAATGACACGAGATTTTCTTGTGGGATTACGACTCGATTTCAGTCTTTGCCTACTCTGGCACATAACCACTTTCAGCATGGAGGACACATTCGACGTTCGAGCATCTAAATTTGCATTGTGCTTCATTATGGTGTTATGTCTGGCCCTGATACAAGTGTGTCCATCCCTTGTGATTCATGGCGTTTGGCAGCATGATGGGGCTTTCTTGTGTGCTCCAGATCCAGCGTGGTCACGTGTCTACCACCACTACTACTGGCTGCATACCTTATGCTTCGTCGATGGACTCATCCCGGGTAGTTGTATGGGTGTGCTGTGGATGGTGTTATACAAACAAAGGAAAGCATACTGCGTACTTTTGGACCGGCTGAGGAACATAACGAGAGTAGACAACTTTTTCACCATGATCATGAATGGAAAAGAGCTGGAACTGTGTCGCTCGAAAGACAGTAGCAGCGTGATACTTATGCACACATCGATACTGTGTGGGTGCCGTTTAGGTGCGTGTATGTACAAGATTTTCTTGTACTTGTGGCAAGGAGCACACGTAAGTCTATATCAGTGGTCTGTGACGAAATTCCACTTGGCATCATGGTTATATTCCACAGAGCTTCCAATTTATTTTGAATTGGTTTCAATCAGCTTTGAGTTCATTTGGTGGGCGACAAATTTGACGGATATCGAACCAGCGTCGAGTGCTACCAAAAGACAAAATACCTGTTGCTCATTAAGGCAACTGTTAATCCATCGACCAAAGTCAGAGCGAGCAGCAGAAAAAGTTGGAGTGGAGCGAGATCAGCAAAGGAAAAGAAGGCGAGCGTTAATAGAACTCGAAGAGCTCAAACTTCGTCTGTACAGTGAGCGAGATTGCCTTACGAGAGGTCGTCCGTTTCACTTAAACAAATCTTCATCAATCGATACGGGAATCCAGAGCACGCTTGAGGCGTAAAGTTAATAACGATCACTTGATCAAGTCTATCTATAAAAAGTCCAATGCCATATTTTTCCAATGTCCCTTTGTATATTCTATGAAATGGTACAAACTAACTGTTAAAGCTTTGCACACGGTTACTTTGTCGCACAGTTATGTGATAGCACTGCAGACACGCTCACTGATAGTGAACGATGAAACGTTAGCCATGACTGAGTCGAGTTGTGGGAAGAAAGTGTATACCAGCAATCTCATTACCCCATCTGTTAGGAAGTCGGCTGGCTTTGGGAGCGGGCTGCGCGGTTTCCTGTAACATTTCCGAGCCGAACTCATTTGGACTTTCCACGCGTGGGCGCCGTTAGTGGAGGGCGTTTCATCCGTTCCGACGTGATCGAAATAACTAGGATATGTTTAAAGTTGGGATAGGAACGCCAGCCTCTTGTCATGGAGAGAGACACGCAATGTGAATCATAGCTTCGGTTGACTCTGAAGTCAGTCTCTGCCATTCCAATCATCAGGACCGTATCAGAAGTGGAGGAATCCCGCTGTTGCTCATCACAACAGTGACCCCACGACCGGATTCGGCCATTTTTGGACTAGTCGGGTAGAGGTGGTCTGAGCTGAGAGTGGAACTCGTGGCATAATGGTTAACCGCTGGCGTCTTGAGCATTAGACCACTGACAATTGTGAGCCACGATTCACACAGCAGTTAGACTCCACTGGTGGTGTCTCCGGCACACCATAATAGCTGAAAAGTTTCGTCAGTATGCTGATCATTACGTCGTCGGTCGCTTCAGCAGACCTAATGAAATTGGCACGCAAGAGTTTTCACAAGGTCCAGTTGTCAATGACCATGAGGCTAATTCGGCGTTACTGAGTGGCATATATATATATATATATATATATATATATATATATATATATATATATATATATATATATATATCCACAGTCTGCTACCATTGTGCCATCAGAACCATGGCAGAAGAAAAAAGTGGAGAAGACAAAAACACGAAAGGTGATTAAGACATAGGAACCGATCTTTTTGTTTTACACACGCCATTTTGAATTTTTTGTTTTCGTTTTGTTCGTTTTTTGTATGTATTAAAGGGGATATAATGGCAGAACAACACTGACGCCACTTGTGTCTGTTGCGGGACTTGACGTCCAGTATTTCCAACCACTGAGATTCAGCATCTCC
This sequence comes from Dicrocoelium dendriticum, assembly GCA_944474145.2. Classification (NCBI taxonomy): domain Eukaryota; kingdom Metazoa; phylum Platyhelminthes; class Trematoda; order Plagiorchiida; family Dicrocoeliidae; genus Dicrocoelium; species Dicrocoelium dendriticum. The sequence continues at coordinate 41,926,304 of OX104059.1, read as the reverse complement.
TTGTCCTCAACCTGGAACATGGACCGGTCCGACTAACGCCAAACTTGAGGTTGCCTTCTTCATGCTCCTTCCCCACGTCATTGGCTGTCCACCGCTGCACTTTTTCCAATCTCTCCCTTGGAGTACAAATGGCGCTAGATGTGGAAGGCGATGGGTTGGCATACGCAAAACGTGCCCGAGCCAACGCATACGATGTCGGAGAATAAAGTCCTGTAGAATGGCACGATTCGCTCAAATCACTCGGTCTTGCACCTCTGCGTTGCTTACGTGGTGTTGCAACCACACCCGAGCAATCCTTCGTAAATTGCGATTGTCAGCGACTGACAGCCGCTTCATGTCTTCCGAGCGAATAGGCTTAGTCTCACCACCGTACAAGAGTACTGCAAGGACGGAAGCATTGTACACACTGCCCTTGAGCTTGAGACTGACATCACGACGACGCCATAGGGGTCTCAGTTTGATGAATGCGAGGCAGGCCTTTGCAATCCTTTGTGAGACTTTATCTCCAACACTGCCACCAGTCGTGATGCAACTCCCTAGATAAGTAAAGCGAGGGACTTGCTCCAGAACATGTCCAACAATGGTCAGCGTAAGTTCAGGTACTTTCCAATCCTGGAGCAGCATTTTACATTTTCTCGGAGTGAAGCCGTACTTAGACGGCTCCATCGCTAAGCGGTCCAAAGCGCTCTGGACGATTTGTGGGTCGTCCCCAGCAAGGCGATATCATCGGCGTAGTCCAAGTACCTGACTCTATCTCTAGGGAGGAGCTCAACTCCGCAGTTCTGAACATCTTCCAGTACACTTTGGACAACATCTTCGATGGCGAAATTGAAGAGGCAAGGTGAAATAGGGCAACCTTGGCGAACGTCGCTGGTCACAGCAAATGAAAAGTGAGTGTGGCATAAGCCAGACTTTGCCCGATTTGGGACTGTAAAGTTCTTCCATGATAGTTACAAGCTTGCGGGGCACACTTCTTCAGTAAACAGTTCCACCACGCAGGTCTATCCACTAAAATCAAATGCCGCTCGGATGTACAAAACGAAACGTTTGGTGTCCGCCGGTGGATGTGACGAAGTGCGAGAATTCGGCGAAGCGTGAAGATTTGGTCGAGGCAGCCGCGGCCTGGACGAAATCAGGCTTGTTCTTCTCAGGAAAACTCCTCTCTAATCGTTGAAAGCCTGCGACTCAGGACAGACATGAAGATTTTGGATGCGACAGGGATTAACCAGATTCCGCAGTAGTTGCAGCAATCATCGCGGGAGCCCTTCTTGTAAATCTGAACAATGACCGATTCTCCCCATGAGTCCGGAACCTTCTCCTCAGCCCATACTTTCGTGAACTGCGATAGGATTTCACGGACAAGTTCACTCCCGCCATCTTTGAATAGAGCCGGTGATAGACTGTCGGGACCCGGAGTCTTGTGACGTTTCAAAGATTGGATTACATTTCGAATCTCTGCTTCATTTGGGGGGGGTGTGGAGACAGGCCAAGCATCATACATTAGGGCTGGAGGTGTCACAGGGGGCTGTATTCGGTGGTTAAACTGAAGAGCAAAATGTTCTACCCAGCGACCCAATCGTTTTTGAAGGTTGGCGATCTACGTGCCGTCTGATTCGCAAATCGTCTGGCTGATAGCATGGAAATTGCAACCGGTGGCCTTGATGATGCAAAATAGACGGCAGAAGTTGCCAGTTGATGCAGCAGCTTCAATCACATCAGCTTCTTTTGACCACAAAGATTCACGATCAGAGCGAAGGCTTTCTTTCAGCTGTCGCGTAATAGAACGGCGGTGTTCGTTGTACTCTGCGCCAGCAGGCACCGCTCATCGGCGATCCAGCCATTCCGAATAGCTTCCCGAGATACAGCTTTTGGGAGTAGAATGAGCGACGGCACAGCTGGACAAACCGACCAACAGCAACATTTGTTGCAGAGTTGACCAGTGTTGATCAACATCCAGAGTGGGAGAGAGAGCGAGATTTGCACGAAGCCTTTGTTGCTACTCTTTCTTCATCATTGGGTCCTCCAACTTGTAGGTGTTCAGTCGGGTGTGTTTTGACCTAGGCGATCCACCGAAACGTACGCAAACGGTCGTACATACCAGTGCATGATCGGTATCGACGCATGCTGACCAAAATGATCGGCAGTCGCATACACTGCCGCGCCACCTGTTACTTATAGCTATGTTGTCAATCTGTGGCCAACGCTGGGTTGATGATAGTGGGCGTCAAGTGGTTTACTGGCGTCCAGGATGACGAAACCTGGTGCTGGAGAGGAATTGCTGATGATCAGCAAACAGACTAAGCAGCCTCTCTCCGTTGTCTGAGCCAACATCATCATATCCATACGGTCCCCGAGGTGGCGCTCACATGGCATCAGACGACCGACACGCGCGTTGAAGTCTCCTGGCAAAACAATGACGTCTGTTTTAGGAGCCCATAGGAGCAGCTCATGAAGTTTCTGGTAGAGCTGGTCTTTGACTGTGTCCGAGCTACAGTCAGTGGGCGCGTAGGCAGATATCACGAAGAGAGCACGCTTTTCGACTTGACATCTGCTAATTTTACCAAAGCCATGGAGCCTCATCGCATAAAGGCGACTATTGATCGGAATCCAATCAATCAAGGCAGCCTCGACTATAGCACTGAGGGCGATTCCAACACTAGCTTGCCCAGATGCGGCAGACGGCGTCACCAGAGAGGCGTAGATGGAAGCGGGTGCGTGGGTGGAGCGGGGAAACCAGCTGGTAGACCGAGTTAGAGTCCTGGACTCGTGTTGCCTTCAGGCAGCAGATTTCAATTCCAAGGGTCTCCAGCTAGCGTGCAAGTTTAGCTTGTTGATCGATCTGCAGTAACGTGCGTACGTTGAAGGCTGAAATTTGAACTGCGTTCCGGGTTGCAGGAGCGAAGATGGGAGACTTTGGGACTGGCAGCGCTCTGTTGAGCACTGCGTAGTTGAGTTGTCAGATGTCACGGGAACAGGTTCATCGGTGTAGGTGGGGTTGATCGCCGTAGAGGAATCAGGTAAAAATGGGTGTGAATGGTACAAGGGAAGGATAGGTAAAATGGTGGTGTGTGCTTGTAAAATTGGCATAGTAACATGAGTGAATAGCATCGTAGCAGCAAGAGAACGGGTGAATGGTTGGGGTTATGAGTCCATGGTTCGTCAGTGGGCGAGATACTACCGGGTTGCCCATGCCGAATTAGAGGGTTGTCTTAGGGGGTCATACCCCGAGCCTTTGATCAAGGATCCAACCTACAAGGCAGCAGGACGATATGAGGTAATCCCAACCCGTTGGGATCCGGTGACCAAACAAGTGGTTCATACGCCTTTATGACCGCATCGGACCGGGGGTCCAACACACGCTTGAATTACAATGCCACTCAGCGAGAGGCAAGGGACAGTGACTCTATTTAGTGGCGCATCACAGTGTTGTTAAACGGACATATGTGACTTTTATAAGAGGAACGCTTGCCAGGCGAAAACCTACCACGTCCTGGAACACTGCCGCTGAACCATTCGCCGCAACGGGATAATCCCAAACCATCCAGCTGGCACCACGAGGAGGTTGTTCAGCAAGTCAGCCTACTGAGTGACTTACAGGCATGTGTACACCTGTGGCATGATTTAATCATCTGTTCCAGCCACGAGTTGATGTTTGGCGAGTGCGCAAAACGTCGCGCAATTATTGAGAGTTCGGTGTTGCTGCTCCCAACCTCGACACCCCATAGCCGGTCTCGTCCTCCTTTGGACTCATTAGATGGAGACAGTTTGAATGGGAGTGGACCTCGAGGCTTAGTGTTCAGAGGTTGACGCCTTGACCAATATGGCTCTAAGATCCGTGAGCAACGCTTGGCCCAGCGGTACACCAAATGCCACTTAGAATCCCTTACCACTGTGCCCTCCTCTTCAAACGCCAGATGGCATGACGCTGACTACGGAGGATGCGGCGAACGCCTTGCGGCTGCAGTATGCTTCAAACTTTCAATGCATTCCTTGGTCATCTGTTCCTTTGTCAGCAGCTGTTTTACAACCAATACTTACGCATATAACTTTCACGGCGGGGATGGTATTAAAGAAGTTGTTGTGTATGCGTAAGCACAACTCTCCTGGAATCGACAACATTCACCCTAAGTCCATTGCGGTAATGGGAGAAAGTTTTGCAGAGCATCTGGCACGATTCTTTCAACGCTGCTTCGATCAGATGTATGTACCCGAGATGTGGAAATGTGGGATCATAACCCCAATTCACAAGGGCGGTAGCCGTTCTGACCCAGCCAACTACCGTCCTGTAACGCTTCTCCCGGTCCTGTCAAAGGTTATGGAAGCAATTGTTGTTGACGTATTAACAGCCTATCTAGAAGAGTCTGCCTTCCTTGCACATGAACAGCATGGTTTTCGACGGAATCGATCGTGCACCACAAGTCTGCTGCTAGCAAGATGGAGTTGGACCAAATTAATTGACAGCGGTGCAGGAGTGGACGTGGTCTACCTAGATTTCTCAAAGGCCTTCGATCGACTAGACCATGGAATCCTGATCTGCAAACTTCAGAGCTTCGGCATTGGTGATCCGCTCCTAGGATGGATCACAAGCTTTCTTCTCCACCGGAGCTTAGTGGTAAAAGTGCGTGGGTCCCTGTCCCACCCAATCAAAGTCGAATGTGGTGTACCACAAGGATCGGTACTGGGGCCACGATTGTTTTTGATGTATATTGACGACATAGCGGCCCTCATTCTTTCCAACTGCCTACTCTATGCCGACGACATCAAGGTCTGGAGAGCGATCAATACACCAGACGATTCCGCAATACTTCAAGAGGATCTGGATAAGGTGTATGCGTGGTCAGTTCAGAACCAACTCTCACTCAACACAGAAAAGTGCAGAGTATTACACTTACGTCACCAATCAGCATTCTTCTATAAACTGGGTGACCATGTGCTTCACACAACTGCTGAGGAAAAAGATTTAGGGGTCTTGATTCAGTCCGACCTTGGTTGTTCAGCCCAGGCAAAGAAAGCATCGAACGCGAGCATTCGAAATTTGGGCCTTCTCCGGCGCATATTTGGATGCTTCGATCCATCCGTTTTTCACCAACTTCTAGGTGCATACATACGACCATACGTGGAGTATGCAAATACAAGTCTGGCAGCCGTGGCTGAGGAAAGACCTCTCTGATTTAGAGAAACCTCAACGACGCGCAACGAAGAACGTGAAAGGTTTAGGCCAGTTACGCTACGAAGACAGACTGAGATTGCTCGGGATATTTAGTGGTCAATATCGACGACTACGGGGAGATTTGATTTTGTCTTATCAGATTCTGACAGACCCTAATCATACCTGCCGCCATCTGCTGGAGCTCAGTAACAACAACAATCTGAGAGGCCATCATCTGAAGCTGGCAGTGCAGTAAAGCCGTTTGGAATGTCGACGGAATTTCTTTTCCGTGCGTGTTTGCAAAGTCTGGAATGCTCTCCCAGAATCTATAGTCAGTGCACCCAACCTGATCGAGTTCAAAAATCGAGTTGATGGTGCACTCACTTCATTGCACTATCTCCCATAGTACAGTCTAATTTTGAGAGATCCAAAATCCATACCTTAAAAATAATTTTCCCCCCCACAAATTTCAACAGTGAATTTATATTTTGACGCTTCAAACTCAAACACTTTGCCCTATGCGAATTTCAAGGGGCGGAGACTCTTTTAACCACATACTCCATACCTCATGATCCCCTCCGGAGTTATAGTGGATTATTATTTTGACACTTCAAACTCGGTGAGTCCACAAGCTTGTAGTGACTCGTTGTTAAACGATTTTACTGAATTGGTTTCCATTGAATTTTTCACACTTCTTTGATTTTCGCACTGATCACCCTACGGGATTTGTCAAGCTTTAGCTTTTATACCCGCATAAATCCATTGTTCCATTGTTCCCACCCAAGCTATCTCCATCTGATGCGTCCAAAGGAGGACGAAACCCGCTATGGGGTGTCAGGGTTGGGGGGGGGGGGAGCAAATCCGAACCACGAATTCAGATACGGTCATTGTGCTCGTAATGACCGACGTCAACTTCAAAGAGGACCGAGGTCTGGATAGAGATTGCGAGCTGCAATCCAACCACACAGGGGGTACAGCAAATGCCACTTGGAATTCATGCAATTATTTTCATCCTTTTAAAACCTAGTTGTCTTAGACAAAAATACTGTAAAAGCCTCCAGTGACGATCTCTGGGGACGAGGACTCATTCGGCTGGCAACGAGCATCTGTTGACAATTAATACTTTATCATTCCCTCGGAACAGCTTGTGCATTTCACCCGCCATTTTATCCTTTGCCGCTGCGTAGCTTGGTAACTGCTAGCTCAGTGAAGGATTAGATCTCAGACTGATGCGTTACGTACCATTTCGAAATCGACCGGAAGTTTTCTGAGTCTTTTTATCAGTGCTTCGTTCACCTCTGGCTTCAAGGAAATCGATGTGATGAAAATTCTTCCTGCTGGAGATACCGATTTTCCAGTTACGGAGAAAGAGTGTAAGTTTTTCCATGTCGTTTCTCCCAAAGTAGCAACCATGTGATGTAGTTCGTCAGTGTTGAAATCGGTTCGCCATGTAGACAGAGAAAATAAATAAATAAATGAGTATATCCCCCGACTGGAGGGATACGTTCTCTTCTGTAGGCTGACCATTAGTGTAGCGATTTGCGTCAACAGTTTGTCTATGAACTTGCATTCAATATGGATCAGTGGTGCAATGTTTTGTTGAGTATTACTAAGTAGGATTATTTGAATGTTACTGTTGTCATTTGATTTTGGGCTGTTTTCCATGTGTGCACCAGTGGATTGTTGAAGGCCGAAGAATGAACAAATTTGGCATGAAAAGAAAAGTGCTCAAATGAGATTATAATGTGAATAAGTTCGTGCTCGTGCTTAATTGCAGTGGCAGTTTATTCCACAGATGGGCATGTCACACCGAAAAGAAATTTAAGCGGATGTTTTGCTTGGTCATCTGCAAGAAGAGTTGACGTTTCCCATTGTGAGTGGGATAGCTTGAGTCATTTTGTAAAGCAATAGCCATACTACATATGAATACTCGTGCGTATATTATGATGTGGAGGAGAGTGAGATTACTTTTTAGCCACCGAAACCAGAGTGGGTCGAGCTGGAGGTAAGAACATCGTCTCTCATAACTAGGCGTTGATGAGCTTCCAAGAAGCATTTTTATGAAGGAGCGCTGGACATTTCCCAAAGCAATTCTACCGGTTCTGCGTATGTGGCTATGTATGGTGGTGGGTCGCACTATGAGTTTAATGATTCAAGTAGTGTTTGGGGCAGTGAAATTGACCTGGTGATGTAGCCTTTTAGTTACTTCGCTTTCCCTACTTGATGTTCAGAGAAGTTGCAACTGGTAGAGTACCGAATTCTCAGTTATAGAACGGATTACGCAGTTGAAATGGATGTGCCAGCAAAAGTGATGTATCCTTATGGTATACTGCATCTGACAGAGTAGCTGAGATTTGTTTGCAGAAATTCTCAATGATTTAGTTTCGCTCCACTTTTTAGTGATGATAGGTTTTCGCGTCTATTTTTAAATATAGCTCCAAGTGGTCTGGTATAAATATGAGTACACCGGTATACTGTCCTCCGCACACAAAATGGGCGCCCGTGTTGGATGCAATCACAAATGTCGCTTAAGTAAATGAAGCAAAGCAATGGGTCCAATACAATGCCGAACCACACCACTAGTGATATTTCTGGGAGGGGAACAGTTTTGACCAGTCTGTACTACTTGTGTTCGGTCGTACAGAGATGAGTCGAACCAGTTCTATAGAGGATTACTCAAACACGGCCAACAATGGTTTGTGCACTTTTTGCATATATCCAGAAGGATGATGATGAAAACCATGCCAATGACGCCAGCCATATTTAAACTCGGTTGGGGGTGTGAAACCACTTGGAGTGTAGGATTAAAGCATAATAAACGATAAGTATTTTTGATAGTTAAAGTACTGTTTTTTATTAACTTTTTAGGTAACCCTACCAGACCACTCAGCTTAGGTTGCAAAGTAGTGTTTCTTAGCGCGTATAAAGCCACTAGTCATTGTTCACCACAACGACAACACCGGAAGTCTGCACCGTGCAACATGAGCCAATGTGCAGTCAGGATTAATATGGAAAACGTCATCTACGTCCTGTGGTACATATGGCTAGCGTCATTAGGAAAACGACTGCTTCAGAGATACCTTTAAACAGATGACATACGCAAGTAGAAACGACGTTTCTAGGACAACGTAGTATCAAGTAATGATCCCTCAGTTTTTTATGGTTGCCGAATTATAGTAAGGAGCTGCATGCGTGATGTCATCATCATCATCATTATACATGTCAGCTAGAGATGGTAAAACACCTCCGCTATTGTACCGCAATACATAAAGGAAATACATACATAAATATAATATATAAAGGAAAAATAAATACGACAGTTGAATGCCAGCTGAGCTACCAGCAACGGATAGGCATCGTTCCGGTAAGCTACTAGCCGGCAACTAGGCAAAAACAAAAATTTAATTACGTTTTACCCTATGAGATAAGATCGTAGATGGAGGGGGAGGCTAAAGGGATGGGGAGGGACAAAGAAACTCACAGCAGGAACGCCACTGAGGTCGGCTCCTAGCCATATCAGCAAGTGTATCCAGCCAAACGTGTTCACCGTCTTTTGGACCCCAACCAGGGAGCCGTGAAGCTCCAACTGAGGCCAGCTCCGAAGTGAGGGCTTTCATTCCTCTCAACCAAGTCATCGCTTGGCCACCTCTCCTCTTCTTACATCCACATCCCCGGTGAGCAAACAACGCACGTCGAGGGAGTCGGTGGGCTGGCATGCGCAACACGTGGCCCAGCCATCGGAGCCTGGTGAGTGAAATGACGGTGCTGAGCGGTTCATTCCCTTTTCCTAGGCCGTAAACAAGGCGTCGAACACGCTCGTTACTCACGCGGTGTTCCCACCAGATGTGAGCCAAACTGCGAAGGCACCGATGGTCGAACGTAAGTAGCCTCTTCATGTCCGCCGATCTTAGGGGCCAGGTTTCGCAACCGTACAGTAAGGTCGAACGTACCGCTGCATTGTACACTCTACCCTTCAGGGCGAGAGTAATGTCGCGCCGTCGCCGTAGGTGGCGAAGGTTAGCAAAAGCACTTCGAGCTTTCGCTATGCGGTTGGTGATCTCGTCTTCGATCCCAAGGGCGCTGATACAACTTCCCAGGTAATTGAAGTTGATGCGTGATGTGGATCATGCAGAATCAAGTTGACCATTAGAAAGTCACTTCGTAATCGACCATACTGTCCGTTGAATATTCCCAATCGTTTTAGACTTTGATAGTATTATAGATTACATGTCCCGATGACATACTCGGAAGCGCGACGTTGAGTCTGCTCCAGTGCAGTGAGGTCGGGTTTCAGCTATGGATGCCAGGCTTGAATAGCGTATTCGACATGGGGGGCGAACATACGCACTGATATCCATTTGTCCCAACGCCCGTCGCAACAGACCGATGTGTAGGCTACCAGTTTTCGCTATCTTTTCGGACTGCCTGGAGCGACCCAGCTCATCCTGAACCAGCACCCCAAGTCACGTTCGACAGAAGATCGCTGCAATAGATGCGTTCCGAGCATGTAGGAGTAGTTGCTCTAGTGCAGTATGGAGAGTATCTTTCATTTGCGCACGTTTAATGTCAGTAGATTTTGGGCTGACTACTGCTACACCATATAAAAGACACACTGAAGCTGTTTCTGATCGGCACCCGCCTAAATCCTACATCGTACCTTCATGCCGTCAGCAAACAGTAGGATTATTGAAACGGTTGTTTGTAGGAGGGCATAAATAGGTGTTGGTTACGTTTGGTTGCCCGCGTAAGTTTGTAAGTTTGATTGAATGTCTGCACAGTGGTATGCGAGCGAGGGTGCAGCTGAGTGGAGACCTCGGATGACTTTGCAGTTGTCTCTGGTGTGAAGCAAGGCTGTGTCTTAGCTCCTGCTCTGCTTAATATATATCTTCATGCCATGCTGTCCTGTACTTTTGATGCCGCTTGTGCTTACGGTGTTCGTGTGGAGCACCGTATTGATGATGGGTTGCTGAACATCTGTCGTTTCGGTGCGAGAACTCTAGTCTGTGAGACAACTATCCGTACGTTGCTGTTTGCTGACGACTGTGCGTTGTTTGCACACAGCGCGGATGAGTTGCAGCACATGACTAATGCTCTGGCTTCGACAGCGACCAAATTCGGGCTCACCATCAACACAAGCAAAACTGTCTGTCTCTTTCAGCCTTCACCGGAGGTGCAATCTTCACTATTGCCGCGAATCAGCATTGGTGCCGAAGTATTGGAAACCACCTCCCGCTTCTGCTACCTTGGGAGTATGATGTCGACTGATCAGCAGATACACAGTGAGCTACGTATACGCGTGTCAAAGGCAGCGGCGGCATTCGGGAATCTTGAATTCTGAGTGTGGAACAACCATCAGCTTACCATTGGCACGAAGCTCATGGTGTACAAATCCATGGTGCTGTCCGTTCTATACGGCAGTGAAACGTGGACGATGTACCGGCGGGATGTGCGATATCTCGAGCAGTTCCATCAACAGTGCTTGCGACAGATTTTGTGCATCAGTTGGGGCGACAGAGTTGCAGACACGGAAGTGTTGCGACAAGGTGGAATGTATGCAGTGGACTGCATACCTTTGCTGAGACACCTGAGGTGGATCGGTCATGTGAGCCGTATGGATTCGACGCGGCTACCGAAACGAGTATTATATGGTCAGCTGAGTATAGGGAAGCGGCACGTGGAGAAACCCAAGTTACGTTACCAGGACATGATTAAAGTGAGCCTCACACGTTCTAATCTTGATTGCAGATCACGGGAATCGAAGGCGGTTGATCGGCGTGCATGGCGCGATCTGATCACGAAGGCAGCTGCCGAAGTGCAGGAGAAAGCCCTCATGCATGCAGAGAGGAAGCAGCAAGTGCGGAAGCGGCAAGCACCGATGGGTTGTTCGCCATCGACCTCAAGCGCATGGTGCTGTAGCACATGCGATCGCAAGTGCCCTAGTCAAGCAGGCTTAGTGAGCCATGAGCGAGGCCACTCGGGACCACTACCGAAGCGACGACGGGTCCTGCAGAGAACGTAGACAGAACCGGCGCAGCGTTTGTGCGTACGCTGCATTCGATTTACTAACCGCGTGCTTGCATGTTAAATCTCTTTATTTAAGGTAGTGGGTTTTCAATTTTGCCTAAATGCTTTTTGTTCTCATATAAATGTCTACCTGTACTCTATTCTATAAACTTGCACGCTTCGCTTAAGCCAATTAAAGTCAATTCCCATAGCATGTTCGTGTTTGTGGCATTTCCGTAAACTATACCTTATGAGCTCGTGAACTTACCTCGAATTCCTTGGTAAACAACTTATTTCATATGCTCATTAATCTAAGGTTTATGTCACCGTTTCCTTATGCATTACTCGATACTTTTCTTTGTTTGCTTTCTCTCAAGTGATTGGCTGTTGCTTGATATCCCCGGTGTGGCTGCACTTGATATGCATGTTGACAAGGTGCCTACCTGTCTATTACCCACTACCTCGTCCATACTGGCTCCAAGAGACAGTTTGTCGTTGCTGGAGGGGACGGGGTGCACGGTCCTTGTGGCCGTGTTAGGCTCGAAGAGTGGTTCCATGCACTCAGTGTGGAGCGGACAACGGTACAGCCACCGCCTTGTGTGCGCTTGATTTCCCAAATACAGCGTGCTTGTGTTTGCCTGTGAAGGAGTGTGGGCCGGCTCCGTTGATGAAACGTGACTCCCATCCGCATGCCTCCCGGTCTTATTCTTCGGGTTTACACTGGGTATGGTGTGTGTGGTTGGAGCTGTGGGTGGTGCAGCGCAAGCCACCCATGGTCCCTCTGTAGGCGCAGGCGTCCTGTGGCTGGCCACCGTGATAGGCAAATCCGAAACCGGATGCCGCCAACCATAAATAGGTACAAAAAATAATCGTGGCCCTAGTACTGAGCGCTGGGACACATCCCACTCGGATTGTATGGAATCAGATAGATGGCTTCAAACTCTGACCACTGATTGACGGAAAAAGTTGGCGATCCAGCTCAGTAGGGGGTTATCGGTGCCGTATTACTAGAGCATGGAAAGAGAATCCGAAGACGTTGACGTGCGAAGGCCTTAGGATAATTTCAGTAGAGCAGGAACGAACAGCATTTATGCGGGATAGCCTGAATTCAGATTATTTCGTGTCTTCTCATTCAGCCACTTACAGACTACTCGTGGAAAGAGTAAAGGAATGCAACTGAAAAAGGCGGTCAATAGGAAAATCAATAAAACGCTGAGCAAACCAAGGTCATTGCCTGCGTCTTACCAGGGCAAAGCAAGACTGGCCACAAAGTCTACCTGTTTGCAAACGTTTGGTTTCAATCGTCGGATGGTCGAGGCTTCAGCGAAACGAAGCAAGCTCTTGTTGTTTTGTCTGCTGATAACTTTGAATGCGTCACGTGGGTTTTCGCACAAGGTACAATCGAGCAGATGCTGAGCGATGGAGCTGGCAGGGAGTTTAGGTCCACTATTTGCCAGGTTCCGTGGAACATGTTCCATGATCCTAGTTGATAACCTTCTCTCGGTTCGGGGCGGAACTCCGCCCCCGAGGCTAAAGACTTCCCCGTTTGTATGGATTGCCAAAAATACACAAAGAAGGGATTGCACTGCATCCTATTCTTTCAGTGGTTGCAGCGCCGCACCAGAAACTGGCACGATGGTTGGCAAAGCGACTCGATCCCGTACGTGCTGAGCTAGCGGTGCACAGACTAAGACACACTTTTGAGTTCGTTGACAAAGTTCGACCCTTGAATGTTCAAGATAAGCACATTATATCATTTGATATCTGTTCCCTTTTCACGAACGTTCCTTTGGATGAGACATTGAGCATCATAAGTAAGCATGCAGACAAAGTTGGCCTGCCTGCACATCGATTGAAGACCTTACTCAACATTTGTACGAAAGACGTCCAATTTTGCTTTAATGGGGATATGTATCGTCAAATTGAAGGAGTGGCGATGGGTAGCCCTCTCGGACCGATTCTAGCTGACATCTTTATGGGTCATTTAGAGAGTAACTTACAACACGATGTCATTGGAGCAACACACTTTTACACGAGGTATATTGACGATACTTTTGTTGTAGTCGACACTGTCCAACAAGCGAAAGTCCTTTTGGGAACGTTAAACAAATGTCATCCTAACATCAAGTTCACTATGGAAAGTGAGTCAGAGGATTCATTTCATTTTCTTGACGTTTCACTTAAAAGAAAAGCAGATGGTTCACTGATAAGATCGATTTACAGGAAACCGAGCTGGACAGGACAATACCTACATTTCAACAGTTACTGTCCAATGAAGTATAAACGATCCCTAGTTCGAATTTGTTTTGTTAGAGCACACCGAATATGCTCTGAAGAGTCAATCGAGGCTGAATTACGATACATCGAATCTAACGTACGCAATAATGGCTATCCTAATAAATTCATCGCCAGGTATGGGAATAAGGTTGCTAAGAAAGAGACACGGACGGATGTCCCAAAGAAAAAGGTCTTCATCACGCTACCATACAAAGGGGAATAGAACGACAGAAGATTGTGCTACCGATTATGCCAAGCCATAAAAATGTGCTACTACGCAGCTGAGCTCGTGTTGTTACATCAAACCAAGAAGCTGTTCCATGAATCCAACTTGGATAGGCCTCACTCTCAGGTTAGCGCCTCATGTATTTACCAATTCACCTGTACTTACGGTAGCATGTACATTGGCCGAACCGAGAGAAGGTTATCAACTAGGATCATGGAACATGTTCCACGGAACCTGGCAAATAGTGGACCTAAACTCCCTGCCAGCTCCATCGCTCAGCATCTGCTCGATTGTACCTTGTGCGAAAACCCACGTGACGCATTCAAAGTTATCAGCAGACAAAACAACGAGAGCTTGCTTCGTTTCGCTGAAGCCTCGACCATCCGACGATTGAAACCAAACGTTTGCAAACAGGTAGACTTTGTGGCCAGTCTTGCTTTGCCCTGGTAAGACGCAGGCAATGACCTTGGTTTGCTCAGCGTTTTATTGATTTTCCTATTGACCGCCTTTTTCAGTTGCATTCCTTTACTCTTTCCACGAGTAGTCTGTAAGTGGCTGAATGAGAAGACACGAAATAATCTGAATTCAGGCTATCCCGCATAAATGCTGTTCGTTCTTGCTCTCTGGAAATTTCTGAACGGAAATGGCTGCATGAAAAGCTTAAAGAAACGCCTTGGGAGAATCCAAGCAGAAAACATCAGCCTCCGCTCCAGCGTCATCTGACTCGGTCCAATTACCACGTGTTATCAAAAGGTTCATTGAGCACGATCGCTGTCGATCGCTGCTCGGGCGTAATGAGTTTGCAGTTTTTCAGCTAGCACACCAACGCATCGCCCACGGTGGATTCCCTAAGATGGCGCAGTACAGAAAAAAGATAGATATATGGCGGTAGTTTAAAGTTTGGCCCTACTTTCGCCTTTATGAATCGCAGTTATTATGCCATGATCCCACTTGTTTCTGGTCTAAGCAGCGTTGGAAGAACTGAACCAAATGTTCTGCCAATTGTGACGCTGCTGCTCCCAGTGCCTTTGGACATAGGATATCGACATCCGGGGAGCTGTGGTTGCACAGAGAAGTCAGCTTGTGCAAGGTACCCTCCGTGATACAGAAGATATAATTGATCCCCAAAGGCACAGCAACAAAAGCTGTAAGATAGCCTGAATGCAAAACGCTCTAAATTGTGGGGCATATTGCCTCCGTAATGCGTTTGCTGCTACTGCGGCTGTTCGGGTCGGACCATTATCCGTCCGGAGCGCGGCGAAGATTCTGCCTCACCTTGCGAAGGCCACTGATATGCTTGTGCAGCAGATTTTGTTTAGCGCTGATAGTTTTGCCATCTTCTACTGATATGAGACGTTGTCTCCTCTGAGCAGTTAGGTGCAGTAGTTACGTTGAGCTACCTAATTGCCCTAAGTATCCGGCGTTGGAGATTATCTATGCTCTCGCCATGATGCGTTGCGCAGTGCCATCCAATTACGACTTCTGCCCCTAATGAAGGAATTTGATTTTTCCATTGCAAACTCCTCTCTGAAGCACTGGTAAAAATTCGATTAATTTTGTTGACGAATTCGGACCAGGCGACTTCCTAGGTACCTTCGGTGAGGAAAGACCAGGTTGAGTTGCAGATGCAGTAGGCTGGCCTTCGGCTGACCCATCCTCGCTAAGTATAGAACTTATTAAGACTTGTAAAAAACTTGATCGGGCATGTGTATTGAGTGACACCTGGTATTCATTTTTCTGGTTACCGCTTGACAACCAGAGGCCGGGTTTATTTTCGCCTGACACTCTACTAAAGATGGAGGGGATAACGGCGATGGGGACCTTGTCGATCGAGGTCCGGTGGTAGAAAATTGTGCACTATCACTCTGCTTAGAATTATTGTCCAGTCGTTGTTCAGCTTCCGCTGCTAACCGACCGCACTTCTGACCTAAGGTAAGCATACATTTGACGAACACGCAGTACCAATCCAAAAGAGGTCTGGGAAGCTATGCCGCACGCACGCGTTTTTGATAAATTAACCAACTGGACAACGTCACTTGAAACAGTGCGAGCTGGTTAACCATAAGTTGACTAATCGCACTGACTAATGTTGGGCGGAGCGTGGAATACTAGTCGGTAATCAATGACATGTAAGAGACTTGTCAAATACGGGACAGTATAGAAGCTAGAGGCGACTGAACGCAAAGTATATTGTGCGGACTACAAAAATAGGAAGCGAATCAACCAGAGGGAGAAACGTTGCAGCTAGGTACTCACCAAACCGCTTTGTGTGAACGGATGTGCAGTCAGTAAAACAAGTAGACGTTTTGAAGGTTAAACCAACCATAAAATCCAATGTTGCGAAACACTGCAAGTGCGTGTTTTCCGGCACAATTCAACGGCCTCCCACTAGAAGGCTGAAGGATGGCAGCCTTCAATGGAGCTGTTAGTGGGGGAAGACGGAAGGTGAGGACGGGTGAGAATAGTTGCATGGACTTGAGTAAGGACTTCCAAAACGGGAAGGGTATCAGAGTTCGCTGGGTCCAGGCTTTTATTAGTTATTGTGATCGTGTGGACTAGAGTGCATGAGCGATGGGCCGTCGGGGCGGGCTGCTCGGACTGCAAAAGAAAACTGGCTAGTCCAGAATAAAGGCCGACAGGACCTTCCCTTTTCTGCAGACCCGACGGTGCGCTCGGGATTTGGCACTTCCCCCATCAGACTCCACTCCACGGTCCTCGTCCCAAGAAGGAATCCAGGCATCCTCGTCCCACGAAGAAATCCGGCGTCCTCGTCGGTAAGGCCTAGCTAGGCGTTTGGAGACCAACCCGTTGGTGGCTGTCTGCGGCTGAGGGCGACTGACTGTTCCTTTGGTCAGGAAGAGGATCTTGGGTCGGCTGGCGAGTCAATCGGGGGTGCGGTTGAGCCTGTTTGTGAGTCACTCAAAGGGTGGCCTTGGCAGTTCCGGCGGTTGAGTTTCTGAAAGGTAGAAATCAGAGGAGGTGGGCAAGGGTCGGTGGAAGTAGCTTGACGCCGGAGAGGGTACATGGTATGCATGATAAAAGCAAATGCGCTTTTAACGTTTTCAAAATGTTTTGGGTTTTTTGTCGATTTTGTAAAACGTTTGTAGATGGGACGCATGATTACCACTAGAGACGAGAAAGGTGTGTTAATGGAAGTGGCAAACATTTACAAAATCTGAAAAATGGACCGGACATTTGACTTATCTACCGCGTCGGTCGGTTGCCTGGGGTTGAGTCATGGTAGGTTGAGGGTCAAGGATGGTTTCGGGATATCCAGTGCTCGCGAAGTCACCGCAGGTGCGGGTGCTTGTGCGATAACATCAGGATGGGTTACAAGCGGTTCGTCAAAGAAATCCACTTTGAGGCGGTCGATGGACACGGTTGTTCGGTGATCATTCTGGTCTAGAGTAAAATGTTTCGGAGTCCGTTGCAGAACTCTGAAAGCGCCAGTGTAGGGAGACTGGAGAGGGCGCCGCACTGCGTCGGTGCGGAGAAATACGTGGGTGCAGGTAGAGAGTCCGCTGTGCATTTGCATATCTCCAGTCTGCTCACGGGGCGGAGTCGTACGTATTGAACGCATACATTGAGCTAGGGAGGACGTAAAGTTAGGCGGAGGCATACCCGACGATACGGGAGGTGAAACGAATTCTCCTGGTAACTTTAGCGTTGTGCCGTAAACCAGCTCTGATGGTGCACATTGCAAGTCAGCTTTGATGCTGCTGCGAATGTCTAAGAGTACGAGCGAAAGGTTTTCGCTCCAGCTAGGGTGGGAGGAGGCGCAGAGCGGGGCTTTAAGCTGTCTATGGAAGCGTTCAACTAACCCGTTGGCTGCTGGGTGATACGCTGTGGTATGAATGCGGTGGCAGCCCAAAAAGTTACAGAGCGTATGGAATTATGAAGATTCGGAAGGCGTTGCTCGGTCAATTGTAATGGTGGAACGGCATCCGTAGTGCGAGACTCACCGATCCAAGAAGGCTCGGATAACAGTCTCAGCTGTGCAGTCTGTTACGGGAATGGCTTCTGGCCATCTGGTGAAGCTGTCGACACACGTAAGAATGTACACGAATCCGCGTGACGAAGGCAAGTGATCTACCAGGTCTAAGTGTACATGCGAGAACAGAGAGTCCGGGGCAGGAAATGAACCAAGAGGACTGCGGGTGTGAGCGCTGGCATTGAAGGCAGGCGCCAGCTCAGGTATGAATATCTTTGTGTACGCGTGGCCAAACGAAACGTTCGGTGACCAGTTTCAAAGTTGCACGGATACCGGGATGTGATAGTGAGTGCAGTGCGTCTGAAGGAAACGAGAGGTCTAGGAAAACCTGTGGAAGTGTCACAGAGGAGAGGAACAGGTTGCACATGCAGCTTAGTGGACTGCAGAGTGCGTTGTATGTCTTCGTCTTGAGCCTAAGCCGATGCAATGGTGGCAAGGTCGACGGTCGGCAAAGACTGGAGAGTGAGGTTGGCACGTGAGAGAACATCGGCGACGGGATTTTCGACACCTGAGACATGACGTATGTCAGCAGTGAAGTGCGTGACAAAGTCTAGGAGTCTTATTTGCCGTGGTGAATATTTGTCGGAGGCAGAATTGAAGGCGAAGATGAGGGATTTGTGGTCAGTGTAGACCGTGAAAGCGCGGCCTTCGAATGTGTGCCGGAAACGACGAATGGCTAGGTAAATGGCAAGCAGTTCTCTGCCAAACGTGCTGTAGCGGGATTCCGCTGGCTGCAGGCGCTTGGAGAAGAACCCAAGGGGTTTCCATTGCCCACCAACATGTTGTTGGAGGACGGCTCCTACCGCGACTTCTGATACACCAGTCGTAATCGAAAAGCGTGCAGTCGATTCGGAATGAGCGATAAGGGCTACTTTGGGGACAGCATCCTTGAGCTCGGCGAGAGCTGTCTGTGCTGTGTCAGGGAAAGTGAGCTTACGTTCATTCCTTCTGAGTAGGTCAGTCAGAGGCTGCATGAGCTGAGCGCAACGCGGAATAAAGCGTCGATAGTAGTTGACCAAATCACAAAATCGATGGAGATGCTTGAATGAAGTCGGAGCTGGGAAGTGCTTGATTGCCTGGATCTTATCAGGAAGGACTTCGATACAAGACGATGAAACGAGGTGGCCTAGGAATTCTACCGTTGATTTGATGAGTTCGCACTTAGTCGGGTTAATTGTGACACCGTTTTGGGTCAAGCCCTGGAAGAGAGCTCGAAGATGCACGAGGTGCTTTTTTCCGATGAACTGGCGACTAAAATAACATCAAGGTACGAATAAGCGAAGTCTAGGCCACGAGTGACATCGTGGATGAAGCGTTGGAAGGTTTGTGCGGCGTTGCACAGTCCAAATGGCATTCTTAAGAATTCAAACAAGCCGAAAGGAGTGATGACGGTTGTTATAGGAATATCATTTTCTTCCATAGGTATCTGGTGATAGGCGCGAACCAGATCGATCTTGCTGAAGATCGTTTTACGTGTGAGGCATGCGGTAAGGTCCTGCATGTGTAGGATGGGATACCTATCTGGGACGGTCAGCCGATTGAGTGCGCGGTAATCACTGCAATCGCGCCAGTCACTAGATTTCTTGGGAACCATCTGCAGGGGCGAAGACCAAGGGCTGTCGGAAGGGCGGATTAGTCCAAGTTCAAGCATGTGCTCAAACTCCGCCCTAGCCAACTTCAGTTCCTCTGGCGATAGTCGGTGTGGACGGCATGACACAGGTGGGTCATTCGTCCGTATGTGGTGCGTGACTTGGCCTGCCACGGGTAAAGTTGCGTTCATTGGCTGAACGAGCTTGGAATACTGAGAAAAGTGGTTGGCGTAATCTGGCGAGATCTGAGGAAAGGCCTAGACTGGTGTCATGGATGCGATATCGGCGCTGATGCCACGTACACTGAGTTTTGTTGCAACGTCGACTATCACCTGACGTTTCGCATCGACCAAGGGGTCGTAATGCCTGAGAAAGACAATGCCGATGATGACAAAGGGAACTGCAGAGAAGGTGAATACCCAGAGGAAGTGCGCCGAAGACCTAGGTCCAGGGTAAGCGACCGATGACCGTAGGTGGCTATTGGCGTGCCATTGGCGGCACTGAGGCTTGTCGACAAGGAAGCAATAGGCTCACCATGCATACAGGGAATGACGCTGACTTCCGTCCCGGTATCAAGTAAGAACTGGGTCCCGGAATCGTAATCCCTAAGGTAGATGAGACGACTTTGTGCTTTGCCGACACCGTTAGTCGCCATTACGGGCCGGCCTTGCAGTTTCCTTGCTTCGCGGCGGAGAAACTGCATGCCTGCTCGAACGTACGTGCTTTGTTACCAAAACACGAGTGGTAAAAGCAAAAGCCTGAAATGTTACGCTTTGTGTGATGTGGTGATGAGCTAGAGCGGCTGCGCTGCTTACGATCTAGAGAGAGTTTCTCGACTTCGCGTTGTAGTGACGCTATTTGCGATGATAAAGCATCGGTTGCAGACGGCTCACTATTCGCGGATGTCGCTGGGGCTGCGACGGGGCTAAGTCGAGTGAATATCCTAGCTCCGTTCGTTGGCTGATGTCGTTCGATGACACGGTCTGGTAGTTCTGCAACTGCTGAGACAGACAGGACCCTTGACGCGGCAAGGATGGCGTGTGTGTTTTCCGGGAGGCGTAGCATCCACATTTCGCGGAGAATACCTGCGTCCATCGCCTCCAAATTTCTTGCCTCTGTCATTCTTCACAGACTGACTGGCACTCGGGAAAGCCAGATTGGTGAAGAGAAAGCTGGATTTCTTCGAGGTCGTGGCTGCATTGACCACATATTCACCTTGCGTCAGTTGTTGGAGCACCGTCACATATATTGGCGGCCCACCGTTGTCATGTTCCTCGGTATCAAATGTGCATTCGATTCGGTGGATAGATATGCACTTTGGGACTGTCTACTCAAGAACGGTGTACCTGAGTAATATGTGAATATTATCCGAGCATTATATGCGCGTAGCTAGTGCAGGTTGAGGGCTTATCACAAGTTGTTGTCGCTCTTTAATATCTCCATCGGTGTGAGACAAGGATGCCCGCTCTCACCTTTCCTCTTCAACTTCGCTGTTGACGAAGTCATGGAAATCGCGTTCACAGGACACGACTGCTCCCAGGAGAACGACTTCTTGGCTTAGAGTATGCTGATGATATTGCCCTAATCTGTGACAGCTCACAAACGTGTCAAGCGGCACTGGACAAATTAGCATTAGCAGTCCGTCACTTCGGGCTTTGCTCCGCACCCTCGAAGTGCAAAGCGTTCCTCCAAGATAGGTCTGGACCGCCTCGTACGCTGACCGTTGGTGGGGATCAGCTAGAAGTCGTTCAAAAATTCAATTACCTGGGAAGTTTCATCAGCGCCCGCGGGATTGAGGATGAGATCACGAACCGTATAGCAAAAGCTCGGGGCGCTTTTGCTAACCTTCGCCACTTATGGCGCCGGCGCGACATCACTCTTGCCTTGAAGGGTAGAGTGTAAAGTGCCGCGGTACGTTCGACCCTACCGTACGGCTGTGAAACCTGGCCGCTTAAAGCAGCGGACCTGAAGAGGCTAGTTACATTCGACCACCGGTGCCTTCGTAATTTAGCTCACATCTGGTGGAAACACCGTGTGAGCAACGAGCGTGTTCGACGCCTTGTTTACGGCACAGAAAAAGGAAATGAACCGCTCAGCACCGTTATTTCACGCACCAGACTCCGATGGCTCGGCCACGTGTTACGCATGCCAGCCCACTGACTCCCGTGACGTGCGTTGTTTGCGCGCCGGGGGGTGTGGATGGAAGAAGAGGAGGGGTGGCCAAGCGATGACTTGGTTGAGAGGAATGAAGGCCCTCACTTCGGAGTTGGCCTCAGTTGGCGCGTCTCGGCTCCCTGGTTGGGGTCCGAAAGACGATGAACACGTTTGGTTGGACACACTTGCTGATATGGCTAGGAGCCGACCTCAGTGGCGTTCGTGCTATGAGTTTCTTTGTCCCACCTCATCCTTCTTAGCCTCCCCCTCCAACCACGGTCTCATTATATAGCCTTATATAATTTTGCATCATAATTTTTTTGATGTACAGTAGCCGGCTGGTAGCCCATCCGTTACCGGTAGGTCAGGCGGCTTGCACCAGTTGCATTTTGTCTCCTTTTTTCTGTGTACTGCGGCACAGTAGCTGAGGTGTTCCCCACCTCTAGCTAACGTGTAGGATGATGATGATGATGCTGGAGATGCCTTGGGGCTGTTGCATCTGTCGCAACATGGCTGAAGGCACCCTATCCCCTAGCTGCAGATCCCTAAACAGTTGCTGCAGTCGGACGTTGTCAGAGGGCGTGATTCGCTGAATGGTCGTCTGCTTTAAAGTCTCATATTTCGCATCGGGAGGCGGGCAAGCTATGATGTCTCTCACTTGGGAGGATACACTTGGCGGAAGCCGGGACATAAGCTGATGATATTTAGTGTTATTAGATGAAATTTTACAATTGTAAAAACTGGATTCTAAATGCGCAAGCCATAACAACGGGTCATTCTCCCAAAACGGTGGGGAGGCTACCTCTATGGCACTAACGACGTACGTAGATGGTTTATCATCAGGACAATTCATCGGGAGAAATGAATAACTATATGCGGCAAGTGAGAAAACAGAATGATAGGGAGTAATGAATCAGGGTCACAGGAACTAGCTCACCAGAATTAAAACTCAAAATGGCGGACGGCATGTTTTTGACTGGGGTCACCAATTGTTGGGTGGAGCCTGGGATACTAGTCGGTAATCGATGACACGTAAGAGACATGTCAACTACGGGACAGTATAGAAGCTAGAAGCGACTGAACCCAACGTATATTGTGCAGACTACAAAAATAGGAAGCGAATCAGCCAAAGCGAGAAACGTGCAGCAAGGTACTCACTAAAACGCTTTGTGTGAACGGATGTGCAGTCAGTAAAACAATTGAGCGTTTTGAAGGTTAGAACAACGGTAAAACCTAACGTTGCAAAATACTGAAAGAGCATATTTTCTGGTACATTACACTAACGGCATTTTCTGACCCGTGGCACCATTCGCCTGAAGCGCTTTTGGATTCGCGGCTAACGGGTTTCTATTACGCAGAACCGTCTCGTTCCCTGACACAGTGAGCCGGTCGGCGCTCTTTACTTTCTGACTGATCGGATATGCACATCAGTAAAATGAGTGATGTTGTTAGCACCATCAAGTGAGTAGAGATTCTCCGTCTATGCGGCTTCTTGGCCCGTGTGACCTTGACTCACTGGTCCAAAAGGATGGTGAGTGAACTTGTGTTATCGATCATTTTCGATCGAATGCTGAGTGGGCGGCAACGTACCGCAAAAGTGCGAGCCAGACACTGCAAATGCTACTGGAGAAGCAGCATGTTTAGTTCACATGATTGTCTCAAGAAAGATCTTTCGAAGGCGTGTGAAAAAAGACGCAATGTACTTGAAAACTGGGGCATTGTACGCTTGGCTTTTAGCGAAAAAATTTCTCAGAGACACAAACGTAAAGCGGACGATGAGAACAATCCTGGAATTTATTTATGCACATCGTAGAGCTGATAAATCTGTCGAATGAATGCAATCTCTAGTGTGTACACCAAACTGGTGAGAAGTGATCCAAAATGAGCAAATCGTTCTATACGGAATGCGTTCACAAGAGTTCATTCCGAATTGGCGAATCGCATTGCAGGAGAGATGAATCAAAACTGGACCCAAGATGTAACAGTTTTTGTCGCGATATAGTGGCGGCTCTTTGCTTCTAAAATTGATGCTGGCTCTGCAGCCACAAAAGCTGGGCCTATCCAAACTACACTTAAATTTTGCGTTTGATAGCTTGTAAATGTTCTCCATAATTTTGTTGTACGCATCTCTTACCACAGTTCCGCTAAGCAACTACACGTGCACGTATCCGGTGGGTCAGGTCCAAACATACTTGGTCGCGACGGGAGCAAACGTTTCTCCCACACTATGCTAATCAGTAAATATCCGATGTTTTCAATTGAAACACGTAGTCCAGTTCGACAAACCCAGGTCTGATACTTTGACGAAAGGCAACTCCCTGATGTTGCAAGGTAGCCGCTGTGCACTACACAATTTGGGACAAGCTCAAAGAGAAACTACTCCGACCCCAGGAAAAGGTTTCTTTTATATCCGTCCAATACTTAGACTGTGGCAGCACCTGTTGTACCAATATTAAAGAGTGCCAGTACTGTGAGAAGTTGTGGAGATTGCAAAGTTGCGGTAAAGCAGGATGGCCAACCTCCACGTGGTGCCAGCTGGGCAGTTCGGGTATTTCACGTTCCGGTGAATGGTTCGGCGGCAATGTTCCAGGACGTGGTGGGTTTGCACCTATAAATAGCCACAAGTGTCTGCTTATCAACACTACGGCGTGTCGGATGTGACTCGCCACTAAATAATCTCACTTCCCCTTATCCTTTAGGAGACAGTGTGCAGCGGCAGGCAATCCGAGCATTGGATTCCGCCTTTGACTTCGGGAATGTTGGACCACTGTTTTGGATTTCCGTCATACGGAAGGCGTAGTTTTCAACTAGTAATAACCGCGCCTCAGGTGCACTTCATTTGCTACGGTACCACCACTGCGTATGAGTTTGATGTTTAGTCACTAGCTCCCAGAGGATGCGAAATCATTATTTCGCCCTGCTGTCTTGTAGCTTAGGCCATTTGGCCAAAGCTCGGACCGTAGATCCCTAAGACAATCCACCTACTTCGGCCTAGGAAATCGGGTAGTATCATGCTAACTGCTAAACCATAGAAACACACTACGCTCACCTTGCTTTCATGATCCACAGTCATGCGACTACTACAACTTTTCAAACACGCCACAAATTTACCTACTATTTCCTTGTACTACATCCCCATTGTGACCTGATTGTTCAACTGTGCACAACCTTGCCTCCGCCGATGAAGTTGTTTTGTCACCAGCCGTCAACTCAACCACACAGCCCTAACTAGGGAATTACCTCTCCGAAGTCTGCTATCTTCACTACTGTAACCTGGCCTTAACGTGCTCACACTATCTCAGATCCGGCAGCAAGCTGGAATTGCACATATACTGGAGACCCTTGCAGTCGATGTCTGCTGCCTGAGTGAAATTCGACTCCAGAATTCCAACACAATCATCCAGCTGTTGTCACCAGTCCAACCACACACCTGCTTGTATCGTCGCCTTTCTGCAGACGCTGAGTCCTCCGCATCTAGGCGAGCTGTGTTGTTTGGATTCCAGTCAACAATCGCGTTTGCGTTACGAGGCTCTGTGGCTGTTGTAAGGTTAGCAAACATCGAGCAGACAACTGTGCTCCTATTGCGATCTCCGCCTACGTGACCACTGACTGCAGCTCAAATGCAGTCAAGCACCAGTTTTATCAACATCTTAATGAGCTGCTCCTAAGGGAGACTGAAACAGACATTGTTGTTGTAGCAGGAGACTTAAACGTACGTATTGGCCGGTTGCTGCCATGTGGACGCCAACTCCGTGGACCACATGGTTACGATGGCGTTCGCTCTGACAACCGAGAGAGACTGCTCAATCTATGTGTTAACCAGCAACTTTTCCTGTCCAGTACTAACCTTCGTCATCCTGGACATCACTGTGCCACCTAGCGTCATCCCTCGTCAATTCAACGCTGGTCACAAATTGATCACATAGCCAAAGTGATAGTTGGCGCGGAAGAGTACGCGATGGCCGATTATTTTGGTTACCTTGTGTTGATGCCGACCATGCATCGGTGTGTGCGATAATTTGCATGCGTTGCAGCGGTGCATCCAGGGTCAGACAAACCCGACTCAACACTCACAAGTTGGAGGACCCAACAGTAAAACACAGGATCAACAGAGGCTTCGCAGAAATCTCGCTCTAAACCATGCTCTGGATGTTGATCAACATTTGTCAAATTTGCGAAAAGTAATGCTGTCCGCGGCCTTGTCCAGCTGTGGGCGCATCCGCTGCACAACCAGAAGCTGGATTTCAGTAAGATCCACGGAATTGCTAGATCGTCGATGGGCTGTGCCGGCCGGTGGGGAGCACAGTGAACTTCGTCTGTCTATCACTCAAACGATGAAGTCAAGACTCCGATCTGACCGTGAATCCTGGTGGTCAAAACGAGCTGCTGAGATGGAGACCGCTACATCAGCTGGAAACTTCTGCAGTTTGTTGTACCTCACCAAGACCACTGGTTGCAATTTACGCACTGTCATTCAGACGATCTGTGAGTAAAACGGCACGAAAATCACCAGCCTGCATAGGCGCTTGGGCCGGTGGGTAGGACACTTTGCTTCCTAATTTAACTGCTCATCACAGCACACGGTAACACCTCGTTTTCCCCGGAAGGTGCTTAACCTATCGCCACAGATGTTCCTACCGAAATAGAGTTCCGAAGCGCAGTCCAACCTTTGAGGCGTCATATAGCTCCCGGCCCTTACAACCTACTCCCGGCTCTATTCAAAGATGGCGGGAATGCACTTGTCAACGAAATACTATCACTGTTCACGAGAATTTGGACTGAGGAGAAAGTCCCAATTGCATGGGGAGAATCGATCATTGTCCCGATCCACAAGAAAGACTTCCTCGAGAATTGCAGCAATTACCGCGGAATTTCGTTGCGTCCAAGCTTTTCGTGCCTGTTCTGCTCCGCAGGCTCTTAAGGACTAGAGAAGGCGTTTTCTGAGAGAAACAAGCGGGCTTCCGTCCAGGTTGAAGTTACAGTGACCACATCATCACACGCCGCCAACTTTTTGAACTCCATCACGTCTACCGGCGGCCAACAATCGTAGGGTTCTTGGACATCGGAGCTGCATTTGACTCAGTGGTTAGATCTGCGTTATGGAACTGCATTCTAAGGAAAGGTGTGCCCAACAAGTTTGTAACCATCATGAAGGAACTCTACAGTCACACGTCGGGCGTAGTCAGGGCTTACGGCACGCTTTCCACTTCGTTTGCTCTCACCACCGGCGTGCGCTAGTGTTTCCTCATCTGACCTTTCCTTTTCAATTTTGCCATTGAAGATGTCCAATGAGCATTGGTAGTCTCTCAGAACAGCGGTAGTAACTTTTTCCTGGTGAAAGAGTTGCAGACTTGGGCTACGCTGATGATATCACTTTGCTTGGGGATGATCCACAAGCCATCCAGAGTGCTTTGAACCGCTTGGCTATCGGGGTATTTAAGTATGGCCTGTGTTTCACGCCAGACAAATGTAAAATACTACTACAGGATTGGCAGATGCCTGTACCTGCCCTCACCATTGCTGGTGACGTTCTGGAACAAATCCACTGCTTCACTTCTCTAGTGAGTTGCATCACAGGTGTCGGCTGTGTTGGAGCTGAGGTCCCACAACGGATCGCAAAGGTCCACCTCGCATTCATCAGACTGAGACGATTGTGGCGTCATCGCGACGTCATTCTCGAACTCAAGAGCTGGGTATACATTGTGAACACATTTGCTGTTTCCTATTTATCGTGGCCCGAATCGCGTGGGGATGTAGTGGCAAAAATTAGGTGTTGCTATGGAAAGAATCTCGAAATGCTACCGCTCGGGTAGCGATACAGAATTGGAAATGGCCAACAACGCTCTGGAAATATATACACAAACTTTTCCGGCCCATTCGAAAGTCGGATGATCCTATTTGTCACTGATGCTCATCCTAACTGGAGTAACATCCACATTCTGGTTACAGCGACAACGCCTATCACAGTAATCAAGCTGCGCACTGCATTCGCCTCCTATGGACTCCCCTAAAACAATAGTGGCGGATCATGGATCTGCGTTTACCAGAGCCGAATTTCCCAACTTCCTCCTTCCAGATGAAATTATACACAACTACTGCTCCTTATCATCAGTCTACAAATACCTTGGCTGAAAGAACCGTAAAAAGTGACTATTAATGAGCGCTGGGGAATAGGGTGTAAGTTGGATGTAGTTCATCGCAATCATCTCCCAGTCAGTCAGGTTCCCGCACGTCTAGAAAGGCACCAGAGGACCGTTTCGACCTTATGGGCCACCTCAGGAGTGCATGGTCCTCGGGCTGCTGCCGCTTCGATCACATGACTTTCGGATGCTTACTGATCGTGGCACCGTCATGGGTGACAGCGGCGGAACTGCTTGATTGACAGCTGACTAGGGTATAGCGCGGCTCATCTTCCACTGTTATACCAGTTACGAACTGTGCCTGACTGGTAGGTGATTGTGATGAGCTACATCGAAGTGCAAGATTTGCTTCTTAAACAAAGGAGTGCGCCACTGCTTTTGCGCCTAGATCGTGCACATTTTGTTTATTTTAATATGGAGAGCAATACCACCGGAAGTCCTGCGGAGGTGGTGTTCGGCCGTTGTTTACATACGCGACCAGATTTATTGCAAGCCCCCCTGGGAGCTGAAGTCTTCGATAAACAAGAACGAGCGAAGAAAACTTTGATGCTTACAGTAAAAACAGATTCGTAACAGAAAGGTCCAATCTAATTAGGTTTGCCTACAGAGCCCGGATGGTAGCAGCTGTTAAGAAGACTGCTAATGGACTGATTACAGACGACTTGACTGGGTACCGCAAACTAATGAGACCTCACTTGCGTCCAAGGCCGCCAAATTCCGAGTCAATCGGTGAACTAAATACCCACATTCACTGTTTTACCACATGCATGTGAGTGACTCGTTTTCGGAGGCTGATGCCCCGCTGCGTAGACCAATCCGCGACCGCCGACCGCTTTCCAGCCTGGATAGTTGGAACCACAGGGGGAAGGAGTGAGCATCCTATATATTACCTCGGCCGACCGTGTAGTGCATGCGTGTGCATCAATATGAGTGTGTGATTCGTCCCTTCACTGCGCTCATTGGAGCATGCAGTCTGATCAAAACACCGACTTGGAGCTCAGTGCATACTACCATCTGCTTACCTGCCAAACGTATGTATACATGCATGAATAAGTAGTCTTCCATTGCTTCGTACTTCTTCCGATTTCACTTGGGCGTATTACTCGTTACTGACCATCCGAAGGCATCTAATGCCTCCAATTTCGGCGCGCTTTGGAGACCTAGGAATTCTGGCTGAAATGTTCCTCCTGCTTCTATAGTTCGGGGGACTTATGTACTACAGAACCTACGCGTAGATGTTATAACAGCTTGAACACTGAAATTTTTCTTTCATGGTACCGCTGCGCACCCTCATACACAACTTATCGGTGGTGGTTGACTTGTGCACCACGCGTCGTCCATCCTCATCGATCCATGATTTCGCTGAGCACCTCTTGTCAACGCGTGTATACACACACTACTCACACCAGTGCACTCTAGGTTGCCGTATTCCTCCCGTGCAAAGTTTCTGCGGCGGTTGACCTCGCACGCTGTCTCTCTGACCTTCAATGCTGATCCATGCATAATGCGTTTTCTTCTCCTCGTTCGCTTCCACTTCAGCAGAAGGTTTGAGAGGAAACTCCTGACGAAGTGGAAGGGACCCCTGAGCCACATGTTTACGTTGGATTTTTCCATCATTCAACATCATCAGATTTTGGTTCGCTACCTTTCTGTTGTTCTGTGTTTTACTTGGTGCTAACTGGCAGGTTACCCCATTCTCACTTCCAGATCAGTCGAAAGTCGAGGTCTGCGGGCGTCAATTAACTGGAATGTGATCTCTTGGTGCTTGCATGCTTGAACGCGCTGTGAGCTAGCAAGCGTAGTGGTAAAACTCCTTCCTAATCTCCCTCTTTTGCCGTCAGCCATTCTTTAATAGTCGCATTATTCCTACCCGTCAATCCGTTTGTCCGGGGCTGGTAGGGAGTGGCTTGTATCTCCTTGATACCCAGTTTCTCGGAGCACGTCCGGAACTTGTCACTTTCAAAGCATGGGCCCTGGTCTGCTAAATAATTTATTCACAAGCGCAATCTCATTGTGCTCAATACGACTTTCAAATATCTGAAAATTTTGAAGGACAAAACTGCGCTACAACGAGAGATAAGGAGGCGAAAGTCTGAGGTAAACTAGGATACCAAACAGCCATATGGCGCCCCGCATCCAGTTGATATTGCTCCAATTAATGGCCACCACAAATGTGAGAATTATACTCCGCTTGCTGCAAATAGGAGCGAAGCAGTGAATAATAAAGCGCTTTTTGGAATTAACAAGGAATCACGTGAATATGCGGGTCGCTCTATTGCATTAGATGCTGAGTCCGTTATAACACCTAATTCTCGCACTTCAGGGTTAAGATTAAGGTCAGATGCAAAATTGGTTACTGGAGGACTTTCAGTGTGCCGCGGTTTTAAGCCTACGCATAAGCCGACCAACCCAAACCGACTACAATCCACAAAACTAGTGATGTGGATGGTGCTTCCGCTTGAGTAACGAGTTCTAGCAATCATATAGGGTTTCCTAATGCTGTTGCTTGCATGCGAAGTGACAGCAAATTGGATCAGCGAATAACAACTGCATTACCTGATAAATCCCAATTCTTAGGCTCACGTGACCCGGTCGGAAGAAAACGCAATCACTAGCCCTTCCCTACAGAGGCTAGTGATTGCGTTTTCTTCCGACCGGGTCACGTGAGCCTAAGAATTGGGATTTATCAGGTAATGCAGTTGTTATTCGCTGATCCAATTTGCTGGGGTAGGTCGGCTCATCATTCCCGTTCGGAGGAAAAAGCAATCACTAGCCCTTCCTTAGTGAGGCTAGTGATTGCGTTTTCCTACGACTGGGTCACGTGGGCCTAAGGACCTTCGATCGCTTTGAATTTTTTGCTGTTAACATTACACAGTAAATCCCAGTTGCAAGTAAAACTGCTACCTCAAGCCTCGAACTGCTATGTCCCGCCTAAAGCATGCTCTGGTCAGTGTCCAAGCTCATCGAGAATATCGATGGATCCGGACAAATTGATCGATAGTAAAAGGACGGTTGGTCTAGATTTATCGCTAGCATCATTGGGCGACTCTGCATTGTCATTTTGTTTGAACAGACGTATACCCATTGGTCAAAATGTTAAGAAAGAGGTTCCGCCGTCTTTGCGTCTTACACACGGTGTAATTAGCTGCTAGGACTTTTCAATTCCATGAAGGAGCCACACGGATTATCCTGATGATGGTGTATTGATGAACACTAGTGTGTGTCCACCGCGTATAGTGAAGCCTTGTATATCGATCTAAGCAAGAGGATTTTCCCCATAGATGGAAAAGACAGCAACCCAGTGACTCCTATCAATGCGTTATGTAATCAAAAGCCTATTAGTGACATGATGCAGAGGACACAACCTAACTCTCTAGCTCCCACAGGCTATTAGAACAATCATGGACTCTTCCTCCAACCATTTTCTAGAGGGTCATACTCAGTCGCAACTCCCTCCGCTTTGGCCACCACCAAATCATTTTCCACCTTTGGCAATGCACACAGTTTTTCAACAATTTCTAGCCTGCGTCCAGGCACATGGCTTGAAACCCCATTGTTTATAACACAGCCTAAACAAACTTTCGCATATCTCACATGTCTCAGTATTTTTGATAAACATTCGTTCTCTTCACTCTAAGCTACACACACTACCCTCATTTGTTTTGGTAAATAATGCTGATCTTACGTTTATAATGAATCTTGGTGTCATGATGACATGTCTGATAATCAGTTAACTATATTCCGATATGACAAGTTTATCAGAAATCGGCCTAGTCATCGAAGTAGTGACTGTGTAATTTGTCTGAAAAAATCGCTCGCAGCAGCAACCTTCGAGAACCCAGTGCTGAACGATGTCCAGGAATCACTATGGCTTACGATATCAGTTAATCTTCATTCATTGGTTGGTAGAGAGCAGAAGGAAGTTCCTTTGTCTGTAGCAGCTGCTTATGGGATGTGTATGCAGCGCACCAAACGGTAGCCAAGAAGATATAGAATTTTGACGCTTGTGTTTGAACGCTCCACTAGTATACAATTTATACATAAGATTACTGGACGTGATTTCAATCTGCCTTCTATTCCATGGCCCATAGGAACCGCTCCTTTGAAATGAAAAAATCTTACCTGCTGTATCCAAATGAGTGGCTGACGGAAACACGTCTCCCAACCTGCCAGAGATAAAGTACTCTGAATCTCTTGAGTTCAGAGAGGTTTGGAAACAATCGGTTGGTATAGTAGTTTGGTAACGTTTCGCCCCTGACACAAGGGCTCCGTCAAACCAGGTGAATCAGTGCGCAGTTGGGGCGGGATTTTAAAGTGAACAGGGGCGATAACCGCCTTACCCGAGACTTGAGCCACGGTGTCAATGCAGCAACAGTTCGTGATGTCACCTCAGGTAATCCAATCACATTGGGAATAGTCCAGGTGTTCCTTTGTGCGTCATGCCATTGACAGATAAGCCCATAGTGTTGACAATGGGAGTCGCTTTGCACTTTCCAATCTGATCCACGCACAGATGCTCCTCAGGCTGGCCGGCTTAAGACCGCCCGCCACGCATTACGGAGTTCTACCCCCTCCATTCTATTCACGCAGTCGTCAGATTTGGCAATTTCCACCGCCTCGGCAATCAACCGCTGAGGTGTTGATCGTATACCCCTCCTAATGACCTCTATGTTTCCCAAGTCTATCAGGTGACCTGTGTCTAATGCATGCACAGCCACGACCGAGTCTCTTACTCTTGCCTGGTATTCAAACTCGTTTCTTGGTGATTTTGAAATGAGCCTCCTGTGCTCCGAAATTCGTGTGCATTATACACACGCTGTTTGGCCTATGTACACATGTGCACAGTCCTTGCATTTAATTTTATAAACACAGTTGGTCGTCCTACGTTTGGGAAATGGGTCTTTTAGGTGTACCAGCGCCGAACGTAACGTTCGACCTCGCTAAAAGATCACCCTTATATTTCCCTGTTTAGTACCCTCCGAAGTGCTTTTCTTGTACGGAATTCCTACCGTCCTTATCCACTCGGCTAGCGGTCTTCACTGCCGGTTTAGCGCTATGCAATTGGCGTTTGACTAGCCGCCGTGGGTAACCATTTCTAATAGTTTGCTCATTGTCACTTTCCGCTCAGCCTTTTTGTCCTCCTCCATCGTGCACAAGGTTTGTGCCCTGTAGAACAGCGTTGAGGTTATCCTAGAGTAAACCTGTTTCGGATGACCCGAAGTGCAGTGGAGTACACCGCCAGTATCCGTTGGCTTACGATATATTGTCGTCTTTAAATTTCCCCCATTCCTGTGAACCAGACAGTCAAGAAATGGTATTGTGCCGCTACAAGATTCCAACTCAATAGTAAACTGTATTCTCTCATCAATGGAGTTTAAGTGATCAAGCAACTCGTCCTTCTTATCCCGTTTAACAAGTACAAAGGTGCCGTCTACATAACGCCACCAAACTTTTGGTGAGTTAATGGTGTTTGTTAACGCCCGGTTCTCGAAGTCTTCCATATACAGGTTCGCCAGTACAGGAGACATTGGCGATCCCATGGCGAGACCTTGTTCCTGACTGTAAAGCTTCGACTGAAAAACGAAGTAAGACATGTTAAGACACACTGTCATTCCCTCGATTATCTGGCTAACTGTTAGTTTCGTCCGATCATTCAGAGTGACATCTTCATTTAGACGACGTCTCGCTATTCCTAGCGCCTCTTCTTTGGGTACATTTGTGAAAAGTGATGTGACATCGAAGCTTACCATCAACTCATCTGACTCGATTTTGAGACTTGCCATCTTTTGAGCGAACTCATAAGTTTTTCACGAATATACTCGTTCGCCCTGTTAGAGGCTGCAATAGCCTTGCCAAATATCTCGCAAGTTCATGGGT
This sequence comes from Dicrocoelium dendriticum, assembly GCA_944474145.2. Classification (NCBI taxonomy): domain Eukaryota; kingdom Metazoa; phylum Platyhelminthes; class Trematoda; order Plagiorchiida; family Dicrocoeliidae; genus Dicrocoelium; species Dicrocoelium dendriticum. The sequence goes on along the minus strand of OX104059.1, from coordinate 41,892,898 downwards.
CGGGGAGTCTATACCGTCGACTATGGGTCGTACGGGAACCTCGGATTTGTGAACTTTTGGCAAGCCATAAACCTTCGGAGCTAAAGTCGATTTTGGGTATAGACTGTACCACTTGCCTGCCCCTAAATCATCTTTCACGGTTCTTAAATAGTTACCAATCTCCGTTTTACTCTTGTTCATTACGGACGCCACGGTCTTATCAACAGCTACTTTATATGGACCCGTCTCCAAATGTTGTCCCACTTTTCTAAGTATCCTGACTTATTCATTACAACCAGGGTTTTTCCCTTGTCAGTACAATGCTGCGGTCTTCTTTCAAGGAATTCAATGCGTTACGATCAGTTTGCGGAAGAGTTGGCTCACGCGGTTGCGGAAACTTAATGATATTTAATAACTGTGCCCGAATATTCTCTGCCTTCGTAGCGGGCAACTTTGTCACCGCGCTCTCAATGCTTGGGATAATCTCTTCGGCATATATCATGGATTTATTGATGGTAAATGTCAAACCATTCTCCAACAATTTACATTCCGTTACATTCAAAACCCTACGTGACATATTAACTACATTACAATAGGTACTAATAGACCCGGAACTGTCAGTAGGACCGGGTAGCATAAAGATGCACAGATATTAAACGCTCGAACTTACGCATTTATCTTTTCTTTGAATCCTGCCCTTGTTTTAATTTGACCTCTGAAGCCTTATTAAAAATTCGGTTGTAGTCGAGAGGCGTTATGGCGATCTGTAGATCCAGGCTCAGTCAACTCGCGTCGATGTGGATCTAGCTTAAACGCTTGGTCACAAGGTAAATCCGCTGTCTCAGAAAGGCCTTGGAAGCATTAAATGCAATCCTTGCAGAGGTGTACGTACTGTCCGGAGATTTCACTGTGAGATTTGGGGATCAGGTAGGACGACTAACTGTGCACATGTGTACATAGGCCAAACAGCGTGTGTATTACGCACACGAATTTCGGAGCACAGGAGGCTCATTTCAAGACCACCAAGAAACGAGTTTGAATACCAGGCAAGAGTAAGAGACTCGGTCGTGGCTGTGCATGCATTAGACACAGGTCACCTGATAGACTTGGGAAGGTCATTAGGAGGGGTGTACGATCAACACCTCAGCGGTTGATTGCCGAGGCGGTGGAAATTGCTAAATCTGACGACTGCGTGAATAGAATGGAGGGGGTAGAACTCCCTAATGCGTGGCGGGCGGTCTTGAGCCGGCCAGTCTGAGGAGCATCTGTGCGTGGATCAGATTGGAAAGTGCAAACCGACTCCCATTGTGTACAGTATGGGCTTATCCGTCAATGGCATGACGCACAAAGGAACACCTGGACTATTCCCAATGTGATTGGATTACCTGAGGTGACATCACGAACTGTTGCTGCATTGACACCGTGGCTCAAGTCTCGGGTAAGGCGGTTATCGCCCCTGTTCTGAGACTGAGACTGTATTTAAAAGCAAGTAGAAAGGTTTCTGTACAACTCTATCGAATTACGAAAAATCAAAATTTACTTGTGAATTATCAGCAGTTGTGTCTGGTCCGTTAATCGTTTATCCGTGTTCGGTTAGAAATTTGTACTAGCGTCATTTTTTCCGGACATACAATGTCTTCTTTTGGCACTGTATGTGCATCGTTTCACAAAAGCACAGGTTTCCAAAATAATCGTCGATACGGGTTTTAAAACACTTCACAGAATCGGCCTCTATTAATCCTTCTGGTAGTGTATTCCATAAGTTTACGATTCTTCGTTCGATACAAAGCTGATGTGATACTTTGTTCATACTGGGGACCCTGAGTTTGTAACGATGTCCTCGGGTGTTACAGGGTTCTCGCAGGTGAAATATTGGCCGTAGTATGGGGAAGTGATTCAAGTGTAGTACTCGATGGGTCATAATAAGATCAATTCTTACTCGGCGATAGGATAGTGTGTAGAGTCCGAGCTTTTCACAACGTTTTTCATATGGAAGCTTTCGTAGACTTGGTATCATTCTAGTTGCGAGGTGCTGTATTTTCTCCAGTTTTTCAGTTTCCCATTGGGTTATCGGATGGTAAGCTGGGGCACCGTATTCAAGGATTGGTCTAATGAGCGAGGTGAATAGACGAGGGACGGTTTCTTCGGACCATGTGGAGAAACTGCGTCGTAATGCCCAGAGCATACGAAGTCCCGCACGGTACAATTTCTCTGTATTTTCTAGTGATCTTAAATCATGTCGTGAGAGAACTCCTAAGTCTCTGACAGATGTGTTAGGATGGAGCAACTGGCCGTCCAAGGTGTATGATCGAGTGGCTGGACGTCTGGTGATACTGATGAACTCCGACTTGCTTGCGTTAAGAGGGAGTTGCATTTCAGTGGACCACGTTGACAGTCGCTCTAAGTCATGCTGGAGGCGAGCGCAGTCGTCCTGGTTTTCAATGATCCTCCAGATTTTCAAATCATCTGCAAACAGGACACATGGTGACTGGAGCTGCTGCGGAAGATCGTTGATATGAATAAGAAATAATGCTGGTCCAAGTACAGTTCCTTGAGGCACGCCACTGGTCGATGGGAACCATTCTGTCAGATAGTCATTGACCTGTACTCTAAACCTTCGTCCCACAATAAACTCTTGTATCCACTGAAGTAACGTGCCACTGATTCCGTATGTCCTCAGTTTACGAAGGAGTACCTCGTGGTTCACTCTGTCAAACGCCTTACTAAAGTCGATGTACACCACGTCAACATCCTTCTGTTCATTGAGAGCTCGAACCCACTGGTGGTTTGCGTACATCAAGTTGGTGATGCAGGATCGCCCTTTCGTAAAGCCGTGTTGCGCTGGCGTCAATACGTCCATCGATTCGAAGAACGATAGCAGACACTTTTTCACAACCTTCTCGAGAACTTTTGATAATACCGAAGTCAAACAGATCGGTCTATAGTTCTCTATTTTGCTCGGATCACCACCCTTGGGAAGCGGTTTAACTATCGAGCATTTCCAGTCGTTCGGGACGGATCCTTCAGAGAGCGATCTATTGAAAAGGTTTGTCACAACTGGTGAGATGATAATCGATAGGGACTTGAGTATTAGTGGGTGAAGTCCGTCTGGCCCGGGGGGCTTTGCACCATTGAGGTTGACGAGTAGCTGATGTACTTCGACTGCATCACATTGTAGGCTGTCGAGCAAGACTTGCGCAACCTGTGCCGGTACTGGAACAGCCGCCGGTTTACTGGAAAATACAGTGAGGAAGTGCGTAGCCAGGGCGTCCGCGCGCTCCGCGCTTGAAATGAGTGTCTTCCCGTCTAAGCTCTCTAAGACCGGTAGGTCGTCTCCAGGTTTCAGTTGACGTTTCAAGTAGGCAAATATTCGCTTGGGCGCAGTTGCGGCCGGGATGCTAGCTCCTCTTCGAACTGCCGGCGTTTCTTGATCTTTGCGGCGTTACATAAGTTACGCTGTTTCTTGTACACCGCGTAATCTTCATCACAACCCGAGCTGATGTATCTATCCCAAAGTTTACGACGTCGTCGCGCTAACTGTCTGTATTCCCTATCAAACCAATGCGGTTTGACAGGTCCGATTTTTGGATACTTAAGGGGAACGAACCGAGTACAGAGCGAGTTAAGCTTCCCCTTTATTAATGACCACCACGCCTCAAGTGACGCATCATGTGGTAGTGTCCAATCAGTCTGACTTGCGGCTTGGACGAGTCCGTTGAAGTCCGTCTTCCAATAGTTGAATGTCGGCTTCTGTTGATTGTAATATGGTAACGACAGTTCTAAGCTTGCTACAATAGAGCAGTGGTCACTGTTCGCCAGAGGTTCGATGACTCTGATCTCTTTTAGCTTCTGCTCGCAGCTCGTAAACATTAGGTCCAGACAAGATGCCGAGTACGGAGTTACGCGCGTCGGTTGGATGACATGTTGCGTTGCCCCAATTTCAATAGTCATTTTAGCGAATTGAGCCTCAACGTTGCCATGACCGGGAAGAAGTCGAACATCTGGCCAAATTATCTTAGGTAAATTTAGATCTCCCATCAGTAAGAACTGAGGGCGGCTCATGTGCTTCTGTACATGTGGTATCCAATCGCAGCAACGGTTTAATGGGCTCCGGTAGATAACCCCCACAATTAGTTCTGCGCGCCTGAGACGGATTGTGCACCACAATTGCTCGCATAAACTATCCTCGCTCCGATAGGTACTGATAAGTTTGCCAGATAGTGACGATTTTATGTACAACAGAACACCACCGTGAGCCTTTGATTTTCGGTCACATCGGAAACAAGAGTATCCTGACAACACGACTTCTTGGGGTATGATGTCGGAGTTCAACCATGTCTCTGCAAGCCAG